>WFKH01011925.1:44794974-44821641 GCA_016163765.1 Magallana hongkongensis
TATTTTACTATTTCTAGGAGTATGATATAGTTTTCTGTACCTGAATAGTTCACTATTTCTAGGAGTATGATATAGTATTTCGAACCTGACTTCTTTACTGTTTCTAGGAGTATTGTAGTATTCTGTATCTGAAGCCCAGAATGAAGATTTATGTTCGTGGGAAAAAGGTGAATACAAAGATAATCAGTAGGAGCTTATCAGAGACTGAGAAAGACGTCTACAAACCTGCCGGGCACGTATCCTTCACAACAATGAATTTACAAAGTATAAATCTATGGATTAACAAACTTTTTATACTCTCATTATACTCAATCAATTGTGCCTTATGTTAATTTCACTTGAAATGAGAAAACAAAGGAATTCACATGCATGCTTTGTTTTGTTTGTAAAGTTATTACTTATTTTTTGAAAGGGAAAATATATTCATAAAAGCATGTATCTCATACTAATGTGAGTTCTTGTGAAGTTTTAAATTTTTGTTAGTGCTGTTAATGTGTTTGCAAGAAAGATTTTAATTGCACATGTACCTTGGAGATGAATAGACACGGAAATAGCAAATGTGTATACTTTATGATTTACTTGTACTAGTGGGTCATTGCACGCATAAATATACATATAACTGATTGAAGCCATGTACTGTCTTACTCAGTTTGTAAATGTCAAATGACTTTGGGGCATAATTTCAATAAAATGATGGTTACGTGCATGTTATAGCAGTTTTCCAGAACTGAATTCAGAAGAACACCAGAAAAAAATAAGAATCCAAAAATCTTGGAATAAAAAAAGGAAGTAATATGATGCTAGGATTTTCCAAAATTTTTGCATAAAATGATTTCTTTAAACATGATTGATCTTTAACAATACACCAGGATAAACCTGTAAGGATTTGTTTTGGATTCACGTGCAGTAAGAACCCAGAAGATTATGGTTTGGTGATATATCACAATAATCGACTGATTCGGGCGTATGACAAAGTTGGATACCAGAGACAGGTAATTCTTTATACTGCTGCAATAGCTAACTCTAATCAAAGTACTGAAAGTACTGATACGAGTTCAAATCCTCTTGTTACAAATAAAATAGGGTCTTAAATTTGGATTGTTGTCAAGTGAAATATAAGAAAGTATTATAAGCTTAATAGATGGGATCTTTTAGAGATATAATGTGCAATAGAATCATAAATAAGATTTAAGGGATCATTCCATTTTCAAACTTCTTTGATAACTCAATAAATGACTTTTTATCATGGATTACTAGATGATATCCCGCGCAAGCGCGGGGATTAACAATTCACATTAGTATATTACAATGTTTAAGTAATATGTTGAACCAGGTTTTTTTGTTCATTTTTTAGCTCACCTGAGCTGAAAGCTCAAGTGAGCTATTCTGATCACATTTTGTCTGTCGTCCGTCTGTCCGTCTGTAAACTTTTCACATTTTCAATATCTTCTCAAGAACCACTGGGCCAATTTCAACCAAACTTTGCACTAAGCATCCTTAGCTTAAGGGTATTCAAAGTTGTGAAAATTAAGGACTAAGCCCTCTTACAAGGGGAGATAATTAGGAATTAATGCAAATTTTCGAGAAATTTTCAAAAATCTTCTTCTCAAGAACCATATGGCCAGGAAAGCTGAAACTTGTGTGGAAGCATCCTCAGGTAGTGTAGATTCAAAGTTGTGAAAATCATGACTCCCGGAGAAGGGTGGGGCCAAAATGGGGGGTCGACTTTTTACATAGATATATTAAAGTAAATCTTAAAAAATCTTCTCAAGAACCATTTGGCCAGAAAAGCTTAAACTTATGTTGAAGCATCCTCATGTAGTGTAGATTCAAAGTTGTGAAAATCATGACCCCCGGGGGTAGGGTGAGGCCAAAATGGGGGGTCGACTTTTTACATAGGAATATTAAAGTAAATCTTAAAAAATCTTCTCAAGAACCATTTGGCCAGAAAAGCTGAAACTTAAGTGGAAGCATCCCCATGTAGTGTAGATTCAAAGTTGTGAAAATCATGACTGTTGGGGGGTAGGGTGGGGCCACGATGGGGAGGGTCGATTTTTTTACATAGGAATATAAAGAGTAAAATCTTTAAAAGTCTTCTTCTTAAGAATCATTTGGTCAGGAAAGCTTAAACTTATGTGGAAGCATCCTCAGGTAGTGTAGATTCAAAGTTGTGAAAATCATGACCCTCGGGGGGTAGGTAGGGTGGGGCTACAATGGAGAGTCGATTTTTAACATAGGAATATATAGAGTAAATCTTTAAAAATCTTCTTCTCAAGAACCATTTAGCCAGGAAAGCTGAAACTTGTGTAGAAGCATCCGTAGGCAGTGTAGATTCAGATTTGTGAAAAATCATGACTCCCGAGGAGAGGGTGAGGCCACAATGGGGAGATCAACTTTTTACATAGGAATAAATAGAGTCAATTTTAAAAATCTTCTTCTCAGAAACTAATTAGCCAGGAAAGATGAAACTTGCGTGGAAGCATTCTCAGGTAGTGTATATTTAAAGTTGTGAAAATCATTACCCCCAGGGGTAGGGTGGGGCCACAATTTGGGATTTAATTTCTACATAGGAATATATAGAGTAAATCTTTAAAAATCGTCTTCTCAGAAACTAATAAGCCAGGAAAGCTAAAACTTGTTTGGAAGCATCCTCAGGTAGTGTAGATTCAAAGTTGTAATCATGATTCCTGGGCGTAGAGTTGGGACACAATGGGGGTGGAATTTTTACATAGGAATATTAAGAGTAAATCTTTAAAAATCTTCTTCTCAGAAACTAATCAGCCAGGTGATTATTTAATATTGTTTAGATTTTGGCTTCTGGATGATTCCTGGATGATTGGGTCTCACAAGGGGCTCAGAGTTTGATGTAGGTTTATATCTCATTTATAAACAATTGTTTAGGATCTTTTTGAGAGCTGCAATGCTCAACATGTGATATTACTATAAAATCATCCTGTTGGAAAAGGGACTAATGATAATAAACATAAGAAGGTCCGGTGGAAAAAAATGATTTTTATTTATACAGGATCTACATGTATTATACTACATTGTCCAGATAGTTTGTATTATGTCTCCATTAAGCTGGTTTTATCATACCTATTGTTCCTCAGGTGAGCGATGTGGCCCATGGGCCTCTTGTTTATGTACTGTGTCCGAATTTTTTCTTAATTGCTTTTCTTAAAATATTTTATAAAATTGAAATAAAAAAGCAACTGCGTGGCTGGAAATTTAGAGGAGAGGACAAGGATGAAAATCTAAACTGAAATGGAGTATATACACATGAACATTTACGTGGCCTTAATTCTTTTTGTTGCAGCTGACTGGAAAAAATTAGACTATTATCTTATTTCAAACCAGAGTGTGGGTGTATAGTGCGTAGTATTTCTTTTGAGAACTTTGTTCTCTATGTCAAATTTCACTTATTATTGCCCAAAATAAGAATTTTAGATAAAACACTGTCAACAAATTAATTTGTAAGATTTACTATCAATCTATCGTGGTATAAAAAATGTATATCTTATTTAAAAACGTGTACGCACTTTTCGCCATAGTGTTAATTAGTCAACACCATTTTTTGGCATCCCGTTCTGTAAAGTTCTTTTTATCAAAAATAAAATCGCGTTTATTGGCCCATTTTATTTATTATAACTTTTTTATATTAACCAGATGTCCGATCCAAGGTATCTGACGCAAAGCATGGTGGCTCATCCTACATTCTCCACCATGACGTTAATTAGTCAAACCGCGTTCTTGGTTACCTCGTTCTGGAAAGTTCTATTCATCAAAACAAAAATCGCGCATTCAAGAAACGAATTGGTTCATTTTATTTATTCAACATTTGTCAAATCTCAATTCTTATGTATACCCGAAATAGGTTCACAGGATATATATTCACTCTTTACATAATCATTCAATATCATTTCATTGTAAGTATATTTTTTTATGCAAACTCCCACTGACTTGGATCCGCCAAAGCGTGCCCACCACCTTACTCACATATTTGCTATTTCGGGCTGGTTTATTGAAAATGAAAGTAGGTTTTTAATTTATCTTACAATAATTACTTATCAGGTAAAATTCAATTATAGCTTACGGACATCAACTCACACGTGTTGAAATGCCAAATGTGTGAGCAGTTACTCGGGTGCAGGCATTTCGAAGTTTATTGGCAAAATGTCTTAATTTATAAGTATTGTCATAGATAAGTACAAAGTACATTACACACCAGATAGAAAATTCATTTCTAAATTCTTAAATCACAATCAGCAGTCAATCCCAATATTTAATAAAATGAAAAAAGGAAAAATTGGTTTATATGTAGATTTAAAGTAGCTGGTTTATTAACATTAAAATAACCTAGCACCAAAATTGACATCAGTGAACATAACAGAACAGCAAAGAATACTATTTTCATAAAAAGTTATTTTAAATGAAAATACCAGCAATTTAAAAAATTCGAAATGTTTCATTGCTCTAGTTTAACACAATTATTTTGATGTAAAAGCAAAAGCAGAATAGAAGTAGAGATAATTTGTATACAATCACAAACAGTATTATTCCATCATATAACAATGTAATAATATACACCGGGCATATACAACTGTGCCTCCATGATTATTGACAACTCATTGCATAAGTATAAGTTTGCTTAATCAAGAAATGGCGGATGAATACGATAAGTACGTGTAAAAATTCACTAAATATTAGTTTAGTTTATCGCTTACATTTTATTTGGAGACCGTGCCCGATGAAAATAAAATTTAATATGTAAATTTATTTGTTATCGGGGACGGTCTCCAAAATGAATGTAAGCGATAAACGCATTTTGTGATTTTGTTGCAATAAGTAAACATGATATTGCAGCTGGTTGGTTAAGCATTACAGACGCACGTGGTGTGGATTTGTTTGTAAACAACCATACCATAGGTAATCTTGTTTAAAACGGGAATTGAAATAAATAAAAGTATGTTTTATGAACTTTTATCATAATTAGGGAAACACTGTTACATGTACATGCTTTTATGTTGGGAGTTTAAGTCATTTTTGTTAAGTTCTTACAGTGCACAATCCTTTAAAACGAGAAACAGAAAATATTAGCATTCTTTTTCTTTTATACTAAAACACAAAATACGGATTTAAAAAAATCTATGTAATACAGTGGAGTTATCACACTGCATGCATTTAAAATTTATCTGGAATCAGAGTTGTGTGTGTGTGTGTACCATTACGCAAGCTATCCCTCGCTTGCGGCCGAGAAAATCGGTCGCCATGGTCGCGTCTGGACTACCTAGCGGCAGCGGTTATCTAATACACAAGAGTCGCATCTCTCATTTATTGGTCTGGTGTTTTGTACAGTGTTTAAAAAGGGTACAAGGTTGTAATTAAAGGTCTAAGATTAAAGATCAAAGAAACGCAGGTAAGATAACTTTACGATTTTGGGAATCGGAGGGGGAATTTTAAATTAATTTAGTTTTTATTAAATTCTAAATATTACATTATATAAATAGTGCCTGCTTGGGAGGGTACCAGTTGAAATTGACACCCCGAGAAAACCATTGTCAACCGACGCGAAGCGAAAGTTGACAGTGGTTTTCGAGGGGTGTCAATTTCAACTAGTACCTTCCCAAACAGGCACTATATATTTTATTATACTGAATGTCTTAACTTTATAGCAAATTTTACTGCTTTTATATAGAAAAGACGTGAGTTGTACGGCGAACCGTACGCGCATAATTACGCGCATGTAACAATTCGTTCTATCGGCCCGTTGCTAAGTGTGTTGCTAACGCTGAGGGTATGAGAAAGGATTGTCAACTGCGTCTAAACCAATCAGATTTCAGTATTTAACATGAAAGTATAATAATATAAATTATTACAAAAGAGTTTTCATTTAACTATTGCGCTATCGTGCAAGCACCTACCACACGTATTGTAACACTGGATTTAAATTTTGAACTGCATTTCTTTGAACGCTTTAATTAAGAGTATTCACACTATTTTTGTTAACCGAATTTTTCTATTAAATTCTGTATTGTATTTAATATTTTGAATATAAAATCTGACAATGATTTTATTCAATGCTAAATAAATTAAAATTACATCTGTCGTGTAAGATAAAGGTATGTGCTATCAAATCAACATATGTTAACAAAATAAATACTGTAGTTATTATCAAGATTGAATTGTGAACATACAAAGGATCAATGAACATGTGCGATAAAGTAAACGCACATGCAGCAAGTGTTTCATGTATTAGTCTTTCGCGGATCGCATGCATGCCCATTCGCCCGGGATATTCACGGCCATATGCGGGGGATGAATTATATTCTTGTGTACCCAGAGCTCCGTGGCCATGTTCGGCTTTAAATGTTTGCAGTTTAATAACTTATTTTATTTAAACAATATATAACTATTTCAAAACAAAGAGCCATCTTTTTAATGACAGTTATACTGAAATATCTACCGTTTTTAATTATGAAGCTAAAGGAGATTAATCATTTAAAGATTTAATCATTTTTGTGTTTGAGTCTTGTGGATAATTTTTGTTACAACTATTTAGATTTACTTACCCACCATTAATCTTTTGTCTGACGATGCTTAAGATAGGAAATATAAACATTTACTTTAAACAATTCTTTGTGAACCCATAAATCTTGTGTATTAGATAACCGCTGACCGCTAGGTAGACCAACCGCGACCATGGCGACCGATTTTCTCGGCCGCGAGCTAGGGATCGGTTACGTAATGGTACAAACAGAGATAAGAAACCAGGTTAATGCTTGCAGAACTTAACAAAAGTGACATATAATCCTCACGTAAAAGCTTTAAGAATATAATGCATACTGTTATGAAACTTTTTTCGAATGAATTTAAGCATCCTGAATACAACTAGATGCGATCTCGTTGCGAGCAACGAGTGGCTCTGCCGTCCGATTTTTGAGAAGAGGAGATGAAATCCTTCACTTTTAAGACAAAATTGTTAATCTACGCAAAAAATTAGGAAATATTTTTTTCGGCAGCCGGGGCTTAAACCCGGGTCGCCTGGGCACTGTCCACGATCATAACGACTGAGCTACTCGGACTCTCGCTTCAGGCCTTTGACGTTTAATATCTCAAGAATGCGTTGATTGATTTTAAAACAAATTACATATTCTGAATTAGTAGAAAGGTCTCTACAAAGTGTTAAAATTTCATAGAAAAATATTAAAAAATAAAAAAGTTGAAAAATTCACTTTTTCACATTTCCTTCCGGTGACGTACGGAATTGACGGCGGACAGTTTGTTGACCGAGGTGCACCAGAAAAATGGTAGATCTATCATCTCTGAAAATTTCAGCTGTCTATCTTTACTCGTTTTGGAAAAACGTGACAGACAAAATTGACTTTAAAAAATCGTTTAACGGCGATAATTTCCGACCTGAAGTGAGTTTTGAGAAACTATCACGGCGGTATAAACTTCAGATGGCGAGGCATTATCTCTGAAAATCTGAAGAAAATCGCACTAGCCATCTCAGAGAAATCGCCTGCACAAAATGTGTAAGGAAAAAAATAATAATAACTAGAGCAAAGCTCGTTGCATAGCAACGAGTGGGTCTTCCGTTAATGTAGAAAGTAAAGCTTGAAGTTCCTGTAAGAAGAAGAGTTCTTAAACCAATAACAAGAGACACTAAAACAAAAAAAGCAAAAAAAAAATCGAATAATTCTTGGTACGACTTAACAAAATCCAAATGATTTTAAGTACGACTTAACAAATGCCTTTACAATTTCAAAAACGACTTGACAAAACAAATTCAAATGTGTTTAAGTACGAGTTAACAATTATCGAATTATTTTTGGTACGAATTAATTTCACTTTGAACTTAACGCTATTTTTTAAACCAAGAACGCGGAATCAAAATTTCCGGAAAAATCAATATTTAAACTCAAATATCTCTGTAATGCATCATCCGATTTTAAAACGGCTTTCAGTGTTAGATTCAGCTTGAAAAGCTTTACAAAACATATATACGTTTTTGATTGATCAAAACATTTAATTTTTCGAAAAATTTGATTCACTTCCGGTTTCGACCGGAAGTGCCAGATGTACATTTCCAGCCTTATTACAGAGGCAAATTTACAAAATCATAACCATTGAAAATTTCAAGCCTCTATCTTAAAGCATTTTTTAGAAAAGCCCCGGACAAAATGACTTTAAAAATTTTAAAAATGACGTTACGTCAAAACGGAAGTGACCTTGTCATTGAAACTCTAATATCTTTTCGGGACACTAACGTGCAACAATCGCTGAATATTTCATTGAAATCGGTTGAAAACTTTTTGAGTTATGAAGCCAAATAGGAGTCAGAAAAAAAAGAAAAAGTATAATAACTAGACATGATCTCGTTGCGAGCAACGAGGAGGTCTTCCGTCTGATTTTAAAATTTAAGATACATGTACTACCTTGATTTTGCTTTTTAACAGCTAAACACGATTTAAAATAGAAAAAAGGGTCTGAATTTTAAGGACCAGATACTAGTTTGTTACAGGTGTTTAGTTGAAAACATTAAGACCCCTTTTGGTCTCTTATTTGAGGGGTCAGCCCCTTTTTCTTAATATCAAATGAAAGGTCATTTACTTTTAAAGACATTTTGCTCAACAAGTGTTAAGGAATTCTATACTGTTCTTGAGATATCGGAAAAAGAATGTTTAGGTGCAAATACCTTATCTCCTTATCGGGAATGCTTAACGAAATTTTGATCAATGCATATTGTCAAAATATTTTTCCTTTTAGTGTTAAAAGTAATTAAATTTTTGGACTTTTGACCCCTAATAACCCCTAATTACGTAACACATGAGAAAATCATTATACTGTTAGGCTATATAACTGTATCATAAACATATTTACTTCTATAATTTATTACAAAATATCCCTCAATAAAGGGTTATAGATAAAAGACTTTAGAGCTCCCTAGGTCCCTAATTTGAGGGACCAGCCCCTCTTTCTTGGTATCAAATGAAAGTTCATTTAATATTTAAGACATTTTGTTCAACAAGTGTTTAGAAATTCATAACGTTCTTGAGATAACTGAGAAAGAACGCTTTAGGGGCCGGTCCCTTATCTCCTTATTGGGGCCGCTGAACAAAATTTTGAAGGTTATCTATTGTTAAGTACATCATTTTGAGCATCTCCTCTTCTATACTGCATTTCAAAATATTTTTCCTTTTTGAGTTATAGGTGATCAAAGTTTTGGACTTTTGACCCCTAAAAACCCCTAATTACGTAACACATGAGAAAATCATTATACTGTTAGGCTACATAACTGTAAGACAAACATATTTGCTTCTATAATCTATTACAAAATATCCAAATACAAAAAGACTTTAGAGCCCTCTAGGTCCCTAATTTGAGGGGCCAGCCCCTTTTTCTTGGTATCAAAGGAAAGATCTTATGAATCTTAACTTTTTTTGCTTTACATGTTTTAACAAAATATTTTCAGGAAAAGAGATAAAAAAAGAAAACCTCGAAATATGATGACTTTTTTTAAATCTCAATTTTCGGGTCCAGGCGAGCTTCAGTGCCTTTTGAGTCAGACAAAAATGAATGCCTAAAGACACATCTTCAATCTTTCGTCTACAATCCCTGAAAATTTGAACTCAATATCTTCAATCGTTAAGGAGAAGATCCCAGGACAAGCCGACCCTCTAAAAATCGCTAAAACGTCAATATCTCAAAAACGGAAATGACGTCATCAAAATAAAAAATTGCGTATAAAGTTCAGATCAGTATCTATCATATCTGAATATTTGATGAAAATCGGTCGAGTCGTTTTTGAGAAATCGCGTGCACAAAATTTGTTGGAAAAAAAAGAAAAATAATGAAGAACTAGAGCAAAGCTCGTTGCAAAGCAACGAGTGGGTCTTCCGTTAATGTCGAAAGAAAAGCTAGATGTTCCTGTAAGAAGCAGAGCTCTAAAACCAATACCAGGAGTTTTAAAACAAAAAGATATAAAAAATCGAATAATTCTTGGTACGACTTAACAAAATCCGAATGACTTTAAGTACGAATTAACAAAAACCTTAACGATTTCAAGAACAACTTGACAAAAAAAAATCCGAATGTGTTTAAGAACGACTTAACAAATATCGAATCATTCTAGGTACGAGTTAGTTTAACTTTGAACATAACACTATTTTCTTAACCAAGAATGTGGAATCAAAATTTCCGGAAAAATAAATTTTTAAACCCCTATATCTCTGTAATGCATCGTCCGATTTTAAAACGGATTTCAGATTTAAATTAGGCTTAATAAGCTGTACATTTTTGCTTCAATAATATAAAACAAATTATTTTTCAGAAAATAGTTATTATTAAAAGAATTTGTAGCCCTCCTGGCCCCTAGTTTGAGGGACCAGCCCCTTTTTCTTGATATCAAATGAAAGGTCTTGCAAATATAAACATATTTTGTTCAACAACTGTTCACGAATTGGTAACCGTTCTAGAGATATCTGAACAACTGTGTTTTAGGGGCCGACCCTTAAACTCCTTAATGGGGCCACCAACAAAAAAGGTTTAGGTATTATATTATTAAAAACATTATTTTGAGCAACTTTTCTTCTACAATGCTTTTCAAAATATTTCTCCTTTTCTAGCTATTACTGATCAGAGTTTTGGACTTTTGGCCCCTTGAAACCCCTAATTACGTAACATATGACTTAGGTATGGTATTGTATAGATAAATAACCGTACACAGAATATTTTTTCTTCTATAATATATAACAAATTATTTTTCAGTAAAAAGTTATTATTAATAGACTTAAGAGCCCTCTTGGCCCCTAATTTAAGGGGCCAGCACCTTTTTCCTGATATCAAATGAAAGATCTCGCAAATATAAACATATTTTGTTCAACAAGTGTTCAGGAATTGTTGACCGTTCTAGAGATATCTGAACTAATATGTTTTAGGGGCTGACCCTTAAACTCCTTACTGGGGCCACCAACAATTTTTTTTAGGTAGCATATTGTTGAGAACATTATTTTTAGCATTTTTTCTTCTACAATGCTTTTCAAAATATTTCTCCTTTTCTAGATAATAATGATCAAATTTTTGGACTTCTGGCCCCTTGGAACCCCTAATTACGTAACATATGATTAAGGTGTGGTACTGTATAGATAAACAGTTGTACAACAAACATTTTTGCTTCTATAATTGATAACAAATTATTGTTCAGTAAAGAGTTATAGCAAAAAGACTTTAGAGCCCTCTTGGCCCCTAATTTGAGGGGCCAGCCCTTTTTTCTTGATATCAAATGAAAGCCCGTGGAAATTGAAACAACTTTGACATAACATGTTTTAACAAAATATTTATACATCAAAAGATATTAGAGAAAATGTTCGAAAATTTCGTGAAAAAATTTGGTCCTAATTTTCAGGTTCAGGCGAGCTTCGAGGCCTTGCGCAATTTTAATAATTGGAAGCAGGGGGGTACAACTTCAGACTTTAATCTACAATCCTGGAAAAATTTCAAGCTTCTATCTTGATTAGTTTCGGAGGAGATGCGTGGACAAAATGACCTTTAAAATTTACAAAATCGTCAATATCTGAAACCGGAAGTGACGTCATCATTTGAAAATTTGACAATATGTAGCGCCGATGATGCTTAATCATTCCTGAAAATTTCGTGCAAATCGGTTGAATAGTTTTTGAGAAATAACGCTCCAAAAAAGTCAGAAAAAGAAAAAAAAGAATAACTAGAGCAAAGCTCGTTGCAATGCAACGAGTGGGTCTACCGTTAATGTCGAAAGCAAAGCTCGAAGTTCCTGTAAGAAGCAGAGATCTTAAACTAATAACAAAGAAAACTAAAAAAAAATTAAAAAAATCGAATCATTCTTGGTAAGACTTAACAAAATCCGAATGATTGTAAGTTCGACCTAACAAAAACCTTAACGATTTCAAGAACGATTTAACCAAAAAAAATCCGAATGTGTTTAAATACGAATTAACATATTTCGAATGATTTTAAGTACGAGTCAATTTCACTTTGAACTTAAGACTATTTTCTTAACCAACAATGCGGAATCAAAATTTCCGGAAAAATCTATTTTTAAACCCCTATATCTCTGTAATGCATCATCCGATTTTAAAACGGATTTCAGTTCTAAATTAAGCTTAATAAGCTCTTATTTTTGCTTTTATGATTAATAACAAATCAAGGCTCAAAAACAGTTATTATAGAAAGATTCTGTAGCACTACTGGCCCCTAATTTGAAGGGTCAGCTCCTTTTTCTTGATATCAAATGAAAGGTGTCGCAAATATAAACATATTTTGTTTAACAAGTGTTCACGAATTGTTAGCCGTTTTAGAGATATCTGTACAACTGTGTTTTAGGAGCCGACCCTTCAACTCCTTACCGGAGCCACCAACAAAAAATTTTAAGGTATCATATTGTTAAGAACATTATTCTGAGCAACTTTTCTTCTACAATGCTTTTCAAAATATTTCTCCTTTCCTAGATATTGATGGTCAGAGTTTTATACTTCTGGCCCCTTGAATCCCCTAATTACGTAACATATGACTTAGGTATGGCACTGTATAGATGAAAAGCTGTACAATGAACATTTTTGCTTCTATAATTAATAACAAAGTATTTTTCGGTAAAGAGTTATTATAAAAGGACTTTAGACCCCTTTTGGCCCCTAATTTGAGGGGCTAGCCCTTTTTCTTGATATCAAATAAAAGGTCTCGTAAATATAAACACATTTTGTTCAACAAGTGTTCAGGAATTGTTGACCGTTCTAAAGATAGCTGAACTAATGTTTATTATGGGGCCGACCCTTTAACTCCTTACTGGGGCCACCAACAAATTTTTTTTAGGTAGCATATTGTTGAGAACATTATTCTAAGCATTTTTGGTTCTACAATGCTTTTCAAAATATTTCTCCTTTTCTAGATATTAATGATCAAAGTTTTGGACTTCTGGCCCCTTGAAACCCCTAATTACGTAACATATGACTTATGTATGATACTGTATAGATAAACAGCTGTACAATAAACATTTTTGCTTCTATAATTGATAACAAATAATTGTTAAGTAAGGAGTTATTGCAAAAAGACTTTAGAGCCCTTTTGGCCCCTAATTCGAGGGGCCAGCCCCTTTTCTTGATATCAAATGAAAGCCCGTGGAAATTGAAACAACTTTTGCATTACATGTTTTAACAAAATATTTACAGGTTTAAAAATATTTCAGAAAATGTGCAAAATTTTTGTAAAAAAAAATTGGTGCCAATTTTCGACCTCAGGCGAGCTTCGACGCCTTGCGTATTATCCATGTTTTAAAACAATGCGGTACATCTACAGACTTTCATCTACAATCCCTGAAAATTTCAACTTTCTATCGTGAATAGTTTCAGAGGAGTTGCGTGGACAAAATGACCCTTAAAATTTCATTAAATCGTCAATATCTTAAACCGGAAATGACTTCATCAAAAAATTTAACTGAAAACATTTATCCCTTCCAATGTTCTATAAGTCCTAAAAATTTGGTGCAAATCGAGTGAATAGTTTTCGAGAAATAAAGCTTTAAAGAAGGCAGAAAAAGAATATTAAGAATAACTAAAGCAAAGCTCGTTGCAAAGCAACGAGTGGGTCTTCCGTTAATGTCGAAAGTAAAGCTATAGAAGTTCCTGTAAGAAGCAGAGTTTTTAATCCAATAAACAGGAGATACTAAGACAAAAAGAAAAAAAGTCGAATTATTCTTGGTACGAGTTAACAAAATCCGAATGCTTCTAAGTACGAATTGACAAAAACCGTATCGATTTCAAGAACAACTTAGCAAACACAAATCCGAATGTGTTAAAGTACGATTTTACAATTATCGAATAATTTAAGGTACGAGTTGATTTCACTTTGACCATAAAACTAATTTCTTAACCAAGAATGTGGAATCAAAATTTCCGGAAAAATTAAAATTTTAAACCCCTATATCTCTGTAATGCATGGTCCGATTTTAAAACGGATTTCAGTTTTAAATTATGATTAATAAGCTCTTTTTTTTGCTTTTATGATTAATAACAAATTATCGCTAAAAAATAAGTTATAATAAAAAAACTTTGTAGCCCTTCCGGCCCCTTATTTGAGGGGTCAGCCCCTTTTTCTTGATATCAAATGAAAGGTCTTGAAAATATAAACATATTTTGTTCAACAAGTATTCATGAATTGTTTACGGTTCTAGAGATATCCGAACAACTGTGTTTTAGGGGCCGACCCTTAAACTCCTAACCGGGGCCACCAACAAATAAATTTTAGGTACCATATTGTTAAGAACATTATTTTGAGCAACTTTTCTTCTACAATGCTTTTCAAAATATTTCTCCTTTTCTAGATATTAATGATAAGAATTTTGGACATCTGGCCCCTTGAAACCCCTAATTACGTAACATATGACTTAGGTATGGTACCGTATACATAAACAACTGTACAATGAACATTTTTGCTTCTATAAAAAATAACAAATTATTTTTCAGTAAAGGGTTATTATAAAAAGACTTTAGAGCCCTCTTGGCCCCTTATTTGAGGGGCCAGCCCTTATTTGTTGATATCAAATAAAAGATCTAGTAAATATAAACACATTTTGTTCAACAAGTGTTTAGAAATTGTTGACCGTTTTAAAGATATCTGAACAAATGTGTTTAAGAGGCCGATCCTTAAACTCCTTACCGGGGCCACCAACAAAAAATTTTTAGGTACCATATTGTTAAGAACATTATTTTGAGCAACTTTTCTTCTACAATGCTTTTCAAAATATTTCTCCTTTTCAAGATATTAAAGATCAAAGTTTTGGCCTTTTGGCCCCTTGAAACCCCTAATTACGTAACATGTGACTTAAGTATGGTACTCTATAGATAAACAGATGTACAATGAACATTTTTGCTTTTATAATTGATAACAAATTATTGTTCAGTAAAGAGTTATTGCAAAAAAACTTTAGAGCCCTCTTGGCCCCTTATTTGAGGGGCCAGCCCCTTTTTCTTGATATCAAACGAAAGTCCATGTTAATCTGAACAACTTTTGCATTACATGTCTTAACAAAATATTTATACATTAAAAGCTAGGGCTGAAAATGTGCGAAAATTTCATGAAAAAAAATGGTGCCAATTTTTGAGCTCGGGCGAGCTTCGGCGCCTTGCGCATTTTTCAAAAATATCAAATAAATAGGATCATCTACAGACATTCATCTACTAATCCCTGAGAGTTTCACGTTTCTATCACAATTGGTTTTTGAGAAGTTACGTGGACAAAATGGTCCTTAAAAATTCACTAGATCCTCAAAATCTCAAACCGGAAGTGACGTCATCAGCCAAAAACTTGATAATATCAAGTATGTTTGATGCTTAATACGTCCTGAAAATTTCATGCAAATCGGTCGAGTAGTTCACGAGAAATAGCGTTCGAAAAAAGTCAGAAAAAAAAAAATAATAATAATAAAGAAAAGAAACAATAGAATAACAAGAGGGTCTTCCGTCAGAAACGGAAGACCCTAATAATAATAGAAAGAAACAGTAGAAAAACAAGAGGGTCTTCCGTCGGAAACGGAAGACCCTAATAACTAGAGCAAAGCTCGTTGCAAAACAACGAGTGGGTCTTCCGTTAATGTCGAAAGAAAAGTTAGATGTTCCTGTAAGAAGCTGAGCTCTAAAACCAATACCAGGAGTTTAAACACCAAAAAAGATATAAAAAATCGAATAATTCTTGGTACGACTTAACAAAATCCGAATGACTTTAAGAACGAATTAACAAAAACCTTAACGATTTCAAGAACGACTTGACACAAAAAATCCGAATGTGTTTAAGAACGACTTAACAAATATCGAATCATTCTAGGTACGAGTTAATTCAACTTTGAACATAACACTATTTTCTTAACCAAGAATGTGGAAACAAAATTTCCGGAAAAATCAATTTTTAAAACCCCATATCTCTGTAATGCATCGTTCGATTTTAAAACGGATTACAGATTTAAATTAAGCTTATTAAGTTGAACATTTTGCTTCAATAATATATAACAAATTATTTTTCAGTAAATAGTTATTATTAAAAGACTTTGTAGCCCTCCTGGCACCTAATTTAAGGGGCCAGCCCCTTTTTCGTGATATCAAATGAAAGGTCTTGCAAATATAGACATATTTTGTTCAACAACTGTTCACGAATTGTTTACCGTTCTAGAGATATCTGAACAACTGTGTTTTAGGGGCCGACCCTTAAACTCCTTAATGGGGCCACCAACAAAAAAGTTTTAGGTATAATATTATTAAAAACATTATTTTGAGCAACTTTTCTTCTACAATGCTTTTCAAAATATTTCTCCTTTTCTAGCTATTACTGATCAGAGTTTTGGACTTTTGGCCCCTTGAAACCCCTAAATACGTAACATATGACTTAGGTATGGTACATGTACTGTATAGATAAATAACTGTACAAAGAATATTTTTGCTTCTAATATATAACAAATTATTTTTCAGTAAAAAGTTATTATTATTAGACTTAAGAGCCCTCTTGGCCCCTAATTTAAGGGGCCAGCCCTTTTTTCTTGATATCAAATGAAAGATCTCGCAAATATAAACATATTTTGTTCAACAAGTGTTCACGAATTGTTGACCGTTCTAGAGATATCAGAACTAATGTGTTTTAGGGGCCGACCCTTAAACTCCTTACTGGGGCCACCAACAATTTTTTTCGCTAGCATATTGTTGAGAACATTATTTTAAGCATTTTTTGTTCTACAATGCCTTTCAAAATAGTTCTCCTTTTCTAGATATTAATGATCAAAGTTTTTGACTTCTGGCCCCTTGAAACCCCTAATTACGTAACATATGATTAAGGTGTGGTACTGTATAGATAAACAGCTGTACAATAAACATTTTTGCTTCTATAATTGATAACAAATTATTGTTCAGTAAAGAGTTATTGCAAAAAGACTTTAGAGCCCTCTTGGCCCCTAATTTGAGGGGCCAGCCCTTTTTTCTTGATATCAAATGAAAGCCCGTGGAAATTGAAACAACTTTGACATTACATGTTTTAACAAAATATTTACAGGCTTAAAAATATTTCAGAAAATGTGCAAATTTTTTGTGAAAAAAATTGGTGCCAATTTTCGACCTCTGGCGAGCTTCGACGCCTTGCGTATTATCCATATTTTAAAACAATGCGGTGCATCTACAGACTTTCATCTACAATCCCTGAAAATTTCAACTTTCTATCGTGAATAGTTTCAGAGGAGTTGCGTGGACAAAATGACCCTTAAAATTTCATTAAATCGTCAATATCTTAAGCCGGAAGTGACGTCATCAAAAAATTTAACTGAAAACATTTATCCCCTTCGATGCTCTATAAGTCTTGAAAATTTGGTGCAAATCGAGTGAATAGTTTTCGAGAAATAAAGCTTTAAAGAAGGCAGAAAAAGAATATTAAGAATAACTAGAGCAAAGCTCGTTGCAAAGCAACGAGTGGGTCTTCCGTTAATGTCGAAAGAAAAGCTAAAAGTTCCTGTAAGAAGCAGAGCTCTAAAACCAATACCAGGAGTAATTTAAACAAAAAGATATAAAAAATCGAATAATTCTTGGTACGACTTAACAAAATCCGAATGACTTTAAGTACGAATTAACAAAAACCTTAACGATTTCAAGAACGACTTAACAAAAAAATCCGAATGTGTTTAAGAACGACTTAACAAATATCGAATCATTCTAGGTACGAGTTAATTTAACTTTGAACAAAAAACTATTTTCTTAAACAAGAATGTGGAATAAAAATTTCCGGAAAAATCAATTTTTAAACCCCTATATCTCTGTAATGCATCGTCCGATTTTTAAACGGATTTCAGATTTAAATTAAGCTTAATAAGTTGAACATTTTGCTTCAATAATATATAACAAATTATTTTTCAGTAAATATTTATTATTAAAAGACTTTGCAGGCCTCCTGGCACCTAATTTGAGGGGCCAGCCCCTTTTTCTTGATATCAAATGAAAGGACTCGCAAAAATAAACATATTTTGTTCAACAACTGTTCACAAATTGTTTACCGTTCTAGAGATATCTGAACAAATGTGTTTTAGGGGCCGACCCTTAAACTCCTTAATGGGGCCAAAGACCAAAAATTTAAAGGCAGCATAAGGTTCACAACATTATTTTGAGCAACTTTTCTTCTACAATGCTTTACAAAATATTTCTCCTTTTTCAGATATAAATGATCAAAGTTTTGGACTTCTGGCCCCTTAAAACCCCTAATTACGTAACATATGATTTCAGTATGGTACTATGTAGATAAACAGCTGCACAATAGACATTTTTGCTTCTATAATTGATAACAAAATATTTTTCAGTAAAGAGTTATTAATAAAATTCTTTAGAGCCCTCTTGGCCCCTTATGTAAGGGGCCAGCCCCTTTTTATGATATCAAATGAAAGAGGGTGTAAATCTAAACAACTTTTGCATTACATGTCTTAACAAAATATTTACACATTCAGAAATAATTTAGAAAATGTGCAAAAATTTCGTGAAAAAATTTGGTGCCAATTTTCGAGCTCGGGCGAGCTTCAGCGCCTTGCGCATTTTCCTCAATATCAAACCCAGAGAATCATCTACAGACATTCATCTACTATCCCTGAAAGTTTCATGTTTTTATCTTTATTAGTTTTGGAGGAGTTAGGTGGACAAAATGGTCCTTAAAAATTCACTAAACCCTCAAAATCTCAAACCGGAAGTGACGTCATCAGCCCAAAATTTAACAACCTCAAGTTCTTTGGATGTTCTATCAGTCCTGCAAATTTTATGCAAATCGGTCCAGTAGTTCACGAGTAATAACGTCCGAAAAAAGTCAGAAAAAAATAATAATAATAAAAACTAGACACGATCTCGTTGCGAGCAACGAGGAGGTCTTCCGTCCGATTTTAAGAAAGTGATATGACATCATCGACTTTGATTTTCGACAAGAAAACATGATCTGTAAAAAGAGTGGAGTACTTATGCTTTTCTGCATCGCTTTTTATAAGTTCTTTTACGTTGCTTTTTTAAATACTAGCATTTCTTCCAATTGAGATAGAAACGATTAAACTTTTTACTTCTGGCCCCTAAAAACCCTTAATTAAATAAGTAAATCATTATATTGTAAGGATATATAAACGTATTATACCTTATTTTGCCTTTATAACATTAACAAAATATCTCTCAGAAAATGGCTAGAGATAAAAGACTTTAGGGTCCTCTGGTCCCCTAATGTGAGGGGCCAGCACCTTTTTCTTGATATCAAATGAAAGGTTATTTAACTCTAAACACATTTTGTTCAACAAGTGTTTAGAAATTCGTTACCGTTTTTAATGTATACGGCAAAGAACGTTTTAGGGGCTGACCCCTTATTTCATTATAGGGCCGTTTAACGAAATTTTGAAGGTTGCGTATTGTTAAGTACATCATTTTGAGCATCTTTCCTTCTATACTGCATTTCATATTTAAAATATTCAAAATATTTTTCCTTTCTGAGATATGGGTGATCAAAATGTTGGATTTTGGCCCCTAAAAACCCCCAATTACGTAACACATGATAAAATCATTACATTGCTTGGATAAATAACTATGATATAAACATATTTGCTTCTATATCCTTTCACAAAATATCTATCAGTAAAGGGCTACAGATAAAAAACATTAGAGCCCTCTGGTCCCCTAATTGTAGGGGCCAGTCCTTTTTTCTTGATATCAAATGAAAGGTCCTTAAATTCTAAACACATTTTGTTCAACAAGTGTTTAGAAAATCGTTACCGTTCTTGAGATCTATGGGAAAGAATGTTTTAGGGGCCGGCCCCTTATATCCTTATAGGGGCCGTTTAACGAAATTTTAAAGTTTGCTTATTGTTTAGTACATCGTTTTGAGCTTCTTTCCTTCTATACCATAATTCAAAATATTTTTCCTTTTTGAGATATGGGTGATCAAAATGTTTGACTTTTGGCCCCTAAAAACCCCTAATTACGTAACACATAAAAAAATCATTACATTGCTTGGATAAATAGCTATGAGATAAACATATTTGCTTCTATAACCTTTCACAAAATATCTCTAAGTAAAGGGCTACAGATAAAAAACTTTAGAGCCCGCTGGTCCCCTAATTATAGGGGCCAGCCCCTTTTTCTTGATATCAAATGAAAAGTCATTTAATTTTAAACACATTTTGTTCAACAAGTGTGTAGAAAATCGTTACCGTTCTTGAGATATATGGGAAAGAACGTTTTAGGGGCCGATCCCTTATCTCCTTATAGGGGCCGTTTAACGAAATTTTGAGGGTTGCATATTGTTTAGTACATCATTTTAAGCATCTTTCTTTCTATACTGCATTTCAAAATATTTTTCCTTTCTGAGATATGGGTGATCAAAATTTTGGACTTTTGGCCCCTAAAAACCCCTTACTACGTAATGCATGATAAAATCATTACATTGCTTGGATAAATCAATGTGATATAAACACATTTGCTTCTATAACCTATCACAAAATATCTATCAGTAAAGGGTTACAGATAAAAAACTTTAGAGCCCTCTGGTCCCCTAATTGTAGGGGCCAGCCCCTTTTTCTTGATATCAATAGAAAGATCTTGTAAATATAAACTTCTTTTGCATTACATGTCTTAACAAAATATTTTTCAGAAAGGAGATAAACAAAGAAAACCAGGAAAAATTACGACGTTTTTTTAAACTCAATTTTCAGGTCCAGGCGAGCTTCGGCGCCTTTTCAATCAGACAGATATGATTGACATTATACACATCTACAATCTTTTGTCTACCATCCCTAAAAATTTGAACTTAATATCTTTAATAGTTTAGGAGGAGTTCAATGGACAAAACAACCCTTAAAAATCGCTAAAACGGTAATATCTCAGAAACGGAAATGACGTCATTAAAATAAAAAATTTCCAATAAGGTTCAGACCAATATCTATCAGATCTAAAAGTTTCACGAAAATCGGCTGAGCCATTTCCGAGAACTCGCGCGGACAAAATTTGTAAGAAAAAAAAGAAAAATAATAATAGGGAAAAAGAAACAAAGCAATAACAATAAGGTCTTCCGTTGGAAACGGAAGACCTTAATAATCAATAGAATAACAAGAGGGTCTTCCGTTGGAAACGGAAGACCCTAATAATAATAGAAAGAAACAGTAGAAAAACAAGAGGGTCTTCCGTCGGAAACGGAAGACCCTAAAAAGAAACAGAACGAAAACAATAAGGTCTTCCGTTGGAAACGGAAGACCTTAATAATTATATGTAAAAAGAAACCGAAGAATAACAAGGGGGTCTTCCGTTGGAAACGGAAGACCCTAATAATAACTAGATGCGATCTCGTTGCGAGCAACGAGTGGGTCTTCCGTCCGATTTTAGAATAAATTAAATAAAACTCATCATTTTAAAGCTAAAATCGTAAGTCTACGCAAAAAATACGAAAATTTTTTTTGCGGCACTTGGGGCTTGAACACGGGTCGCCTGGGCAGTGTCAACGACCATAACTCGGACTCTCGCTTCAGGACTTTGACGCTTATTATCTCGATAATGCGTTGATCGATTTTAAAACAAATTACATATTCTGAATTAGTAAAGGTGTCACTATCAACTGTAAAAAAGTCAAAGAAAAATAGCAAAAAATAAAAAAGTCAAAAAATTATTTTTTAAAAATTTCCTTCCGGTGACAACCGTAAGTGACGGCTGACATTCTCTTGACCGAGGTGCACCAGGAACAAGGTAGATCTATCATCTCTGAAAGTTTCAGCCCTATATCTTTACTCGTTTTTGAGAAACCTGACAGACAAAATTGACTATAAAAAATCGTTTAACGACGAGAACTTCCGACCGGAAGTGACTTTTTAAAAACTGTTACGGCGTTATAAACTTCAGATAGCTAGGCATCATCCCTAAAAATTTGAAGAAAATCGCTTGAGCCATCTCCGAGAAATCGCCTGCACAAAATGTGAATGGAAAAAAAGAATAGTAACTAGACACGATCTCGTTGCGAGCAACGAGGAGGTCTTCCGTCCGATTTTAAGAAGGTGATATGACATCATCTACTTTGATTTTCGACAAGAAAACATGATCTGTAAAAAGGGGTGGAGTACTTATGCTTTTCTGCATCGCTTTTTATATATAAGTTCTCTTACGTTGCTTTTTTAAATACTAGCATTTCTTCCAATTTAGATAGAAAGGATTAAACTTTTTACTTCTGGCCCCTAAAAACCCCTAATTAGATCAGTAAATCATTATATTGTTAGGATATATAAAAGTATTATACCTTATTTTGCTTTGATAACCCTCACAAAATACCCCTCAGTAAACGGCTACAGATAAAAGACTTTAGGGCCCTCTGGTCCCCTAATAATTTTTCTTTCTGAGATATAGGTGATATAAACTTAGGACTTTTGACCCCTAAAAACCCCTAATTACGAAACACATGATAAAATCATCACATTGCTAGAAAAATCACTGTGAAATAAACATATTTGCTTCTATAACCATTCACAAAATATCTCTCAGTGAAGGGCTACATATAAAAAACTTTAGAGCCCTCTGGTCCCCTAATTGTAGGGGCCAGTCCCTTTTTCTTGATAACTTTATCATGTGATATTACATAACATACATTAATTTCGTTGTGGGCGACGGCTGCGGACACATTTTCCTCTTCAAAAAACTATAAGAAAATGTGCTATTTTTCATCATTTTTGACCAAATTATAAAAATATGTCAAAATGTTGAAGTCATAATTATTTTTTGAAACAAGATAAAAGTGTATAACTTGGTACTTTATATACACACATGTTCATGATGGCATATGTGTATTTTTATGAGATTTAAACAAATTTTGAATTTACGGGCAAATATTGAAGGAAACTGTACCTTCTTCTTTGCTTCTATAACCTTTCAAAAAATATCTAACAGTAAAGGGCTACAGATAAAAAAATTTAGAGCCCTCTGGTCACCTAATTTTAGGGGCCAGCCCCTTTTTCATGATATCAAATGAAAGGTCATTTAATTCTAAACACATTTTGTTCAACAAGTGTTTAGAAAATCGTTACCGTTCTTGAGATAAATGGGAAAAAACATTTTAGGGGCCGGCCCCTTATCTCCTTATAGGGGCCGTTTAACGAAATTTTAAAGGTTGCATACTGTTAAGTACATCGTTTTGAGCTTCTTTCTTTCTATACTGCATTTCAAAATATTTTTCCTTTCTGAGATATGGGTGATCAAAAGTTTGGACTTTTGGCCCCTAAAAACCCTTAATTAGGTAACGCATGATAAAATCCTTACATTGCTTGGATAAATAACTGTGAGATAAACATATTTGCTTCTATAACCTTTCACAAAATATCTATCAGTAAAGGGCTACAGATAAAAAAAATAAGAGCCATCTAGTCCCCTAAATTTAGGGGCCAGTCCCTTTTTCTTGATATCAAATGAAAGGTCATTTAATTCTAAACACATTTTGTTTAACAAGTGTTTAGAAATTCGTTACCGTTCTTGCGATATCAGAGAAAGAAGGTTTTAGGAGCCGACCCCTTATCTCCTTATAGGGGCCGTTAAACTAAAGAGCTAGAGCCACGAAGCATCAAAATATGCCCTATCATAAAAAACCACCATATTTTGGTGAAATTGAGTGTAGAATCTAAGCTTTTCATAACTGTTTTTCTTTTTTCGATATCTATTATACTTTTTTATAAATAGAGTTTATAATATGGCACTATTTTAATGAAAAATTGTAAAACAGACGTAATTTTTGTTAACGTCATGAAATGACAAAACTACGCATGAGTTGAATTAAATGCGAAGGTTGTCCCATAATAGCGTAGACAGAACACATAACTTAAAATCTGTTCACTGCAATTTCATTAGACTTCTTTGTTTTATTCAATAACCCTTTGGGAAATAATAATGAAAAATTCAAATCTGTACTTTATTCATTTCTTGAGAAAATGAATAATCATTAACAACATGTTTTGTCAGGCGGCGCAATGTGCGACGTCGAAAATTCTCAATTTTTACGTTGTTGTTAAACCCTCCACATCGTTTACGATAACATTTACGGGTTTTTTTTTTTGCAAAAACTATCTTGGGGAAAAATATTTTCTTTGAACAAGTAGCCTGAGTGCACATTCACCATGCATTTCTAGTTTTATTTTTTAAAACATTTTCTAAGTACAAACGGTCTGCCGACTCCAAACTTGCCCTGTATTATTTGTTGTCTAACGACCGTCCTACAGACATTTGTCGTTCAGAATTTTGACGTCCATCTCTATCGGTCGGGGTTTATATTTCCACTTATTGTTACCATACTTGTCCGAATATTTTCAATGTTGTTAGACTACTAATTCACAAAATACATTTCTAAGGGATTTTGTTAATTTATTTACTTCAAAAGCCACTTAGGATTTGATTCAATGACTTTACAAAAATTTATCAGTTACTGCTGCGCCGCCTTAAACGCTGACGTCGTCATTTTATTACGAGTTAACACTTAAACTTGTCACAAAACGCGCTATAAAATCTTTAAAAGTTTTGTTATAGCCAAAACATTTATTGAGTAAATAATAGAATTATTAACAAATATTACTGTATATCTATACTTGAATTTTTTCATTCGAAAAGTACTTATCCTCGCAATTTTCATTTCATTATGTTGATTTTATTTTTTCGTTTTTGACATTGCGCCGCATGTCGAATATATGATTTAACATGCTTTCATTTCACTAATTTAATCTCAAACAATATTTGCTTTTAAAGCATAAATTGAATGCAAATTACTTGAACCCTTTGTGGCACAAGTTTCACCTTCCTGTGTCTTCGATTAACTGAATAACGCCACTTGTCTACGCTACATGTATTTTGGGACAACCCTCGTAAAATAAACAAAAACAAAATAAATTATCTTTTAGACATTATAATTAATTTATTAAAAAAAAATTATTCATAAAAATACCATGAAAAGCTTATTTACAATAATGTTTTTAAAAAATGCAGGGACCAGTGCTAAAGGTCAATATCACGGCGGTACATTTAAATATGTCGGTGTAGTGTATTCAAAGATCTTTTTTCTGCTATTTGAAACTGCATGGAGTAATGCTGATGATGCGAAGTGTGTAACTGAGGATTAATTATTTAATTCTACTGATATTACAAATTATTAAAAATAAATATATAAATATGACAGAAATATGGTGATTGAATTTAACAGAGATACATGTTAATGTAATCTAGATCGAATTTTTATACATTACTGTAACAGTCTGTGTACATTATTCCGCATGATTATTTTATTACTTGATATGTTCACCCAAACTTGGCGTTTTATAGAGTTAAGTTGCCGGGGTTCAGTCCCTGAAACGTTCTATTTTCCCCTTTTTTCCGTGCGTTCACCGTGCGCACACAGTGCTTTCACTTGCGTTCTCGGCTCCGCTCCGTTCGCGCCCATCGTTCACAAAGCGCTCACCGTGCGTTCACAAAGCTTTCGCCTTGAGCTCACCGTTCATTCAGTGTTCACTTATTGTTTAGTCACATAATATTATATTTAGACTGATAACAATACATACATGTAGTTTATTGTTATTATTTCCTGATTACCAATGAAACACAATGTAACAATAACTCCCGGGGCACTCCGAATAAATCGTTCATCTTGCGTTCACATAGAGCTAACATATCGTTCACAGTTCACTTTGCCCTGCGTTTGCGTTTGATCAGCGTGCGCTCACCGATCGCTCAGAGTGCACTCACCGTGTGCTCACCGTTTACTCGCCGTTTTAGTGGAAACAAAGAACATTTCAGCGACTGTGTATATGTAATGGATATATGCCGAAAACAGTTCTGTACGAAATATTATAAAACAGTTTCGAGGCCCGTTAAGGCCGAAAACTGTCTGATATTTTGTTCATACAGAAGTGGTTGGGGCATATATCTACTTAAAACACTGCCATTGAGTTTCATTGTTGATTTACCTGAGCTGATACCAATATTGTAACCACTGGTAACGGTCTGATATTAAGAAGCTCACTAGTATCGGACTGTTAAAGGTAAAATTTTTGACTGTTGGAACAAATGAATGACATAACATCAGTGTTTAAATGTTCATTAATTAAAAAATAAATATCGATTTCTAACCAATATTTTTATGAATTAATTATTCCTAATGAATTAATTATTCCTTATAAATGCCGTAACATAACATCGATCGATCGATCGAGAGAGAGAGAGTGGGGGTCACTATTTTGAAGCAAAGATACATTCCGATGCTATAAAAAGTATATATACGTCAATTCCCAAAAGAATAAGGGCTGTAATAAAGGCAAAGGGATATATTACAAATATTGATAAGGTAAGAAAAATTTTCTTTTATTGATGTGAAAAAATAACAAACAAAACTTCCAAGTGTGAAAAAGTTTTAATGACACGGCCGCCATTTTGCGTACTGTATTATGGCCAGGTACTGTACAGTATGATGCAATAAGTATAGGTTACAATAACAATTTTTTAAAATATTTGATTTTTCAAAGCCAAACAATAGCACACGAATTATGTCGTTAAATTGTCTTGAAAACCCGAATTCATAGCAAGCATGTAGAATTTGAGTTAAAATATATAGATTTGTAATGAACTCGGCCGTAAATCGATTGAT
>WFKH01011925.1:44845832-44859127 GCA_016163765.1 Magallana hongkongensis
CACACGCACACACTCCTCATGGATAAATAAACATCAGAATATTTTGATAACAACGAAAGCCTGTACATGTAGTTCAGTGCGTTATAATCAAAATTCTTTCATAGTGACGTTTTATAATTTTAAATTTTTACAATACATGTATTTGGCAAAAAAAAAAAAATAAAAATCAAAAAAAAAAAGTTTTTAAAATTTTTGGAATCTTAAGTAAAAAATAGAAAAGCCCCAGCAGCATTTGAACTCTCTACAGACACGTAGTTAACGCTCTAACCCATTGCAGTTCATTGTTAGGTAACATTATTTTTCGGTTCGATTCGGCACGTTCTTTCCGGATTTCGATTCGATTCAGGTTTGGTTTTTACATTAATGGATTAGTTATTGTTACGCGCTCTCTGATTGGCTAGTCCGTTAAAGTAAACATTACACACGAAAATGGCCGGAAAGAAGTCGGCAGTTTGGGATTACTTCGATTTCTTTAAAAGAGACGGAACAGAAGATAGAAATATCACCGTTTGTAACATTTGTAAAAGGCAGATAAAGTATATGACTGGTTGTACGTCATCTATGACCGATCATATCCTGCGAAGACATGGGATCACGTTATCGAAAACGAAAAGCTGCAGCCGAGAATCGTGAGAAAAACAAACACACATCAACTGGGCAACTTCGTTTACCAGAAGCACTTGGTCTAAGAAATAAATACCCCAGATCATCGACAAGACATGGTGATATTACGAGATCTATCGGCGTTTTTATTGCAAAGGACATGAGGCCGTTCTCAGTGTTGGAAAATAGCGGATTCGTAAACATTTTTCAGAGGAGGTAATTCCAAAATTGTATGATGAAACAAAGAAAAAGGTTTGTGAAGAGAATTCATTGCCGTTACAACGGATGGGTGGACATCACGTGCCACACAAAGCTACAACACAGTTACAGCACACTTTATTCAACCTGAATGTTGGGAAATGAAAGCTTATGTATTACAAACAAGGGTTATGCATGATTCACACACATCAGAAAATTTATCCGAATTGCTGAAACGTACAGTTGCAGAGTGGGATTTAAAACGATATGGACATATGCCAGCTCTCACCACAGATAATGCCAAAAACATCATGAATGCAGGAGAATTAGCAGGAATGAAACCACACATAGGTTGTGTAGCACACACGATTAATTTAGCAACGCAGAAAGGTTTTCAAGTGCCCCAGATGGAAAAGCTTTTGGCAAGAATCAGAAGATTGTGACTTACTTCCACAAAAGCTCAATTGGCATGTCTTATTTGAATAACAAACAAACTTTGCTAGAACTACCAAAGCATACATGTAAATTGATCATGGATGTGAGCACCCGATGGAATTCTACGTTTGACAAGATAGAAAGATTTTTAGAGCGGCAACCAGAATTGAGGCGACACTCATGGTGAAAGATTTGAAAAAAAAAATTTTAGAGACATATACACTTTGTCTGAGGATGATGTATCGGCAGCTCAACAAGTTCTGGAAGTTTTTAGGCCAATTAAAACAATCACCACCATACTTTGTCATGAAAAGTCACCAACAGTTTCTTTGATTCATCCACTCAAAGAGATGCTACTGGGACAATTGAGTAGAGTTGCTGATGATGATGACCTTCTTGTTACAGCAGTTAAAACAGCAATTCATAGAAATTTGGAGCCCAGGTAATTTGATATGCATTCTTTCACTTATTTATAGGTATTGAAATCTATATCGGTACTCATTTGTCTTGATGCTTAAACAAAACAATACTAAAATAGTATAATTAAGAATATGAAATTGGTTTCAATCAGAATTTTATTGCATGTGTAATGATGGTAAGTGCATTTTTCTTTGTTTTCTAACTTCCAGATACTCGGGTGATGATGTCAGGTTGTTTCTCCTTGAAAGTTCATGTCTGGATCCACGATTCAAGGCGATGCCCTATTTGAGTAATGATGAACGTGAAAAAGTATACAAATCACTGGAGGAAAAAGTGACTATTCCATAAATTAATTTGATTTATGAAATTCTATGCATATTTATTATTTAATTTTCAGTTTACATGTGTACATGTAATAAAAGTAAACAACATATGATCATCACTAAACTGATTCATAAATAGCTAATAAGTAATTTTGTTGTGAATGTAATCTAATAATCTTATTATTTCTTAATCAGATCAAGGTTAAAAAAGTAGATGAGGAGCCTTCCAATCCTCCCTTGCCTTCTTTGGATCATCTGGACAGACTCGAACTGTAATCAATGATGACACAAATGCAGAGGAACTGGAGCAGAAGCCTGATGTGGTTGTTAAATCCGAATCACCAGCGAAGAAAAGAAAGTGTGCATTAGATGACTTGTTCGGAGAAGTTTTCGTTATAAAGGTTGAGCCAGCCAAAAGTTTAAAATCTAGAGTAGAACATGAAATTGTTAATTACAAATGTGAAGAAAGCATGCCACTTGATTCTGACCCTTTATTATGGTGGAAAGTTCACCAAAAAGCATATTCTTTGCTAGCACATCTTGCTCAGAAGTATTTGAGTATACCTGCCACATCTGTGGCAAGTGAACGAGTATTCTCGACAGCTGGAGACCTTGTTACTGCACAGCGGTCATGTCTTTCCTGTGAACAAGTGGACAGAATGATATTCTTAAAAAAGAACTTGGACATTAACAATAATTAGATGTCTATATTCTTCATTGACAAGTGAACTAACCAGACTGAGTCATATATGTCTCATCATTGTAGTACAAATGTACTTGAGGTTCACTATTTTTTTTTGTTTGATTTTTCAAGTCTAGTCAAATCTAATAAGTGCAATTCATACTGTTTTGTTTTATGTTACTGTGCCCAGAAAGGCCAAAACTTTACGACTATTTTCCTGTTGATAAATCTAAAAAAAAGAATGTTTTATTATTTATTTGAATTATCAAATACTACAGATTTTTCTATGATAATAAAATCAATTTCTTCTTTTCGTAATCTAATCGAAATTATTCGAAAATCGAGGTTTTTGTTTGAATCGAATCGATTCGATTTTTTTCTGATTCGTGGCAGCCCTACGTGGTGTACAAACTGGTATGTGTTTTCCATATGCACAATAGGATTAATTAAACGTTTCTTTTGTGATGATAAGCTAAATAGATTCATATTGTGCTATAATTTGGTTATCATTATGATGTCGACCAATATAGGTAAGCATAATACATGTAGTAGCACAATATTATAAGACACTGCTATACATAAGTATTACTTTCACTTTCTAAATAAGTGATCTCATTTGCCAGCATACTGTATCATCATCTTCTAATATTTATCGATTAATTAGCTCATCATTGTTACCTATCCTATCACATTTGCACAGTTTCCGTCATTTTAATTGCAAAAGATATTTTTTCATTTGTCAGACTTACACTATTTAGTTGACCCCATATTGACCCTGTGACATATTGTATTAAATTTGTGTATTACATGTAAATAATTGTAGAGACTTATCATGTCTATATGAGTTATAATAGTGAGGAAGGGGTCTTTTTTTCTTAATGTATTATGATGCATCGAATAAAATGTAGGCTATGACCCTATGGGATTGTTGTCTTTAAACCACCACCCCACCCCCTGAAATAAGAAAAGATGATATACTTTGATAATTTTTTATTTTCGAGATCCCCCATCCCTAAACCATATTTATTCTTGCTCTTTGTGCGCATAAAATTGTATAAAGGTTATGCCCCCTAGGAGACACCCTGACTTTCCAGAACTGGACATAATAAAGTATTTTATCTTATTCATATGTAGTGTTTGATCCATGTGGGTAATTCCTAGATTAATGATGATCCTGTTTTGTTTAGGAGAATTTACAATTATCCCGAATACATATAACATATTGTTTATCTTATCGATAAAAATTAAAAAGCAATTTCCAAAATCTTTATCTGCATCTAGAGAAAAATACCAATCAAGAAATGATTTAAAATTTGCTACTTACACATGTAAGAATGTAACAAGACTCTGAATCTGATTGGGGTGTGTGGAGGATAAACATTTAATTTTAATCATTTATTGTTATTAATTTTAACTTGAATATTAGGCAGAAAATAAGACTTCTGATCATATATCAAAAGATCATTTGTCAAATGTGATTTCTTTTTTTTTTTTAACAAAAACATTATTTACCAGTTTATGAAACAATTTTGACCCCAAATTATATTTTGATTTTAATAGATCATTCGACAATTAAGAAGAGTGTAAATGTAAGGTTTTTTTTTTTTAATTTCAAGCAAAAATAAATGCAATGTTTTTATATTTTAATAGAAAAAAAACGTCATTTAATTTACAGTCTAAGGAAGGATACGTACATGTGTCGATCCAGTAAATAATTCCAGGGGAAAGGGGGCAACAGTTATTTGAGTTGGGGGGGGGGGGGTCGGAGGCATATTTTTGGCAATTTTATAAGTTAAATGTAATTTAAAGAAATTTGAATTTTGAAAGGAGGGGGGATCTGGACCCTGACCCCCCTCTAGATGCGCGCATGGGATAAATGTTAATTTCATGCTACTATTTGTCTACCATGATTAAATTAAATTTTTTTTAAATCTTATTGCACATCTATTGGACAGCCCCTATCATATCCCAAGATATGATGTGTCTATTCATTAAATCATAAGAGGTGTTCTGGGATATAGGTTTTGTTTAGGAGTTATAAACATTAATTTTCTGCAACTATTTGACTACCAGGATTAAATTTAATTTTTCAAAACCTTATTGCATATATATAGGACAGTCCCTATCATATCCCAAGATATGATGTGTCTATTCATTAAATCATAAGAGGAGTTCTTGGATATAGGTTTTATTTAGGAGTTATAAACGTCAACTTTCTGCTATTATTTGACTCCCTGTATGAAATTTAAATTTTTAAAACCTTAATGCATATCTATAGGACAGCCCCTATCATATCCCAAGATATGATGTGTCTATTCATTAAATCATAAGAGGAGTTCTGGGATCTAGGGTTTGTTTAGGAGTGATAAACGTCAATTTTCTGCTACTATTTGACTCTCTGGATGAAATTTAAATGTTTTAAACCTTATTGCACATCTATAGGACAGCCCCAATCATATCCCAAGAGATGACATAGCTACTCCAAAAGTTGTAAGAGGAGTTATGGGAACCATTCTTTTTTGCAAAAAAACGTCATTTTTTGTTGCCCACCGATCCCTGTGTTAAAAAAACAATCTGAAACCCGATCACACTTTAAAATGACACCCCTAATCATTTTCTAGAAGATCATTTGGCTAATGCAAAAAATGTGGACGTTTTTGAAACCAGATTTTTTGTAAAAAAAAAAACAAAAAAACGTCATTTTTCAGCCACAAAATGACCCCCAGGACAAAATTGAAATTTCCGAAACCTTATTGCGCATCTATAGTATACCCCAAAACATATTCAAAAAAACGATTTGTCTATTGTTGAAAATGTAGGAGGTGTTCGAGGAAGAAGGCTTTTTGTGAAAAAAAAACACGTCATTTTTTACCAATTATTTGACCCCCAGGACTACCAGAGAATTTTTGAAACCTCTTTACAAAACAACATGATACCCCAAATCAAACTCCAAAAGTTCAGTATGCTGGTTTATAAGATGTAAGAGCAGTTTGAGAAAGTAAAACGTGACAGACGGACGGACGGACGGACGGACAGACGGAACAGGGTAACAACAATATACCCGAACTTTCTTTAGAAAGTGCAGGTATAATAATAATAATAATAGAGGAAAAGAAACAAAGCAAAAACAATAAGGTCTTCCGTTGGAAACGAAAGACCTTAATAATAATAGAGGAAAAGAAACAAAGCAATAACAATAAATAGATAACTTAATAACTAGACGCTCGTTGCGAGCAACAAGAGGTCTTCCGTTTGGGTGCACCATTAAATAGACTATAGGGATAGTTGTTCTTTTCTATCATTTCTTAACACTTCATCAAATTCCATTTAACCCTCTGCAAGAATTTCAATAGACATGTAATTATACTTAAATTATACTGAAAGAGTCGCTATTATTGTGATTTTTGATAAAATTAAAGTGGAAATAAGTAAAATATATCATTTCAAATATAAAATCATGAATCTTAACACAGTTAAGGAAGAACAAATATTCGGCACTCGCGGACTGAACCCGGGTCGCCTAGGCAAAAGTCCACAACTCTTACGACTGAGCTATGTGGACTCTCGCTTCTGGACTTTGGAGCACCAAATCTCGAGAATGCGTGGATCGATTTGAAAACAAATTTCATATTCTTAACTTATTAAAGCGTCTCTTTCGAATAGTAACATAAAAAAAATTTAAAACAAAATAGTTGCAAAAGGACTGTTTTTGTTTCCGTCCGGTGACGACCGTAAGTGACAGTGGACGTTCGAATATGCAAAGTGCAATGCGGCTGACGACTCTCTACTATCCCTGAAAATTTAAAAGTTCTATCTTTGATATTTTTTGAGAAAAATTGTGAACAAGCAACATCATAAAATGTTTAATATCCCAGGACCGGAAGTGACGACCAAAAACATGACATATATTTTCCTTTTAAATTTTGTTCTGGGTAAGATCTGAAAAATTCATTAAAATCGGCTGAAGCGTTTTTGAGAAAAGGTTACAGAAAAAAACCCATTTATAACTAGGCTAAGCGAATTTTTTGTTTATTGGAATACACTTTACATTTAGTATCGACATCTTTCCGTGCTGACCCCTGAATCCAACATAGATTAAAGAACTATGCACAAGCAAGGCTACAACTGCAGAAAAGTTTCAACAAATTGTTAAGATCCGTGTTTACTCTGATCGTGTTTTGTATTTTTCCTTTGGACTTTAGAGTTTGAACTGTTTGTTATCACCACATGTCATCGTAGAGGTGGAGTTCAGACATTCACCGCTCATGACTTGAGAGAGAGAGAGAGAGAGAGAGAGAGAGAGAGAGAGAGAGAGAAAGAGAGAGATGAGGAAGTAAATGTACAATTCATACATGTAGATAATCTGTAAACAAAATTTGTCAATAAACACATGTATACATGCATGCCTGTATCCACGTATGTGGATAAACATTAAACAACCCCACGTTTAAAGTCATGTAGAAAAATTGAAACATGGACATTTTGTTAGGAGAACGGTTATCTCCTACCCGCAGTCGCTAAATGTTGTGTGCATACAATCACTGAGATGGCGGCATTTCTTTGATGCCGGCAAAACGACCCGGCGAGCTCTAATGCGGTCGTATTGCAAGGGTGCTTCGGCGGCATGACTTTGATGCCGGCTATGCTACGAGCATTTGAATTTAGATAGCTGCTGACAGAACCAAGACTGTCGCAAAACGGGAAATTGATGGTAATTTGAAACGAGCTCTATCTTTGTACTGTATAAAATCGCTATTAATTTGATTTATGATGAAATAATAACAAAAAACATTAAAATCCATTGTTTTAAAGATAAAATCGTTAAACAAAACACAATTAAGAAAAAAAAGCATTCGGCACTCGTCGACTGAACCCGGGTCGCCTGGGCACAAGTCCAACACTCTAACGACTGAGCTACGCGGACTCTCGCTTCAGAACTTTGAAGCCCAAAATCTCGAGAATGCGGGGATCGATTTTAAAACAAATTTCATATTCTGAAATCTATCAAATAGTAACATAAAAAATTTTCAAAACAAAAAGGTTGAAAAATGACTGTCTTTTGTTTCCTTCCGGTGACGAATATGCAAAGGGCACTGCGGCAGGACGCTTTCTACCATCCCTGAAAATTTGAAAGTTGTATCTTAAATATTTTTGGAGAAAAATTGTAAACAAGCAAATACATAAAATCTTTAATATCTCGGGACCGGAAGTGATGACCAAAAAATCTCGCGTAAATTTCTTACAAATTTTTTCATGAATAAGATCTGAAAATTTCATGTAAATCGGCTGAAGCATTTTTGAGAAAACGTGGGAGAAAAAAAAAATTAATAACTAGACGCTCGTTGCGAGCAACAAGAGGTACACCTAACGCTATTTGGATACTGTTCTCTTCTATCATTTCTAAACACTTCTACAAATTCCATTTAACCCTCTCTAAGGATTTAAAAAGACATATATTAATGCGAATTTTGAACCCACATGTTGATTGCTTTTGATTAAAATACATAAGAACGCGGAACATTAACTGGCAAAATTGGAAATATCCGCAATATACAGCTAACGTAAACTTAACTTGTTACAGTCAAAACATTTGACATTGACGGGAACAAATTGACGCGGACGTCTGAGAAAACATTGGATTGAAACTGTAGTTATAGGAAGCGTATTTTCAATCCACCTCAGCGTTCCTAACTTGGTATATAAGTTATGGGATCGAAACACATTTAGTATCAGCAAAGCGAGCGATTTTTTCATCAATAAGTATATAATCAGCAAATATGTGAAGATTGTGATGTAATTTGTGTTATCCGGAATTGGTCGGGTCGACCATGCATGTTTTTGTGTATAGTGTGACAATAAAAAGAGCATTTTAGAAAAAGACACATGGCGGTGTTAGTTGTAAGTAAATGATTGTCTCAATGAAAGACAATACATGGTGTCAGAAGTGAACAGTCACTGTGTTATGGAGCAGTTAAAACCCCCGTCGCACCTAAGTTTTGAAGGGAACTTGGCCGAAAATTGGAAAGAATGGCTGCAAGGATTTCGCCTATACTTGATCGAGTCGGGAATCGACGAGAAAGCAGGCAAGGTAAAAGTTGCTACGTTTTTACATGTTGCTGGTGTTGAAGCGAGACGCATTTATAACACATTCCACATTCCGGAGGAGGATGTAGATAAATTAGATGTGTTGATTCAATGCTTCCAGGATTACGTCGAACCACGTAAGAATTTAACATATGTACGTCACATATTTTTCACACGTAAACAAGAAACTCATGAGACTATTGATAACTATGTCACAGACTTGAAAAACAAAGCATTACAGTGTGAATTCGGGGATTTGAAAGAGTCGCTAATTCGGGACAGAATAGTATGTGGTATATCGAATGAAGCATGCAGAGCGAGACTCTTGCGAGAAGCAGATTTAACACTCGTTAAATGTATAGACATATGCAGAGTATCTGAATTATCAGAACATCAGTTAAGGACCTTACATCAAGAACCAGTGGCAGCTGTATCCGCTCACGCTGTATCCAAGAAGCATAACCATGAAAAACAGCACAATAGTAGTGAGACTCACAGAAAACAGAAAGCCAATGTCCAAAGTACGCACACAGGCAAACCATGCGGCAGATGTGGTAGACAACATCAGAAGGGAAAATGCTTTGCATACAACAAACTCTGTTACAAGTGTAAAAGCCCAAATCATTATGCTAAATATTGCAAGACTGGATCTAAGTCAAGTGTACATTCGCTAGAGGAAACAGAAGAGGACCTATACCTCGGCGTGGTGAGTGTGGACAGTATTCATGAAGAGCTACCGTGGACAGAATCTGTGACTATTAACAATGTACCAGTTACATTCAAGCTGGATACAGGAGCTCAAGCAAACATAATACCGCGAAATGTATTCAACTCGCTACAGATTTCTCGGAACCACTTACAGAGTGTGAACGTGAACCTGATTACCTACAATGGTGACGTCATGAAACCAGATGGAAAAGTTGACATTAGATGCCGCATTCGTAAAGTGGAACATAACACTTCCGTTTTATGTCACAAACAAGGGAAGCACTCCTATCCTATCTAAAGAAACATGTGCTCGTTTGGGATTAATACAACACATACCAGCAGAGTCAATAGACAAGGACGTGTGTATGTCAAAAGACAAATTAATCGAACAGTATGCAGATATTTTTAGTGGTTTAGGAAAACTACCAGGAAAGTACCACATTGAAATAGACAAAAGTGCAAACCCAGTGGTTCACCCACCAAGGAAAATACCCGCAGCGTTACTTAAACCTGTATAAGATGAATTAAAGCGAATGGAAGATCTGGGCGTGATTACGAAACAAGATGGTCCAACAGATTGGGTCAACAGTATGGTGACAGTACGCAAACCAGGAAAAATTCGCATATGTGTGGATCCAAAAGATTTGAATCAGCACATTAAAAGAGAACATTATCATCTAGTGACCGTAGAAGAAATTATTGAACGACTGCCGAATGCCCAAGTCTTCTCAAGATTTGATGCCACACATGGCTTTTGGCATATTCAGCTCGATGAGGAAAGTTCTAAAGCACTTACCTTCAATACACCATTCGGTAGATACCGGTACCTGAGACTTCCTTTCGGAATCTCGTCAGCTTCAGAAGTGTTTTCAAAACGTGTACAGGAACTATTTTCAGACTTACCTGGTGTTGAGTGTTTAGTGGATGATATACTGGTACATGGAGAAAACAACGCGGAACATGATGAAAACCTTATTCGCATGCTGGAACGCTGTCGTAAAGTAGGACTCAAACTCAACAGGGACAAAGTTGAACTTAGAGTACCTGAAGTAAAGTACGTTGGTCACATTATTGGGAAAGATGGACTCAAGGTGGATCCGGAGAAAGTACGTGCCATCGTGAATATGCCGGAACCAACAAGGTATGTGTCCAAATTCATTCCAAACTTAGCAGATGTTTTGGAACCACTCCGGATACTTACCAAAATGATGTTGTATGGCACTGGGAAAAGGAACAAGTTGACAGTTTTGCTAGATTAAAAGAAGTACTGACACAAGCCCCTGTGCTAAAGATATATGACCTTGAGAAGGACGTCACAATTTCCGTTGATGCTAGCTGCAAAGGATTGGGTGCAGTATTGTTACAAAATGGGCAACCAGTCGCTTATGCCTCACGAGCTCTTACTGAAACTCAACAGAGGTACGCACAAATAGAACGCGAGATGCTGGCAGTTATATATGGATGTGAAAAGTTTCACCATTATATTTACGGTCGTTCGATTACCATAGAAACAGATCACAAACCGTTGTTAGCAATTCATCGCAAACCATTATACCAAGCTACTCCAAGACTACAGAGAATGCTGATGCGTTTACAGCGCTATGATGTACAACTGAAATATGCCTGGAAAAGAAATCTTTATATCCGATGCTTTGAGTAGAGCTTTCTTGAAAGAGTGCAAAGAGACATTAGTAGATGAGGACATTGATGTGAACTTTATTGAACAAGAACTTCCAATGACAGAGAAAAAGCTTCAAGAATTGAAGGATGCCACAGAAGCCGATGAACAGTTTCAAACATTAGCAGACATTGTTAGAGTAGGATGGCCTGAGACTCGTGAACAAGTTCCAACTTGTGTCAGGATGTTCTGGAAATACCGTGATGAAATTACCGTCCTGAATGGACTATTGTACAAGGGACAGTCTGTAATGATACCATCATCACTGCGGCGCCAGATGCTTACCAAACTGCATGAACCTCACCTTGGTATCGTGAAAACTAAGCAGAGAGCAAGGAACATAATATTTTGGCCGAACATGAATTATGACATAGAACAGTTAATTCAGTCTTGTGGAGTGTGCAACTCGTTCCGAAAATCAAACATCAAACAACCTCTCATTCCACATGAAATACCGAATACTCCTTGGACAAAGGTTGGAGCAGACATTTTTCATTTCAAGGGCAAAGACTATTTGTTATTGGTGGATTATTACTCGAAATACCCAGACATCATACCACTTCCAGATTTACGAGCCCGATCTACCATTGCAGCATGCAAAACAGTATTCGCTAGAAATGGCATACCACTAGAACTATTTTCAGACAATGGACCACAATTTAGTTGCCATGAGTTTAAGTGTTTTGCATCGGATTGGGAATTTACACACAGAACATCAAGCCCTCGTTATCCACGTTCGAATGGTCAGGCAGAGCGCTGCATCCAGACCATTAAAAACTTGCTCAAAAAGGCGGAAGAGAGCAACGGTGATCCAAATATTGCTCTCTTAGAGTACAGAAATACACCTATTGATGGAATTGGAAAATCACCCGCACAGCTGTTGATGAACAGAAGTCTTCGTTCAAAGATTCCTACAACTCGAACATGGTTGGAGCCAAAACCTTTGGAATCTCAACTCTCCAAACTTCAACTTCGTCAGATGAAACAGAAATATTTCCATGATCGAACCTGTTCTAAATTACCGCACATTGAAGAGAGAGAGATCATTCGTATGCAGAATCCAGAAAATCGAAATTGGGAACCAGGAGTCATTCAACAGAACCTTGGAAACCGTTCATACAGCATATTGAACCAACATGGAAGAGCTCTTCGGAGAAACCGTAGCCAGATATTGAAATCGCGGGAAACCAACTTCCAGATGTTACCCCCAGAAGTTGAACCACAATTGAGTGAATTTGTACCAAGTGAAAGTGAAAATTCTGGTGATGTGTCCAATGTTAATACCCCACATTCAAGTCAGGAAAATCCCGTGGCAAACAGCAAACCCTCGGTAACCAGGTCAGGAAGAATCTCGAGACCACCCGCCTACCTATCAGAATATGTGAAATAACTTGATGTACTTGTGTTCATGTTTTGTACGTCTACTATTCGTTTGTAAAAAAATATTACTTATGAAATCCAATTGATTGTAATTTTGAAGAAACAATTTTGGATTTTAAGAAACCCTAAAACTTAAATGTGTGTGATATTCACAGTAAGTAAAGAGGGGGGATGTGATGTAATTTGTGTTATCCGGAATTGGTCGGGTCGACCATGCATGTTGTATAGTGTGACAATAAAAAGAGCATTCTAGAAAAAGACACATGGCGGTGTTAGTTGTAAGTAAATGATTGTCTCAATGAAAGACAATACAAAGATCCCAATTCGGAAGAGATTATACGCAAAGCAAAGCATTGTCCGATGACTTCAGAGAATCAGTCACCACAGATACACTTCCTTTAGCTACAGTTTCAATCCAATGTTTTCTTAGACGTCAGAGTCAATTTGTTCCCGCCCATTTCAAATGTTTTGACTGTAATAGGTAAACTTAATGTGTATATTTCCAATCTTGCCAGTTTATGTTCCGCGGTCTTATAATATATATTGTAAAAATCGGGTTTCAATTTTACATAAGAACACCTACAGCAGTATAAATTATGAATTTTAAACATAATCAGTGATAAATTAAGCGTTGTAATTAATTTCAGCAAAAAATAAAAGGATCGAAATCAAGGAAGAATGTAACAGGGGTAGCTGTTTTCTAAAAACCTCGTTGATTTATGGATTAACTTTTTAAGTCTAAATGTTTTAGAAATGAAATGCCATACGCTAAAAACTACATTTG
>WFKH01011925.1:44893228-44906279 GCA_016163765.1 Magallana hongkongensis
TTTCTGGCCCCTTAAAACCCCTAATTACGTAACATATGACTTAGGTATGATACTGTATAGATAAACAGCTGTACAATGAACATTTTTGCTTCTATAATTGATAACAAATTATTGTTCAGTAAATAGTTATTGCAAAAAGACTTTATAGCCCTCTTGGCCCCTAATTTGAGGGGCCAGCCTATTTTTCTTAATATCAAATGAAAGCCCGTTAAAATTAAAACAACTTTTGCATTACATGTTTTAACAAAATATTTACACATCAAAAGATATTACAGAAAATGTTCGAAAATTTCGTGAAAAAATTTGGTGCTAATTTTCAGGTTCAGGCGAGCTTCGAGGCCTTGAGCAATTTTCATAATTGGAAGCATGGGGGTACAACTTCAGACATTTATTTACAATCCTTGAAAAGTTTCAAGCTTCTATCTTGATTAGTTTCGGAGGAGATGCGTGGACAAAATGACCCTTAAAAATTTACAAAATCGTCAATATCTGAAACCGGAAGTGACGTCATCAATTGAAAATTTAATAATATGTAGCGCCTATGATGCTCTATAAGTCCTGAAAATTTCGTGCAAATCGGTTGTATAGTTTTTTAGATATAACGCTCCAAAAAAGTCAGAAAAAGAAAAAAAAGAATAACTAGAGCAAAGCTCGTTGCAAAGCAACGAGTGGGTCTTCCGTTTATGTCGAAAGTAAAGCTAAAAGTTTCTCTAAGAAGCAGAGTTCTTAAACCAAAAAACATAATTTAATAAAACAAAAAGAAAAAAAAATCGAATTATTTTTGGTACGAGTTCACAAAATCCGAATGGTTTTAAGTACGAATTAACAAAAACATTATCAATTTCAAGAACGACCTAGCAAAAACAAATCTGAATGTGTTTAAGTACGATTAAACAATTATCGAATTATTTTAGGTACGAGTTAATTTAACTTTGAACATAACACTATTTTCTTTACCAAGAATGTGGAATCAAAATTTCCGGAAAAGTCAATTTTTAAACACCTATATCTCTGTAATGCATCGGCCGATTTTAAAACGAATTTCAATTTTAAATTAAGCTTAATAAGCTCTTATTTTTGCTTTTATGATTAATAACAAATTATCGCTCTGAAAAAGGTTACTATAAAGACTTTGAATCCCTCCCGGCCCTTAGTTTGAGGGGTCAGCCCCTTTTTCTTGATATCAAATGAAAGGTCTCGCAAATATAAACATATTTTGTTCAACAAGTGTTCACGAATTGTTAACCGTTATAGAGATATCGGAACAACTGTGTTTTAGGGGCCGACCCTTCAACTCCTTACTGGGGCCACCAACGAAAACTTTTTAGGTATCATATTGTTAAGAACATTATTTTGAACAACTTTTGTTCTACAATGCTTTTCAAAATATTTCTCCTTTTGAAGATAATAATGATCAAAGTTTTGGAATTCTGGCCCCTTGAAACCCCTAAATACGTAAATATGACTTTGGTATGGTTCTGTATAGATGAACAGCTGTACAATGAACATTTTTGCTTCTATAATTAATAACAAATTATTTTTCAGTAAAGAGTTATAATAAAAAGACTTTAGAGCGCTCTTGGCCCCTAATTTGAGGGGCCAGCCCCTTTTTCTTGACATTAGATAAAAGATCTCATTAATATAAACATATTTTGTTTAATAAGTGTTCAGAAATTGTTGACCGATTTCGAGATATCTGAACAACAGTGTTTTAGGGGCCGACCCTTTAACTCCTTACTGGGGCTATAAACCATAAATTTTAAGGTCCCATGTTCTTAAGAACATTATTTTAAGCAACTTTTATTCAACATTGCCTTTCAAAATATTTCTCCTTTTCAAGATATTAATGATCAAACTTTTGGTCTTCTGGGCCCCTGAAACCCCTAATTACGTAACAAATGTTTAAAATAAGGTACTGTGTAGATAAACAACTGTACAATGAACATTTTTGCTTCTATAATTATTAACAAATTTTTGCTCAGTAAAGAGATAAAATTAAAAGACTTTAGAGCCCTCCTGGCCCCTAATTAAAGGGACCAGCCCCTTTTCATTAAAACAAAACAAAAGCTCGTGTAAATCTTAACAACTTTTGCATTACATGATTTAACAAATTATCTACAGGTCAAAAGATATTTTGGAAAACGTGTTAAAATTTTGCCAAAAATTTTGGTGCTAATTTTCGACCTCGGGCGAGCTTCGGCGCCGTGCGCATTTTCCACAATGTCAAATACAGAGGATCATCTACAGACATCCACCTACATATTCCTGAAAGTTTCACCTTTCTATACCCCTTAGTTTCGGAGGAGTTACGTGGACAAAATGGTCCTTAAAAATTCACAAAATCTTCAAAATCTCAAACCGGAAGTGACGTCATCAGCTCAAAATTCTATAATCGCAAGCACGTTTTATGTTCTATCAGTCCTGTAAATTTAGTGAAAATCAACCAAAAAGTTTTTGAGTTATAGCTCTCGAAAAATGTCAGAGGAAAAATAATATAAAATAATAATAACTAGAGCAAAGCTCGTTGCAAAGCAACGAGTGGGTCTTCCGTTAATGTCGAAAGAAAAGCTAGATGTTCCTGTAAAAAGCAGAGCTCTAAAACCAATATTAGGAGTTTTAAAACAAAAAGATATAAAAAATCGAATAATTCTTGGTACGACTTAACAAAATCCGAATGACTTTAAGTACGAATTAACAAAAACCTTACCGATTTCAAGAACGACTTGACACAAAAAAATCCGAATGTGTTTAAGAACGACTTCTCAAATATCGAATCATTCTAGGTACGAGTTAATTTAACTTTGAACATAACACTATTTTCTTAACCAAGAATGTGGAATCAAAATTTCCGGAAAAATCAATTTTTAAACCCCTATATCTCTGTAATGCATCGTCCGATTTTAAAACGGATTTCAGATTTAAATTAAGCTTAATAAGTTGAACATTTTTGCTTCAATAATATATAACAAATTATTTTTCAGTAAATAGTTAGTATTGAAAGACTTTGTAGCCCTGGTCCCTAATTTGAGGGGCCAGCCCCTTTTTCTTGATATCAAATGAAAGGTCTTGCAAATATAAACATATTTTGTTCAACAATTGTTCATGAATTGTTAACCGTTCTAGAGATATCTGAACAACTGTGTTTTAGGGGCCGACCCTTAAACTCCTTAATGGGGCCACCAAAAAAAAGGTTTAGGTATTATATTATTAAAAACATTATTTTGAGCAACTTTTCTTCTACAATGCTTTTCAAAATATTTCTCCTTATCTAGCTATTACTGATCAGAGTTTTGGACTTCTGGCCCCTTGAAACCCCTAATTACGTAACATATGACTTAGGTATGGTACTGTATAGATAAATAACTGTACAAAGAATATTTTTGCCTCTATAATATATAACAAATTATTTTTCAGTAAAAAGTTATTATTAATAGATCTAAGAGCCCTCTTGGCCCCTAATTTAAGGGGCCAGCCCTTTTTTCTTAATATCAAATGAAAGATCTCGCAAATATAAACATATTTTCTTCAACAAGTGTTCAGGAATTGTTGACCGTTCTAGAGATATCTGAACAAATTTGTTTTAGGGGCCGACCCTTAAACTCCTAACTGGGGCCACCAACAAATTTTTTTTAGGTAGCATATTGTTGAGAACATTATTTTAAGCATCTTTTCTTCTACAATGCTTTTCAAAATATTTCTCCTTTTCTAGATATTAATGATCAAAGTTTTGGACTTCTGGCCCCTTGAAACCCCTAATTACATAAAATATGATTAAGGTGTGGTACTGTATAGATAAACAGCTGTACAATAAACATTTTTGCTTCTATAATTGATAACAAATTGTTGTTCAGTAAAGAGTTATTGCGAAAAGACTTTAGAGCCCTCTTGGCCCCTACTTTGAAGGGCCAGCCCTTTTTTCTTGATATCAAATGAAAGCCCGTGGAAATTGAAACAACTTTTGCATTACATGTTTTAACAAAATATTTATACATCAAAAGATATTAGAAAAAATGTTCGAAAATTTTGTGAAAAAATTTGGTGCTAATTTTCAGGTTCAGGCGAGCTCCAAGGCCTTGCGCAATTTTAATAATTGGAAGCATGGGGGTACAACTTCAAACATTTATCTACAATCCTGTAAAAATTTGAAGCTTCTATCTTGATTGGTTTCGGAGGAGATGCGTGGACAAAATGACCCTTAAAATTTTACAAAATCGTTAATATCTGAGACCGGAAGTGACGTCATTATTCGGAAATTTAATAATATGTAGCGCCGATGATTCTCTATCAGTCCTGAAAATTTCATGTAAATCGGTTGGATAGTTTTTGAGAAATAACGCTCCAAAAAAGTCAGAAAAAGAAAAAAAAGAATAACTAGAGCAAAGCTCGTTGCAAAGCAACGAGTGGGTCTTCCGTAAATGTCGAAAGAAAAAGCTAGATGTTCCTGTAAGAAGCAGAGCTCTAAAACCAATACCAGGAGTTTTAAAACAAAAGATATAAAAAATCGAATAATTCTTGGTACGACTTAACAAAATCCGAATGACTTTAAGTACGAATTAACAAAAACCTTAACCATTTCAAGAACGACTTGACAAAAAAATCCGAATGTGTTTAAGAATGACTTAACAAATATCGAATCATTCTAGGTACGAGTTAATTTAACTTTGAACATAACCCAATTTTTTAGCCAAAAATGTGGAATCAAAATTTCCGGAAAAATCAATTTTTAAACCCCTTTATCTCTGTAATGCATCGTACGATTTTAAAACGGATTTCAGATTTAAATTAAGCTTAATAAGTTGAACATTTTTGCTTCAATAATATATAAGAAATTATTTTTCAGTGAATAGTTATTATAAAAAGACTTTGTAGCCCTGGTCCCTAATTTGAGGGGCCAGACCCTTTTTCTTGATATCAAATGAAAGGTCTTGCAAATATCAACATATTTTGTTCAACAAGTGTTCACGAATTGTTAACCGTTCTAGAGATATCTGAACAAATGTGTTTTAGGGGCCGACCCTTAAACTCCTTAATGGGGCCACCAACAAAAAATTTTTAGGTATCATATTGTTAAAAACATATTTTGAGCAACTTTCCTTCTACAATGCTTTTCAAAATATTTCTCCTTTTCTAGATATTAATGATCAAATTTTTGGACTTCTGGCCCCTTGAAACCCCTAATTACGTAACATATGACTTAGGTATGATACTGTATAGATAGCCAGCTGTACAATAAACATTTTTGCTTCTATAATAGATAACAAATTATTTTTCTGAAAAGAGTTATTGCAAAAAGACTTTAGAGCCCTCTTGGCCCCTAATTTGAGGGGCCAGCCCCTTTTTCTTGATGCCAAATGAATGCCCGTGGAAATTGAAACAACTTTTGCATTACATGTTTTAACAAAATATTTACAGTTTTAAAAATATTTCAGAAAATGTGAAAAATTTTCGTTAAAAAAATTGGTGCCAATTTTCGACCTCAGGCGAGCTTCAACGCCTTGCGTATTATCCATATTTTAAAACAATGCGGTACATATACAGACTTTCATCTACAATCCCTGAAAATTTCAACTTTCTATCGTGAATAGTTTCAGAGGAGTTGCGTGGACAAAATGACCCTTAAAATTTCATTAAATCGTCAATATCTTAAACCGGAAGTGACGTCATCAAAAAAATTAACTGAAAACATTTATCCCCTCCTATGCTCGATAAGTCCTGAAAATTTGGTGCAAATCGAGTGAATAGTTTTCGAGAAATAAAGCTTTAAAGAAGACAGAAAAAGAATATTAAGAATAATAATAATAATAGAAAGAAACAGTAGAAAAACAAGAGGGTCTTCCGTCGGAAACGGAAGACCCTAAAAAGAAACCGTAGAATAACAAGAGGGTCTTCCGTTGGTAACGGAAGACCCTAATAAAGAAAAAGAAACCGTAGAATAACAATAGGGTCTTCCGTTGGAAACGGAAGACCCTAAAAAAGAAAAATAAGAATAATCTTACAAGCACAATAATAGTAAGGTCTTCCGTTGGAAACGGAAAACCTTAATAAAAAGAAACCGTAGAAAAACAAAAGGGTCTTCCGTTGGAAACGGAAAACCCTAAAAAGAAACCGTAGAAAAACAAAAGCATCTTCCGTTGGAAACGGAAGACCCTAAAAATCGGACAAAGTATAGACAAAAATGAACCAAAAAAAATGATTCAACGTATTACGCATTATATCATAATAAGGTGTAAAGTGTTAACTCCCGCCCTTGCGCGGGCTATTATCTAGTGCTTAAAAAACGTCTATTGACACAGAATAGAAACTGACTGCATTTTTAGAAAAAACAATAGGCTGTCATCTTTGGGGGGGGTTATATAGGAATCACTTTGTCTTTCCTCTCGTCTGTCTGTCTGTTCTCCGTCCGTCTGTCTGTGCAAAAATTTGTGTTCGGCCAATATCTTTTTTATGGAGAAACTTTGAAAGTTGTTACTTTACACAAACATTGTTCAAGACCTGAGGTTGTGTCATGACCTTAATCAAAGGTCATTTGGGCAAAGTCAAGGTCAATGGCAGGAAAAGTGCAAAATTCGTGTCTGGTCCATTTCTTTTTGTAGAGAAACATTGGAAGTTCTTACTTCACACAAAATTACTTATGACCTAAGGGTGTGTCATGAACTTGTCCCAAGGTCAAGTTCAACGTCATTGGAAGAAAAAGTTTATAATTTGTGTCAGCGTCGTACTGATCTTATAGAGAAACATTGGAAGCTTCTATTTCATAAAAAGATTGCTTATGACCCGAATATTGTCATAAACTTGACCCAGGGTCAGTGGTGCAAGTTCAAGGTCATTTGAAAAAAAATGCTTAATTCCTGCCTGGGCCATATTTTGTAATGAAAAGTTAATTTCTTATGGAGAAACATTGAAAGTTCCTACCTCACATAAAGATTGTTTATGAACTGAGGATATGACATGAACCCATGGTCAGTTGTGCAAGTTCAAGATCATTGTTTACAAAAAATGCATAATTCATGTCTAGGCCATATCTTGTAAGAACTCGAGTTATGATATTTTCTTAATGGAGTGTATCATTTGTGAGCTTGCTCACAGAACAAGTTTTACATACTAGTGAACTAGGACTCAAAACCTTTGTTGAATGAGCACTGGCAGTGTACGCCTGAGACCCTGGGTAAGATACCCAGGTTATTTATGATATGATATTTTAATCATTAGTTTTACATTTGTCCATAAATTACTGTAGATTCCTACATGACATTACAAGCGAGAAATATATATTTATGTACAATCACATTTAGATTTAGGAATCACTGCAAATTTTAAATCTGGCTATTATAATTCTGACAGTTAAAATCTTTATAAAATAATACAGTTTAGAGCTCTTGATTTAGGAACTTGCATAAAAACAAAATATGGAATCTATTATAAATCAATGTTACATGTTTGACCTGAATAATATTCTGCACTGTTTTTGAAAGCGATCAAGCTGGGTGTGGGTATTACAATAATAGGAATAGCTCAATATGTAGTTTGATTTTGCATGTTTAACCTAAATAATATTATGTGCTGTTTTTGAAGGCGAACGAGCTGGGTGTGGGTGTAGTAGGAGTAGTGGAAGCGACCTTTTTGACCCCAACCCACAACAAACAAGACTTTATCGAGGGCAAGAAATACACGTAAGTCAATTAGCAGCATAATTCAATTAATTACTGGGTCTGATTTGTTGTACCTGAAGACAGAATGGTTTCACAGGGATTCTGATAAAACATAGAAACACTTTCAGCTCTCGGTTAGTATTGGTCATCTGATCTTTGGAAAGCCAATGCACTTCTGGGGTCATTTTATAAATATTTATTTATCAAGGACTATGTTAAATTGGCCAGGTACAGTACTGTAAGTTATGTGAGGAAATACTCGGAACAGTTAGCATTGTAAGTAGTGAAGCATCCAAGGAGAGATAATTAGAAAGTTATAAAAATAGTTGCTGTGTTTAAAAAATGGGCAGCTATTAATGTCATTCTTTATTATGATAATTTATTTATATGGTTGATTGTTTTTGAACGCAAAAGCAGTTCATTTTGACCTATGAAATATAATCTTACAAAATTCAGATGTAAAGTTGATCGATAAACTTCTTATGTCAGAAACACAGGCACATGACGTTATATATTTTTCTCATAATTAAAAACAAGTATTCCTTTTAAAGGAATGATCGGCAATAATGATATATTGATAGCTAGAAGCAATCAACATGATCAGTTTGATGTAAAATAATGAAAAGAGTACTGTATTTTTACAAAATATAGAATATTTTGAATCTGTACACCATAATTTCATTATTATAAACCGTCAACAAATTTAATTTTGAAATAAATTTGGGAAAAGCCGTTCGTAAACTCCTTATCTAATTTTATATTTTTAACGTAATTTTTAAATGTTAATGTATCATCTTCTTCAGAAATACTGAGTAGGGCTCTTTAAAGAGCATTAACACATATACAAAGAATGAGTTGTATTAAAATAATTTAATGCGACTGAAAAACAGTGAATGCCATCATAACTTGCTATTGAGGTCGCATTATAACGTAACCTTGTGTATAAATCAAGCCGTCTTCCTAGCTACTATTATGCAACATCAATAGATCGAGGTCAGTTCATGGATCATCTTCTTATGACTGAGGTCAGTTCATCGAGGTCAACTGCATTACTGAATGAATCTTTCGATCAAAATTCTTACGCGTGAGACAAAATGTGCATTCTTGAATTAACAGGTCGAACTGTATTTTATGTATGTTTGTATCTCTAAAGGTAAATGAACTGAAATAAAACCGAGTAAAATGTTATATAAATAATAAACCAAACTTCAAGTTTTTATAAGAACTACTTATGCAAGCGGAGTGTGTGCGCACGTGGAAGCATTTGCCGGATGCCTCATATGGACACAACAGTGATCGGCCGAAGCCGATCACAAAAATACCCTATATCTAATAATACACAAGGTACCCATCCACGCTATCTTGGATTTATTTCAAACTGTCACATCAGCTGGAAGTTTTGCTTGAAACTCATCGGTAAAATTATTTTGCGATCCTCTCCGTCTCCCGATCGGTCATTCAACATCTAAGCTTACAACCAATTCAACCAAAACGGTGCATTACACTTGTCGTTAATAAAAATCACCCCTCAATCTGCATTTACTGCCTTAGATATGCGACAAAAGGCTTAAGGGTGGACGGAAGTTGACATAAATTGCGTCATACTTTGGGTAATCCCTTCCAAATATAGCACTAATACGAATATCCAAAAGGCGTAAATTTTGAATTCGATCAACATACAAGTAAAAACTAAGAAAAGGGATACTATAAACAGTCAATTATAACTTTTGTTACACAAAGTTTATATAAACATGTTTATAAATGCATATATTTTGAAATATTGAAACAAACACACGGTGCAGGGAAATCTCATTTACATATAGGTGACAACTTTCGTCCACCCTTTAGACATTTATCGCAAATCCAAGGCAGTAGATGCAGATCGAGAGGTGATTTTTATTAAAGACAGGTGTAATGCACCGTTTTGATTGAATTGACTGTAAGCTTAGATGTTGAATGACCGATCGAGAGACGGAGAGGATCGTAAAATAATTTTACCGATTAGTTTCAAGCAAAACTTCCAGCTGATGTGACAGCTTAAAATGAATCCAAGATGGCGGGGATGGGTACCTTGTGTATTATTAGATATAGGGTATTTATTTTTATTATGAGAAAAATATATAACGTCAAGTGCATGTGGTCAGAAACTAACATAAGCCAATGGAAAAGCGATATCTATATCTATCTATCTATCTATCTATCTATCTATCTATCTATCTATCTATCTATCTATCTATATATAATATGGCATTCTTTATATCGCACACTATGTTAGCCCTCGGTCGCAGTATATCAGCCCGAGCGCCTTTAATACGTCGATCAAAAGAAAAATTATTAAATTTATTTCTTAAATCATATACTTATAGAAAATGATCAATGTTTTCCGGTCAATTTTTCCATTGATACGTCGATCAAAAGAATATTTTTTAAATTCATTACTTAAATAATAATAATTATAGAAGATGTTGAACGATTATTGTCAAGAAATCGCTCCCTGTCTAAATACCCTACTTTCAATTCGCGCCAACTGTTTTTATACCAAGTTGCCTTCGACGTATTTATTTGATGTCATACTCAGACATCGTAATTGAACGACGCATACCGTATTCTTCGTCATAATAGCTAATGATAAACGGAAAGGGATGTGTAATAACAACTGAAGATTGCCAAAATAGGGGTGTGTAATACATGTTAATTTAAATACACAGCCCTAGACTGGCTAGAGTTTATAACATACAACTGGGCGAATTTTCGGTTTATATTGCAAAGGACGGAAAGGGTATATTTTCTATAAGTATACGATATAAACAGAATTGATCCGAATTAAAATATTTTTAAATAAACATTCATTTTAAGAAGGAGGATAAGGTACATGTAAAATGAAGCTTACTATACTTTTAAATATTTCTTACGTTTCAGTAATTTTATCTCAAGTGCAGGATTAAAACTGAATGCTTACTGGGATGAAAAGCGAGAGGGACCAACCATAACAGGTGCAGGGACCAGCAAACACAAGTCAGTATATACAAGGTGGTCTCGGCTGAGAGTCCGCTTGGCTTGATATTAAGACTGGTGCCTTCACTAAATTCGGGACAGTCTTTCATCATTCATGTTTGGAAATGCGGCCCATACTTTAGTGATTTTGGTATGTTGAAGTTAAACGAGAAGCACTGATATCTCAATTTTAAATGAGACCATCAAATATCCAGAACTGAACTATGAAGGACTGCTTAAGGAATCAGTGATATAGGCACCAATTCATTTAACAGTTTGAGCCAAATCTAAGCTGAGATTACTGGTAGTTAAACTGTAACTATTTGTAGACTAAATGCAGTATAAACAATTATAAAGTACTGAATGCTGTATAAAAAATTATAAGGTGTTCATACATGTGATAAGTTGAAGACCACAAAACTGTACAGGAGCTTTAAAAAACTGGAATTTGGGTGAAAAAAAAACCCACTGTACACTGCCCATCAAAAAACGGCACAAAGTAATCGCTTAAATTCGTCTGATAAGGCACCTAATTTCTGAAGCAACAAATGTATATTGTCGCAAATGTCTTATTTTAATTGTTATAATGGAGTTCTCCATGCTTTATTGTGTTTTATAATCACAATTTTTTCACGAGTCGTATAAATTAAGTACCAATTCATTTAACAATTTGAGCCTAATCTGAGCTGAGATTACTGGTGGTTAAAGTGTTACTATTTGTAGACTGAATGCAGTAAAAAAAATTATAAGGTATAACTGTGTTACTATTTGTAGATCAAATGCAGTGTAAAAAAATATAAAGTGTTACTGTTTGTAGACTGAAAGCAGTATGAAAATTAAAAAGTGTTACTATTTGTAGACTGAATGCAGTATGAAAATTAAAAAGTGTTACTTTTTGTAGACTGAATACAGTATAAACAAAAATTATTATAAAGTGTTACTGTTTGTAGACTGAATGCAGTATAAACAAAAAATATAAAGTGTTACTGTTTGTAGACTGAATGCAGAATAAAAATTAAAAAGTGTTACTGTTTGTAGACTGAATGCAGTTTTAAAAATGTAAAGTGTTACTATTTGTAGACTGAATGCAGTTTTAAAAATGTAAAGAGTTACGTTTTGCAGACTAAATAATTAATTATACTCTGGCAGAGATAAGTTTGATAGCTGACAAATTTTCTGCATAAAACATTAAAAGATAGAGTGGGTTGATTCTATTTATAGAGTGTTAGCATTATAGTGCTTGCTGGGAATAATCTTTGATAGGCTGGTTGATTCTATTTATAGATTGCTGGCTGGAGATAATCTTTGATAGAGTGGTTTGATTCTATTTAAAGAGTGTAAGCATGGAATACTACGCGGGTATGATAAGGCAACTGTCAGCGATCGATCGAGTAAAAATTCATTTGATCGATATGACGTCACAATAAGCAGCATGATGTCATATTTTACTCAAGAAACCTGTCAATTTTAACTTTATCTCTGGTCCAAATTATGAAAACTACAGGCGTAAAATGTCACTAGAAGCTCTTAAAACAGAATATATCTTCGATTTCTATGTATTACGTATCGGTTAACATTGATGACGTCACAAGCATGTTAAATAGAGAAAACAGAGTATTATTTGAATTTGGAATTATTTTAATTCTTGGAATTTAGGGCTTTCAAGAAAATTGTCCTTAGTTAGACTAACTTAGACAACTAACTTGAATTTTTATTGTTTGTTGTGTTAGTTCCAACTAACTTAGTCAACTAACATGAATTTCCCTTATGAATATTGGGTTATACAGAGTATAGTTGAAACTAAAGTAATGATTTCAACATCCCTGATTATTTTATTGATTGAAGTCAGTTTAAACTTGTATTTATTTAATGTTATTTTTTTATTTAATTTTGTGAAAGTGTTTTATTGTGTATAATTTATTTTATTTCAAGGTATTGAATGTGCTGGTGTTCTTTTTTTATTCATTTTGTTCAATCTCTCTTTATTTCTGCAGTATGTTAGCGCATGCGTAATAAGGGGTTAGTCATGCCAGGCATGACTACCCCCCCCTCCCTTATTTGGCGCACGCGTAATAGGGGGTTAGTCATGCCAGGCATGACTAACCCCCCCCCCCCCTTTTTTTTCCAGTTCAATCTCGCCGAAGAAATTATTAAAAGATCCAAAGGGAAAAAATATCCTTTCACTTCAAATACTGCTCAGGCAATGTAACCAAAATATCGCAGTATTTAACACAAGCTAGCGTAAATTTCACATTCCTCGTTTCATTCTCTACCGAAACTTCCGATGTCAAGCCTTGGCAGTTTTACCATGTCAATTTCACTAACCTTGCACATTTCATCCACCGCGTGAACTTTGCTACGGAAAAAAAACCGCTCAGTTAACTTGTAAGTTGTAAAAATTACAATAT
>WFKH01011925.1:44928954-44941120 GCA_016163765.1 Magallana hongkongensis
AATAAATATACTCAAAACACGTGGAGACGTTTATATTTGTGCTCATGACGCATGAATTATCAAAGTGTATTAATAGAAAATTGAACGTCGCAGATTTCCAATGCAAACATAAGGGGAAATATACACTGAATGTAAATATATATATATGAAGCACTATATAGAAACAACAACACTTTGCATCTTTAAAGTGTCGTATCTAATTTATAGATAATATGCCTGTAAACTGAATATCTAAAGCACTTAAAATAGCTAACGACTCAAACAATTACTTTTTTTTTTTAATATTGACCGGCTATGAATAATATCAAGAGAATATTTTCTTTATTTCAAATCGTTGATTCGTAAACGGTGAGGTAAATAAGTCTTCGCGACTCCAAAACAAGGTGACGCCATAATATGCGAAAGTCAAGGCACGGACGCGCAACGTGACGGTTTGCTATCATAACGGGTATAAGGATTTGCGAATTATTGTGAAGTAAAATCAGGTAGAACATCTGTAGTCTTATTCCTACGGTCGGCGGAATATCACCAGTGACTGTTTGATTCCAACGATATTTTGGAAATGGAATTTTGGCAAAATTGAATTCATAAATTCGATCAGTTTTCTAATCGTTTCTTGATTTTTGGTTTGTTTCTTCATATAACAAAACAAATGTTGACTGTGTTTTCGGGCAACATTGATTATATTAGCCCCCTGGGACGATTATATTGCACTCCGTTTCGCGTCGGGCAATATGTCGTCCCCCGGGGGCTAATATAATCAATGTTGCCCTCAAACCCAGTCAATATTTGTATAATAATACATAAATTAAATTAACAGAAAATCAGCCATGATTGTATAGCCTACAAAAACCGAGCTACTCTTCCACATCGCTGACTTTTCAAGGGGTGAAATATGCTACATATAGGAAAGATTTGTCAATATGTTGTTGGATAGGAATGTCACGGAAATTATTGAAATTGTGGAAAGTGTCATCAACATAATTATAGGGGAAATTAAAAAAAATGTTACAGCTGAAATTAAACCTTGACCCTTTTCAAAAAAACCCTCAAATATAGTGTGATGGTATTCAATGTTTTAAAGCAAAATAAATGACTCATTATTACAAAAAAAACATGGTTAATATACCATGGTTAACAGGACTTGATCCCGGGCCACAATATTATCGAATTATCGGTTCTTTGAGTTACTGATTAATCTACTTGTTAATTCTTTTCAAACGCGTAAATTGATGACATTAGCCACTGGTTTACGATCACCTAATGCTACTTAAACCGACTGATATTATATCTTGTAAATTTTGTTTTGAAACCTTTGAAAAATGGCAACATGCAGAGAGAGAGAGAGAGAGAGAGAGAGAGAGAGAGAGAGAGAGAGATTACATTACCACTATTCTAATTTTAGACCACTCATTACAATATTAGTTCCACCCCTCATGCATAATTATGGATCTTATCATCAATCAAGGGCAGACAAGTCTAAATTCCAGATTTTTACAGAGTAGTAAGGGTAAATTGGGACAATTTTCACCAACAAGTCGCAAGTTTTGAACCGATCCATCTTCAACTAACGGAAGTGAGGGTTTCCCGCAAGAAAGATAACTCCTCTCAAAAACAGAGAATTTCCGAGTGTACACAAGAACAATGAAAATGTAGGAGATTCACGAAATTGCATTGAAAACACTTTAAAAAAAATATAATTCATTAGAAGTATGGATTCTAAGCATGCCGCGAAGGACTGAAAACCCTTTTAGCGTCTTGGGTCCTGGAGAATCTGAAAGAAGGCATTAATACTGAGTAAATAACAATGGAAGACATAAAAGGGAAATATTAAATTAATGTTACGAGTTATCTTCTTGCGATAAATTATCACTTCCATGGTTGAAGATGGATCGGTTCAAACTTGTCGGTGAACTTGTCGGTGAAAATTGACCCAATTTACCCAATACATGTATTTACATGGGCATGACATGCAGATATTCAGTGAAGGGATTTATTCGGCTACCACATGTGGTCATCATTTTTACGAGTTGATGGATTCAACTCAGTTATGTCAGTGCTAAGGGATTCCCCATGTATCGAGTCGAAGCACTTTTCCGATTTCGATTATTTTGTATACATATGGTTATATTTTTTGAGATCTTGAAACTTGGATAAACTATGAATAAAGACTTGGGGTTTTAATGTCCAGGAGTGCTTAACCACTTTAATAATCGGTAACGATTTATTAAAAATATTATCAATCCGCAAGAGAGAATAGTGTTATAAAAATGTTGCTACAAAAGTGATATATCTTTCAAAATAATTTTATTAACATATATAATATATTGTAATATTTATAATAAGAAACAAAATGTAAAATTTCTTCTAAAAATTGACGTATTTGACTATTGTATAAAACCACACTTTTTTTTTACATGATTGACGTTCTTGTGCTAAAAATAACTACTACAAATTATCGTAGAGGTATAGATATCAATACACGGCTCGTTGTCCGTGTTTGTAAACAAAGTTCCGAGGAAGAAAACCAGAGCAGTTTCGGGGCTATCAAACGAAGAATCTGAAGCAAAAAATACTTTAAAAGGAGCTGAACCAGTTGAAAAAAGTATTTATATATTTACTGTTTGCGGAGTGCCATTTTAACATAGGCTTTATATATGCAAGTCGTTTCTATTGTTTGTTTAATAATTGCAGTGCACGTGAGTTCATCCATGCTTATCGGTAGTAGAGGTATCAGCGATACTTCTAAATATGTACGTATTTTTGAAGGCTAATTTTTTCGATAAATGAAAACTGCATTAATTTATCTTAAGGCCTAATGTGTCAACTAGGTTTATGTGTTAGGCTTTTATTTAAAGTTCTTCAGCAGCACGTTTACAGTAACTGTTGTGGTTCAACTATTTTACTGGGAAAGATATTGAATTTAAACTGAAATTGTCATTAAATAGTTATCAAACTACTGTTAACGGGACTTAGTATTAGTGTACATTAAGCCCAGTTTTTATAGTTCCTGTTCATAAGATCTACTTCTTTAATTGTGGGCGCTGCAGGAGTGGCTCTGGCAGGGGTTTCCAGCTGTGCAGTTTTCGCAGATGCCTGTCTGATAAATTCCTTGCGGAATACGTATGACAGTATATACAAAGTCTATGGGAAAATTTGCACAGCTCTTTTATTAACGAAATGTAAGGCCTGCTCGATACACTACAGTATAATAAATAATTAATAGTTTCATTTCATAGACATGAGTTGCAAGTCTAGAATGGGAAAAAACAAGAAAATATAGTATTTATTTTGCATATAACTAAAAGTCCAGAGTTGAATTTCAAGAATGGCAAATATCAAAATAAAACAGACTCAATTTATAATTCATATGCCTGTATCATATGTATTGTTTCAACGTGAAGAATTAAATAATATAAGCTCTAACGTCTGATTCTCAAAATTTAAAAAGATTGAATGTGAAAAAATGTTCTCCAAAATTTTATCATGTTTCTCTATGTAGGAAAAAAAGAACCACCAACTTCAACTTTGGAAGGGTCCGTAGTTGGATATGAAGTTGGTGATAACTGTTTCAGTGTGCTCTTTTCTGTTGGAGAAGACTTTCAAACCTATACCATTTCTTTGGACACTCTCGTCGTATTAATGAAAAAGTGGAAGACACTTTACAACAAAGACTACAGGTCAAAGATAATTCTGTACAATTGGTTTCAAATTAGATGGTAATAGTACATGTATTGTTGTTTGACACAAATAATTAATTGTTGATATTCAGTGATTAAAGTAGAATGCATACTCATTTGATCAGAAGTGAATGTAATAAGTATTTAGTAGTTTTGATAGCGTTGATATGCGTTATATTCCCGGTATAATTTTAATATATGATGGAATAATACTGTTTGTGATTGTATACAAATTATCTCTACTTCTATTCTGCTTTTACTTTAACATCAAAATAATTGTGTTAAACTAGAGCAATGAAACATTTTTGGATTTTTAAAATGTTGGTATTTTACTTTAATATCTCATTATATGAAAATAGTTTTTTTGCATTAAAATATTTAGTCATTTTGAAACCGCTTTCAGGAAAATTGATTTTCAGAAACTGTTATGTTATGTTCACTGATGTCAATTTTGGTGCTACGTTATTTTATTGTTAATAAACCAGCTACTTTGAATCTACATATAAGCCATTTTTATTAAATATTGGGATCGACTGCTGATACACAATTGTGATATAAGAATTTAGAAATGAATTTTCTATCTGATTGGTAATGCACTTTCCTGTACATATCAAGCATAATCCATGATGGAAAAAGTCATTTATTGAGTTATCAAAGAAATTTGAAAATGGAATGATCCCTTAAATTTTATTTATGATTCTATTGCACATAATATCTCTAAAAGATCCTATCTATTAAGCTTATAATACTTTCTTATATTACACTTGACAACAATCCAAAGTTGAATTTAAGACCCTATTTCATTTGAAAGAAGGGGATTTGTTCAATACCATCAACTCGTATCAGTACTTTCAGTACTTTGGTAACTGGTAGTCGTAGTGTGATAGTACATTTCAACAAATATTCACCGGCAGTGCCTCTCGGCTGGCAGACGAAGTTAACAACCTTGTTGTATATAGGGAGGGTCTGATTTTTTTTTTTTAATGTTTGTTTTAAGTAATTTTGTGCAATGAATGTATAAATTAGGTTATATGCTTTCATTTTACTTTTTTAATCTTACAAAAACAATTTTTGATTTCAAAACATAATTTGAATGCAAATTACTTGAACCCTTGCACATGTTTCATCTTCCTCTGTCTTCGATTAACTGAATACCGCCACTTGTCTACGCTATTTACGGACAACCCTCGTATGTCATAAAAGGATAATTTGATAAAAAAGAAGTAAAGTCCCGGGGGTCTAAATAACTAGGGTGGGGGATAGAAGGGGGTGGTCGGTCCTGTCCTCAGGCACCTGTGGCTATATTTAGACAATATTCATCTCCTTGAGATGATGATATTGACAAATAATCAAATTTCAAACCTAAAATATTTGGAGTTTTTCTTTAGTAAATATCATCCGCATATCTTGAAGAAAAAGCAAATTTCTTAAATTCACATAAAACTCACATTAAACTCAAATTTACCCAAATATTTGTTACTAAAACCCCTAAACCCCAATGAATCTCTGTTTTGAATCCAATGACACACAGATGTTCTTAAATTCCTAATGAATTACAATCAAAGACACAGCAGCAACACTAGAATACTTAATAAACTTTTTAAACAAATTAACCCGCATGGACCATCAAAAAACAGAGAAACAAATTTCATTGCTTAAACACAGCAATCATTTCAGAAAAGAGGTGTAGCGCACTTGATATACTATTTCGCCTAAAATATAGCACTTTTGCAAACATCAAACATTTTCAATATTATACAGTACAGTCAAAACTGCCGAAGCGGTCACCCCTATTAAGCAGTCACCTTTCGTATGCGGTCATTTTATTTCCTCCCGATGAAAAATCCTATATAATTGCACTCTAAAGAGCGGTCACCTGTCTAACGCGGTCAGCGGTCATCGTATTTTGATCCGAAACTGTACAGTTGACATGCATTAGGCGGCCATTTTGATCGGTCACATGATTTACACCCGGGGATTTTTAAACATGGCTTCCGAATGTCGGTAATAAATGTTAACAATAATTATACGCCTGAGGCGAGAGAAACCAAATTAATCGATGTATTTGTAATACATAACTGGCAGATCAGATACGAGAGGGAATCAAGTGTATTGTTCAAACATGTATTAACAATGTTTGTTTTGTAAACATGAATGAAATAGGTGTCAAAAATGTCCGTGGCGAGGCAAGAGAAAATTGCTCGATTTATTACCGTCCGGTAATATGATTTTGAGTTCAGATACGACCGGTTAAAAAATTAATTGTTCATTTGTATTAAACGTGTTTGTTTTCTAAATATACGGTACTCATGAAAATAGTTAGTGTTATTATTGTAAAAATGTCAGCGACAAGGCTTTACCACATAATGACTTTTATCAATAATTAAAAAAAAATTAAACAATTGCATGCACAATGCATTGTTATGAAGTTGTACTTATTTATATATAAAATAGATACTATAAAAAACACCAAATCAATTACTTTATCTCTAATTTTGATACATCATGCTAAATATTAAGTATATAATTAAAATAAAATCCAATAATTGTTTTATTAAGGTATAAAATGTTGGCAAATCATAAGCCTCTATTCAAAGGTCACCTCTGTTAAGAGGTCACTTTGGGTGCCTCCCGCAGGTGACTGCTTAATACAAGTTTGACTGTATTTAATTAGAATATATTCAAAGAAACGCAAATAACACAATAAACATGCTAAAAGAGTCTTAATTATCTTACACGACATCATTAAAATATTCATGTTTTGTTCGGGATATATAGGAAATTAGTTAGTATACGATACAAAATTGTATATTTGACTATTTGAACCACTCTAAACCAAAGAAATCCGATTAAAATTATGTTCTGTAGATATTGTAGTACACGTTTTCATTGAATTAGTTTTGGTTTAACGTGGTCTTCGTACTGAAAATGAGACAAATATTTCAATTAGTGTCTTTTCTAATACAATCATGTATATAGCCATATATATTGAAAATACATCTTCTGAAAATGTTAGATGCGTGGCCTAGTGGTAACGCGGAGGTCTTTTTGATTTTGTGGTCGCTGGATCGAATCCACCAAGTAGTAAATATTTTTTTTCACTTAATTGAAACATGAAAAGAATAGAGAGATTAAGTTACACGTATCTAATCTTCTGGGTTTTTTTTTTAAATTATCTTGATTAATTCAGTCTGAGTATGAGCACACCCAATATAAACAGATCTCTTCATTAACACTATAAATGTACATATACTATATTTACTCTTAGATCCATTGTATTTTGCTTGAACTTATCAAGGTTCAGAATATCAACTAACATTATACACAGAGTTTGCCGAATTTATGACAAATCAGTTGTTACAGACACCATTTTTAAAATCAGTATCTAGGTTTCGAAAGCTAGGTACCTGAAGCTATTTTTAGTAACAGGTACTCTCCGTCCAAACACAGGTGTAGGCGAAATAATGGGAAAAGGCGCTATACCTCTTTAACACGTTTGTATTTTTAGCTCAACGAGACGAAGTCGGGGGAGCTTATGCTATACCCTTAGCGTCGGCATCCGGAGCAGGTCCCAAGGGTTGTTCGGAAATTATTGAGTCAACCAATCGAAAAAAGACCCTTTCAGGCCAAACAACTGTTAAAAAAACGATTCGATGGAAAGAGGTCGAGGCTTTCAGTTTATCGGTTATTTTGACTGATTGTTTAACCAGAAAGAAAACAAAGGGACTAAATTACAAGTACTTATTAAACACCTCTTATAGCGAAGTACGTAGAAGCGTTTAATAGGGGTTAACTCCAGAAAAGTTTTTACGTAATGTTTTGACTGACCTTTGTCCAATCAGATCGTAGCTGGGCGGAGTTAAGACATTGCCGCTCGTGACTTGAATGAGAGAGAGAGAGAGAGAGAGAGAGAGAGAGAAAGTGAATTGAGTAAATTATAAGTGGTGCCGATGAAGAAATAATCATTAGTTATAAACTGGCAAACAAATTAATTAAGGTCTGTATATTAAAATTACATGTATATCCTATATTGGTATAACTTTAAAGCGTTTTAAAGAACGATTGTGAAAATTTCTTTGGCCGCGCGCCGTCGACAACATGTACATGTATAAGAATGACGTAGCTAACCAACTAAATTTCCTGGCATGGAGTCCGAGAATACGGGCATTACATAATTTGAAATGCGAACGAATGATCACTTATGAATTTAGATGTAGTGAAAAGGAAAGGCAACGCAGGCGGATGCTTAGTGGAAAAATAACACAATGGCGGACAAATTCGTCCTAAGGTAAAGAATGTTTCACACTGAGTATGACTTACAGATTTGTAGTAAACTCTCTAACCCACTGCGCTAAGCTGTTAGGTGACAATATTGGGAAAGAAACTACTTATATAATTATACTTCATTTTATTGTTTATTTCGATAAACAATACGTCACAACATGGAAGTGTACTACCTTTAGAATTATTGCTTTCTGTGTTATTAGGACAAAATTTCGTTAATCTTATTACATTTGAAAATATATTGCATTTAAACAGCGCAGATGGATCATGCAAACATGTTTTTGCACTTATCTTTGGCCTTGCTGACCATGTTGTTACCATGGAGGATAGAACAACCGTTGGTGTTACTGATACAGCAGCTTATTGGGACAAGCCAAAAAAAGTCAGCAGACATGTAGTAGCTTATGATCTAGATACCAAGTGACGTAGGATTTGTCATAATTTATGAATATAATATGTATTTTAATACTAACTATATTCCAGAGTTATTTACCATAATTAAATGTTGTTAAACTAGTTACACTGTACGAGGGCTGTTCGGAAATTATTGAGGCAGTTACTCTTATTCTCTTGGTAAAATATACAAAACCTTGAAAATTCCCCAGAAAGTAGACCAGGATATAATTTATAATTGTGAAAATTTTCAAGTCCATGCCATCATTGGATCATCTCTGGTAAATTGACAAACTTGTATATGACCAATAACTTGTAGCAAACGCAAAATAATCGCAATGTCAATTTTAGAGGTCTCATTAAGGTCTTCCGCTTCCGAGAACTGTTATTCTGAAAAATTTTCAGATTTCTTATTTTTTTTTCTTCTAGACGCCAACTTTGATCCTTAATATCTCGCTCATTTGTTTACCGATTGTTTTGAAATTTTCAGGTCTGATAACATGCCGCGCGATGGGGTCGTTTCATATTTTACTTGATGAAAATCCCCATCCGGTTTTGAATTATTCCTCTTTTAGTAAAATTTAACGACTTCTTTTGTCGGATGGGTTTAGCTTTAACGATGACTGGCAGAGTCTCAAAGATGGGCTGGTTTGGAAGCTGATAGATTAAAATGGTGCAAGACATATTTCATTTGTTATTTAAATACAAATAAAAGGAGTGGTATAGGTATTGAAACAAAGGTTAGAAAAAAAATGCAAAAAAATTCACGTATTTTCCGTTTTAGTTTTCTACCTGATAATAATTTGTTATAAGATGTATTTTAAAAGTGTGGGTCTTACCAAGACCTTTCATTCGGTATACAGAAAAAGGGGCTGGTCCCTATAATTAGGGAATTACAGGCTTCAAAATTTTTTGTCAATAACTTGTAAAGGAATAAAAAATATATTTTCTTTCGTTTGAACGTAGTGATTTAGATTGAAAATATTTTCTTTTGTGGTAATGATGAATATTCATGAGGTAGGCTGGGTTCGAAGGTGATTACGGGTAGAGTATGTTCGAGTGGTATTCATTCTGACGGTTCCGGACGGCACGAGAAAGTCGCTCTAGGTATGCAGAACGAGCCTTCCATTGCCGATGTCTTGGCGGAGCTTAAGTCTCAAAAAGAAGACATTAAAGAGTATGTGAATAACAAAATATCTACTTTGAGACAAGAGATTCAAGGAGCAAATATTTCTGTAAGTTCTGAATTGAAGAAATTCAAGGGTGAAAGTGAGATATCTTGGAAGTCTAAAGGGAACAAAATCCAGTACGGTTTCAACGCAGAGGTTCAGGAGACGTTAAGTTCTATTAACTGGGCAATAGACAACGGGAAGCTAGATTACGCTAAAGAATTAATCCAAGAGGCAAGTGTAAAAATAAAGGACAGAAATAAACATATAAGAATAGCAGATTCGTCCTCCGGAGGGTGGGAGACTGTAAATCAGTATGTTTCAAACCCAATCGCAAGTGATTCGGACGACGAAAGTAAAATATACAAAGCGGAAAATCGTGCCATTAAGAAGAGGAAGATGTCCACTAAAACGAGGGACAATCGGGAACAGGGGAAAAGCAAACCCTCCTCCACCGCACCAAATCCGTTCTCGGATTATGCTAATCCAGTTCCACGTGTGGCTTATCCTACTCGTCTTGTGCCACAGCAACCTTTTCTGCAGAAACAACAGTTTGGGACCACGCCCTTTCGTGTCGGTGGGTGTTACGTGTGCGGGGACTTCACCCACTTCCAAAGAGAATGCCCGCTTATTGTCCGAAGCAGATCAAGTGGGGGACAACAAGACAAAAAGCAGAGCACAGCCTGAGGCATCAGAGTTTGTGAAAGATGAGTATTTACTTGAACAGTTTGAACAATATGAATATAAAAATCAAAATTCTTGTTCTGTTAAAGTTAAAGGTAGATTAAAAGCACATTTACAATTTTGGAAAAATATGTGTGCATATGATAACATTTTAGAAATTATTAAGAATGGATATAAAATACCTTTTTACAGTGTGCCTCAAAGATGCGTTCTGAAAAATAATAATTCAGCATTACTTCATAGTGAATTTGTTGAAATGGCAATTTTAGAGTTGTTAGAAGACGGGCTAATTGAGGAATGTGTAGATATACCATTTATTGTAAATCCTCTCACAGTCTCTGTTCAATCAAACGGTAAAAAGATGTGTTAATTTGTATATTTTGAAGCAAAGTGTCAAGTATGAGGATATTAGAACAGCTTTAGTTTATGTTAAAACTGATTCATTCATGTTTAGTTTTGACTTGCATGCTGCGTACCATCATGTCGAAATGTTTTATCCTCACGCAGAGTTCTTGGGTTTTCTTGGGTTGTGAATGGTAAACAGAGGTTTTTTAAATTTTTAGTTCTGCCGTTTGGGTTAAAATCGGCTCCTTATATATTTACTAAAATTACAAGACCTTTGGTAAAGAAGTGGAGAGGAGAGGGGAAATGTATTGTTATGTACTTGGATGATGGTATAGGTTTTGGGCAGGATTTTGAATCAGCAAAATACATTTCTGAGAGTGTTCGAGCAGATTTACGGTCGAGTGGTTTTGTTATCAATGAAAGCAAATCATTGTTGAATCCCATTCAGAGTTTAGACTGGCTAGGTTATTCAATTGATACGGTTAAGTTTGTTTTGACAATACCTGCGAGGAGGTTGAAGAAAGTTCGGGAAACTGGTTTAGAGATCATATCAGTCGTTAATAAACATAAAACAGTTCCTGTTAGAAAGGTAGCTATAGTTTTGTAGGTCAAGTTATATCAATGTCTACAGTTATAGGGTCAGTTTGTCAACTTATGACAAGATGTATTAGTATAGATATACTGAATGCTTACTCCTGGAATGCATATATTCGATTGTCGGATGAGAGTATCAAACAAATTCAATTTTGGATTGATAACATTAATTGTATTAATGTAAGAAATTTATTTATGCAGCCTTCTTGTGATAGACGCTAGCGGACATGGATTTGGAGGGTATTGTGTTGAAAGCAAACATGGTGTAGCTCACGGAGCGTGGAATTCAGAAGAGTCTTGTAGAAGTTCAACTTGGAGAGAGTTGGTTGCAGTATTGAGAGTTTTGTTGTCGTTAAGTCATGAACTTGCGGGGAAGCGAGTAAAGTGGTTTACGGATAATAAAAATGTTGTTAGCATTGTAAACAAAGGCAGTATGAAGGAGGATACACAAAACATAGCATTGGATGTTTATAAGTTTTGTCTGATTAATGGTATTTTGTTAGATATAGAATGGATACCAAGATCTCAAAATGAGAAGGCAGATTTTATTAGTAATTTAAATGATGCAGATGATTGGGGAGGGCATACTCTAAAACCTGGCCTGGCCTGGCCTGGCCTGGCCTGGCCTGGCCTGGCCCCATTGGCCTGGCCTGGCCTCAAAGTTGGCCTGGCCTCACTTTTGGCCTCAAAATTGGCTTGACCCCAAATTTTGGCCTGGCCTCAAAAATTGGCCTGGCCTCAAATTTGGCCTCTACGAAAATTTTTGGCCTCAAATTTATTTTTATATTTTCTTTACATATTTGATGATTTTATTGATTTTTTATTGATTTATTTTCGATACACATTTAAAAATATCCCACTTGGTGGTTTTAGTGTCTTATAGTGATAGTCTATTGAAAATAATAGTTACAATTGAAAGTATAGTACTAACAATATATATTTATGACTATAGGTATGAGTGATCGTTTCTAATAGATTTTGATTCAGTCTGTTTTAAATTCTAAAGAACTTAAGAAT
>WFKH01011925.1:44960281-44971860 GCA_016163765.1 Magallana hongkongensis
CTGTTTGCTTTTTGTCGTAAACGGGAAAATAAAAACCGCAATAGTCCGTAGACAATTAGGTGATTAATTATAGTCTAACAATTAGTTTGAAAAACGTCAGTCAGCATGCGGCCCAGTGGAAGATTGTTTTTGCTGACAAGGTCGTTGTATCGACCATAGAATTTACGAAAAGATGACTTCAAACGAGACTGTTGATAGTCCTTTTTTTATCAACTTGTTTGTCAGTAGCTTGCCTCGCCTTAGAAACTGTTCATATTTTGAACAAGAAAATATGGATTAGAAAAGATTACAATATTCGTTCACATTATACCATTTAATGCATAGTGTACAATATAATTATACTAATACTTCAGGATAGATATGTTTATTCCGTTGTTACTTAATCATAACCAATTTCGATATATCATTCATTCTCTAGCGCAGCATGTTCACCAAAAAGTCTGACTATCCCTTTAATGAAATAAGTCAGAAGCATAAAAAATATTAGAATGAACATCAGTTATTTACATCATTCTATAATTTTTGCAAATACCGGGTAAGCGGCTTAAGAATTCAGAACAACAATCTGAAAGATATAGGCCATTATGTTTATGGTTTTAAATTTTTTAAATGAATATATTTTATCACTGTTATGTAGTCATTAATGATTTTCAGTTTTGTTTGGTTTTGTTTATTCCGTTTCGTTGGTTTCGTTTCGTTTCGTTGTGTTCGTTTCGTTTCGATTTTTGGTTTCGTTTCGATTGGTTTCGTTTCGTTTGGTTTCGTTTCGTTTCGATTGGTTTCGTTTCGTTTCGTTTCGATTTCGTTTCGCACTCTACAGGCGCCCGGTGTAGGGTGGGGGCCACAATTGGAAGTTGAATTTTTACATAAGAATATATAGAGTAAATTTTTAAAAATCTTCTTCTCAGAAACCAATCAGCCAGAAAAGCTGAAACTTGTGTGAAAGCATCCTCAGGTAGTGTAGATTCAAAGTTGTGAAAATAATGACCCCCGGGGGGAGGGTGGGGCCATGATGGGGGGTAGTATTTTTACGTAGGAATATATTGATTAAAATCCTTAAAAAATCCTCTTGTCAGTAACCATTAAGCCAGAAAAGCTGAAACTTGTGTGGAAGCATCCTCAGGTAGGGCAAATTCAAGTGTGTTAAAATCATGACCCCATGAGGTAGGATGGGTCACAACGGGTGGGGGGGAGAGACAAATTTTTACATAGGAATATATAGAGAAAAATCTTGAAAAATCTTCCTCTAAAAAACCATTTGCTTAGAAACGCTGTAACTTTAGTGAAAGCAACTTCGGATAGTGTAGATACAAATTCGTTAAAATCAAAATCTTGAGGAGTAGGGTGATGCCACATTGGGGATCCAACTGTACAAAGGAAAACATTTTATTTATTCACAAAAACTGAAATGTTATCAAATATGGTTTTTCTTATATGCAAGCATTTTGACATATTGCTGATTCTTTAAAATTGTTGATACTCTGGTCCCTGGACGATTCTTGGGCCTCACAAGGGGTTCAGAGTTTGATGTAGGTTTATATCCAATTACATAAATAATTGCTTAGGATCTTTTTTAGAACTGCATTGCTCAACATATGATATAACTATTAAATCATCCTGTTAGAAAAGGGTCTTGATTACAAACATATGAATATCCAGATATCCAGGTGGAGAAAAGATTTTTATTTATACAGGATATACATGTATTATATCACATTGTCCAGATATTTTGTATCATGACTCCATCAAGGTCAGATGACACGTTCCTCGACAAATAATTATTATTTTTCAAACTTCCAACGGCCTGATTATAAACCAAATAAAATTATTATTTATTATCATTTTTAAAATGATTAAAATTTTGAAAATATATATATATATATTCCAAACATTTTATATCAGCAATTCAAGTGTATTCTCAATAAGTTTATATAGGAAATTGCATACTCTAGTATCTTGCAAAAATGTCTGGTAAGGTACCCTAATTTTTTGCAAGAAAGCTTGCCAAAGTAGTAGTTAATCAAAATCCTGGAAAAAGTTATATAAAATTGAGGAACGTGTCGTCTGACCTTAAGCTGATTTTATCATGCTTATTGTTGCTAAGGTGAGCGATGTGGCCCACGGGCCTCTTGTTTTCGTTACTGAACTGAAATGAATAAACAAAAAACTTTCATTTTCAAAAGCTAAAAAGAATAAAGACAAGACCCATTCTATGTAAAAAAAAAATGAATTTTTTGTATACAAATTCTAACTCTTACTCTTACTCTGAAAATTTCTAAGTCCATTTACAGCAAAAGTAACTAATTAGTTCCTTACCTGCATGTTCAATAGTGGATAAAGCGATAGGAGTAAGCATATAGAAACGAAGACTACTGTTATAAAAAAAAATTTAACTTCAATACCATTTTTGATACATTTCAAAGATAATTTTCTCTTGTTTAAATCGAAAGTAGATTTTTGTTTAACTTATATTTTGTTTTAGGGCAACGATAAAGAATAATATAAAATGTTATTTATAAACGCAATACCATTTCCATACATTTCCTTTGTTAATGGAAATAATTCAAACAAATCCTATAAAATGAAGATAGAAACAAAAACAAAACAATAAGAGATTAGTTTTATAATATAGAACGGATATTAAGCAGTTTATTTAGGTAGTTACTGATTGTTTTGTAAAGCTATATGTGCCGTTTATGATTAACAAAGATTCGAAACGTTTGGTGTTTTTTTTTTTTTTGGGGGGGGGGGGGGTAAGCGAACTTTCAGAAAGTTATTCAATTTTCTACTTGCAATCTATATTTTTTCACATAGACAGTCAAACACACATTTTTAAATTCACAATAGAATAAACATATAAAAGTTGAGCAAAATAGTTGATAAATTCTGTTATATAAAAAAAACTTGAAACAGGATGCAACAAAAACTTTAATATACTATACAAGACAGCCAATGCAATTCACTGCTATGATATCAAATTAAAAACTCGTCTCCCGGCAAACTCTGTCTATAAAAACCTGTAAAATATCATGAAATCTGGCAGACACTGAATTAATTTAAAACAAATTACGGCTATAACAGAATAAATTTTTCACTGCATCAAAATTTTAACACATATTTTCGGGGGTTTTTTTTGTTGTTGATATTTTTAGAATTCGCTATTGACATGTGTAAAACGAAACAACGGGATTTTCTCTGAAAATTCACTACATTAACCATTGGCGAGGTTATAGCTGTAAATTGCATGAGTCCTCAGACTGGCACTTTTTATGAATTAACAGCAGCTTATCATTCTAAGTTTCAAACATTGCTCTCAAGAGCATTTCATGCGTTTTATAAAAGTTCTGAATTGAGTAAAATTAGTTTATTTCACATGGATATCATTTCAGGCAATTCACCTCCATTTTTTTTTTCAAAATGAACTAAATTTATTTTGTCAATTGTCACATAATTATTTTGTTGATTTCATGTTTAAGCAACCACCACCATTTTAGCTATGTAAATCAATGTAACTGACGCATGATTAGTTGATTGGTGCAATAAAAAAAACTCCCAACAAAATTGATCATAAAATATGAATAATTATGTCCAGAGGCCTTAATCCGGCTGATTATGTATCTGTAGAAATCCTTGATTACCGTGTGATTTTTCATATTTCTGTATCAACCCTCCCCCAGGAGGTACTATTGACCCAATAATTATCTTTCACATTCATTATTGTATGACATCATGACCCAGACCTTAGAAGCATTCATCTTTATCATAATTCATTAAAAAAGATGTTTTTTTTAAACAAACTGACACAAAATTACTTCAATAAAATGAAGAACAGCAACTTTACATGTACATTGTATATAAATAAATATGGCCATAATAGAAAGAATGTTCAGGTATATTGTTATCTAATCAGAAAATTGTTTTAATTTTTTTGGTGGTTCATGTGCGTATTAAGGAAGTGAAAACAAACCATCATAATTTACACTGTCTTTGAAGACACCCTGATCTGTGGATTTCTAATTAAATAAACATGAGGAATTAATATCCGCATCAAAATCGCTAACATCGCTTGCAGATTTTTAGTTTCCTTTTTATTTAACTGACAGTTGTGGACTACAGTTATATTAAAATTCATCAAATATTTAGCACAGAATGAAGTACTGTAAACCAGCTTTTATTTTCGTGCGAGAAATTTTCGCGAGGTTCGCAAGAGCCACATCGCCACGAATATTTCTCGCCGCAAACCAGTCCTCAAATGTCTTTGGTATAGTATTTTTCGGACAATCTTCATTTTTGTCGCAAAAATTAGTCGTCAAAATCCTGTTTATCTCCGGAAAATCGTGAAATAAAGTTGTTGCGAATAAAAGTTGGTTTACAGTACATGTGTAAAATAAGGAATCTACAGTACTGTATACGTGAAGCATAAATTATTTGCATATCTTTCATACAGTGTACTTATATAAAAAGTTGAACATTGAAAACATTGAAAAATAAGCATCTTTACTTAATTCTATTGCATAAGTCATTCTATTCACATTAAATATAAAATCCCTGTCCATTCTCAACTACATGTACATGTAAAGCATTTACAATTGAACAGTGGACACTCTTATCTAAAATTAATCAGGTCAAATTTTCTATGATATGATCTTAAGACTAGATTATTTCTATGGCCATGAAATCTTGCTAGGTTTGAAAGTCTTTTTAGATGAGCTGCTTTCTGTAGAAGTGTCCTGCAAAGCAAAGGAAAAAGAATTATCTGTTATTTAATCAATAATAATCATTGCATATTTACAAAGTCAAGATTTTGTGATTATTGAAGTGTGGAGCTTCAAACGAATTTTTTCTTTCTTTTTTTTGGTCAAGATTTTTTGGATTAGTCTGGCCCCGACTTTCAGAAACGATGCTACGTGTCTGTAAATATTAAAATGGCTAATTAATGCATTGTAAAAATCAAAGTGAAAATATTTTTTTAATGACATCTTGAATATCAATAATTTGTATGTTAATTAACATGATTAAAGTGAGTTGGAAGTTTTGACCACTGATTCTCCGTTCATTGAAACTTCTATATGTCTCAAATCCTTGTACACAATGTATAAATCTTGAAGATTTTTCTCAGTCCCATTAAGTTCAACATGTTTGAACACATTTACATTAAACTTCGTTATCTCGAACTAGATGGGACTGTTTAAAAACTTTGAGATATCTAAGTATTCGAGATATTGAGGGTAAAATACTTAAACAATAAGTGGTTAGGAATTGCAAATCACTTCGACATATCCATTGTATTCGAGATATCAGTGTTCGAGATATCGAAGTTCAACTGTATTTATATCTTACATGTATAATATTTTTGGATCTTCTTTATATAAAAGTGCAAAAGCTCCCATTAAACAGATGGCCGTCATCAATGTTACAGTCGTTAATTTTTTTTAACAACACTTCCATAGAAACAAACAGCCGAAGCACAGCTTGTAGTAGGAATACACTGCATTGATTTTACTACCGGTCACAAAATTATTGACACCTTAAAAGCTAATATTGTTTAATTCAGATTGTTATACCACGGGCTTGTGTAGGAAAAAAAATCATTAAAAAAAGGGGTTACCTCGGGGGAAAAATAACAAGAAGGAACACCATCTTGGCCACCGCTTCGCTTCATCAGCTAACTTCTCATTTGAAAGGTTAAACTAGAAACTTGCGCCAATTTGTATTCCTATATAAATGAATCTTCTTTAAGATCCCACCTCCAGTTTTTTTTTCTACACAAGCCCCTGCGATTATACTCGCATGTAATTAAATATTTCTGTTTAAATTCCTACCAACAAAAAGACCAACAAAACTAGAACAAAGCTCGTTGCAAAACAACGAGTAGGTCTTCCGTTACAGCCGCGAGTCAAAAAAGAACGATTTACGATTGACACTCTTTTTTTAAAGAGACACGGTTACTCAGAAATGAAGTTTTACTTAATGATTATGAAAACGGAATTAGTAGAAATATATGAAATTTGATTATACGGGAGGTTTCAGGAGTTTTAAGTCATGTATCAGTTTACAAATCGTTAAAACTCATCCGGAATTACACATGTAAACAAACCAAGTTGTTCTAGCGTTAGTTAATTAAATATTAGCCCCAAAACAGTCCCAAAATTCAGGAATTTGAACTGAAATACATTTGAACTTTGTAATTGCCAGGACCTGACACACATATTTTAGTAAATGGAGCGGATCCACATATGACGGTTTTAAAGTGAACAAGTTCTACAAAGGATCTTGCTGTCTATCAAAGTATTATAAAATAAAAGAATTTTATAAAGCACGTTATAGGAATATTTCTTTAGGTTTCTTTATAAATGAACGCATAAGCTTTGGATTCGCAATGGTTGTTGTAAGACAGAGTTGTACATAACAAGAAAAAAAAGTTTTCTTATTTAAAGCAAATAGTTTGGATCATATTTTAGTTGTAAAAATTGTCTTCAACTGTGACGAAAAGCGGTCAAATCAGAAAATATCCCACTTCCGCACAAAAGTTAGATATAGAAGTATTTTCACATATTGCTTTTAAAGGCATGTTTTTTAAAATTAAGAACTTAACAATAGAACAATAAATTGCTCAAAATGAGTGGTAAAAAAAGCACGGAACACATTAAAAACTTTTTGAAAAAATTGTTTAGCATCATACATGGTAAAGAACAATGTTTTTGGGATGTTATTTTAATTTTAAGCATAACTGAATTATCGCTTATTTGCCAAATGAAAGCGGGTGTCTGTCTTCATGTTTAGTTTTTTACTCTCATATTACGCAATACCCGAACAAAATAACACTTTCATTAGATTATCAAGACCACAAACAACAACTTTTCCTGCGACGGCCATATCGAAATTTTTACCGTTTCCGAGTTAAAAGCAAAGACTTTTAAGGGCTCTAGATCCCTTAATTTAGGGGCCAGCCCCTTTCGTGTGGTATTAAATGAAAGCCCTTGATATTTTGCATAACTTTTGTTTTTATATATGTGATTACAAAAATTTTTCAAATTAAAAAGTTACGAAGCAAAAACATTAGCAAAATTCAACAGTTTTCAAAACATTAATTTCGATTTAGTTTTTTAAGTGGTTTAATGAGAAAAATCGAAAAAATAAAACTGGGAGGACAACGTTCAAAGTATCTATATCAAAGATTTATAACTTGAAATCACTTGCTCTGGACCGCATCGGATCCTTTGTCCGGAATGGAGTACCCATAAAATATTTAAAAAGGATAACTCACAACAGGAAGTAACAATTTCATTTCTTTTGGTGTTGTGGAAAACATGTTATCATTTACATTATACCCTGAAAATTTAAACGCAATTGGATGAAAATTAAGCGAGATATTCCAATTTGAAAAAAACGTCTAGAAGAAGAATAACAATAACTAGTAGACTAATCGTTCTCGAACAATTAGAGGTCTTTCCACCTCATTATTTTTATGTTTTGTTTCAACATAATTAATAAAGCATTTTCTCTGCGTTACTTTATTTAACAAAAGTCAAAAACTTAAATATGCATTTTTTTTGTTTGACCTTGACCTTTCACCTTTATGTAGTATTGACTGGTAAATGTCAACTTTTCAATTTGAAGTGGTCTCATTGCCCGACGATGTAAGGTTCAAAGGTTGTAAGTGTTTTTAACAAAATTAAGAATCTTTCAGGGGCGATAACTGCTAGAAGGGGACTGGGGCCCTTTCGGTATGAATAGATTGAAGAAGCCCCTAAATGTTTTGAATACATTAGTAAAAGTTTCAAGTCTCCACCTCTAACGGTTTATGAGATGTAGCGATAACAAGCATTTTGTACAATAGGGGCAATAACTCTAACTCTAATTGTTTCAAGGTAGGGGCTGAAGGGTTATATTTTCAAATGTCTCAAGAAGTACTACTACATCCATGAAAAAGTTTTTCTGTGCTACCCTAAACAAAAGAGATCTAAAAACTCATTTATTAACAGATTTCCAAATGACCTTGACCTTTGACCTTTATGTCATTTTGTTCGGCCGAGGTAGACAGTTTCATCCCAAGTAGTCCGAAGACTCTACGATGAATAATAAAAAAGTTGGAAGTGATTTTATAGAAATTGAATTACTTTCAGGGGCAATAACTACTAGAAGGGGGCCTCAGATCCTTTCGGTATGAATAGATTGAAGAACCCTCTAAGTGTACGAAATGCTTGTTATCGCTACTCCTCTGAAACCATATGAGATAGAGACTTGGAACTTTTACCAATGTCTTCAGTACACTTAGAGGGTTCTTCATTCTACTAATACCGAAAGGATCCGAGACCCACTTCTATCAGTTATTGCCCCTGAAAGTATTTGAATTTCCATAAAATCACTTCCAACTTTTTTATTATGTATCATAGAGACTTCGGATCACTTTGGATGGAAGCGTCTACCTTGGCCAAACAAAATGGCATGAAGGGCAAAGGTCAAGGTCATTTGGAAATCTGTTAATTAATGACGTTGTCCTCCCAGCATAAATAAACAGATCCTAACATTTACAACATTCATTTAAGGTTTAAAACTGGAGATTTCACTTTAACGTTCAAAATGTAAACAAACGCTTTGTTTACATTGCAAAGAACTGTAAGCTCTGTAACTTGCTTATAACTCAACGAATGACACTCAAATTTTGATTGCCTATTAAAAATGCCTTACTGAAGCATTGTAAACATTAAAATCGGAAAAATAATTTTTGACCAAAATCGTGACCATGCCCCTTTAAATGTATATTTGTTCCATTTGAAATTAGCCTTGCGGGGGTATTGGTCCCATTAAGAAGTTCTAGTTTTGATTAGCTCATCTGAGCCAAACGTTGAAGTGACCTTTCTAATCAAAATTTGTCCATTGTCTGTTGTTGCCATTGTTGTCGTAAACTTTTCACATTTCCATCTGCATCTCCAGAACCATAAACCAATTTTAACCAAACCTGTCACAAAGCATCCTTTGGGGAAGGGCTTTCATATTGGTTCAAAAGAAGGGACATGTTCTCTTTAAAGGGGAGATAATTTAGAATTATTGAATAGTAGTTAGTACATTTCTAAAATCTTCTTCTCAAAAACCAATTGTAACTTGTAAGGTACCACCCTTAGGTAGAGTAGATTCAAGTTTGTTCAAATAATCATACCCAGGGGTAGGTGAGGCCACAGTGAGGCTGGAGGGGGTGAATTTTTCATAAACTTGATTGTTCTCAAAAACTCTGTTATTAAATATACTAGTATGGTATTATATGCAAGCATCTTCATACATAAGGAATTCAAAGTTTGATGTAGGTTAATATATATATGGAAAGTTGATCTTGATCTTCTTGATATTGATCTTCTTGAGAATTGCAGTGCTCAATGTGTAATAGGACTATGAAATCTTCCAGTTACAAAAAGGGCTCAATGTTAAGCATGATAATAAATGGAGAAAATTTTGAAAATCTTTTTTTGCAGGATCTATTTTACTAAATTGTTCAGATATTTTGTACATGACTCCATAAAGCTGATTTTATTACGGATTTTGTTGCTCAGGAGAGCGATGTGGCCCATTGGCATCTTGTTCTCAAAAAATTCAGAATCGACATAAAATTGTGCTAGCTGGAGACAAATAAGTTTTTGGAATTTACAAAGATGAAGTTTTCATTTCTCTTCAGTAACTTAACATGGATCGGATCAAATAATTATGGAAAGGAGCACATTATTGTTGAGACCTTTTCCCTTTGAAAGTGTAAAGGACAGTAGTTATAAATAATATTCAATAAATTTGCCTACATTCAGTAAACACATGGAAGACCAATGATTCTTTGTATGAAAAGTTCTTGCATATTACAGGTTTTTTTGCTCACCTGAGCCGAAGGCTAAAGTGAGCTTTTTTCCTTTTTTTGATCAAAGTTTGTCCGTTGTCTGTTGTCATCGTCGTCGTTAACTTATTACATTTCATCTTCTTTTCCAGAGCCACTAAGCCAATTTTAACAAACTTGCCACAAAGCATCCTTAGGTAAAAGGAAAATCTTGATTGTTAAGATAAAGGGTTATGCCCTTTTTCAAAGGTAGATAATTATGAATAATTGAAAAAATTGTTGGTATCTTTCAAAAATATTCTTCTTAAAAACCAATTGGCCAGAAAAGCTATTATTTGTATAGAAGCATCCTTGGGTAGGGTGGATTCAAGTTTGTTCAAATCATGATCCCCGGGGGTAGGGTGGGGCCACAATGGAGGGGTCAATTTTTTCACAAAGGAATATATAGAGAGAGAAATCTCTTAAAATCTTCTTCTTAAAAACCAATTGGCCAGAGAAGCTGTAACTGGTGTGGAAGGGTTCTCAGGTAGGGTAAATTCAAGTTTGTTCAAACTGTGATCCCGGGGGGAGGGTGGGGCCACAATGTTGGAAGGGGCTTTTTTTACATAGGCATAAAATTAAATCATTCTTGTAAACTTAAATGGTATAATACTTGGTTTTACTAAAATGCGAGCATCTTGACATATTATGGGTTCAAAGTTTGATGTAGGTTTATAGATATTTGTAAGATCTCCTTGAGAACTGTATTACTCATTACATGATATGACTTTGAAATCATCCAGCTCAAAAATTGGCTCAATGTTCAACATAATAATATCCGGAAAAAAATTTTAAAATCTTTTTATGTCTTTCTTCTACTTCATTGTCCAGATATTTTGTATATGACTCCATAAATCTGATTTCATTATTGCTATTGTTGCTCAGGTGAGCGATGTGGCCCATTGGCCTCTTGTTGTAATTTGTTTCAGAAATAATGGCCAAAAGAGGAAGCAATCCAGTGACAGTATCAACTCAGATGAGGAGCAAGAGAGCGAGGAGCCATCCTCCTCAAAAAAATTGAAAGAGGACAATTCCAAATCTAACTCCAAACTTGACCCCGGCAGTAACAATTCGATTGATGCCTCTGAGAGTAAGACTGAGGATAAAAATCCAGACCTTGATAAATTAAAGAAACAGAATAACAAAATTAGAACCAAAGAGCAGAGTGTTCAGACAGAGGGGCATTCAGAGAACCAGGAAGAAAAGGGGTTCAAGGAGAGACTGGAGAGCTTCCAGAGGAACGTCCTTGAAGTCCTACAAATAAGGGAGCCAGACAGAGACTTTGGAGAGCCCGAGAACGTAGAGTCCATCATAGCGGAGATATTAAATAACCAAAAAAATCGTTTTGACCTTCAAGATGAATCAGTTGCAGGAGAGAAGGGTTAGTAATGAAGGAGAATTGGGAGGGGGGGTATTAAACCTATAGAGAATCATGTCGACTTAGAGATAACACAAAAAAACTTTGAAGGGGGGAGGAGGAGGGGCAGGGACATTTTATTAAAAGTAATGAAACACAAAAAGATTTTGTGTGAATGCAAAAACCTGAATCGTGTTCCAACAGCGATAACTTGTATAATCAATGTATATGTTTTATTTGGGCAGAAGAGATGTGCATTAATAGTAACAATTATCACATATGAGACATGCACATAAATTTTTTAAATATATATAGAACGAGATAGATAGATAGATAGATAGATAGATAGATAGATAGATAGATAGA
>WFKH01011925.1:44993045-45020085 GCA_016163765.1 Magallana hongkongensis
TAGATAGATAGATAGATAGATAGATAGATAGATAGATAGATAGATAGATACTATACAGCTATAGAGATTTTGAAAAAAGCATCAATGAATACCACATACTAGTTAATCATTATAAAAAGAGGAAATTGTGGTAACATTTTCAATAACATGATTTAAAAATAAAAATAAAAAATTTCTTTTTTCTTTATCAAATGTACAAAAACCACTTCAGGCTTGCATTATTGGAACACAGAGATAATAATAAGTTCACACACGCAAGTATCATCCCAATTAATTGGCAAGTGATATAACAAAATATCAACTCAAAACTCAATTTTATCGAGTACTTTCAATAGTTAAGCTCATCCAAATTAATGATGTCATGAAAAATTCTGTTTTTATAGGAATTTAGAAAAAAAACATTTTAAGTAAAAAAAAAAATGAAACAATGATGATATTCTGAATATAATGTACTTCCATCAAAACATCATCTTACGGTGTTCTTTACGTACACCTTACATATCTGAATTGTGTTAAAAATGCATATACTTGTATGTGGAAAACAATCACATTTACATGAAAAAAGACAACATCCTTATATAATTGGTACACAATCAAGCTTGTGCACAAATTATCAATCTAAATAAAATATTAAGCTGTTCTGATACGCTTCGCGGTAGCATATCAGAACAGCTATTCTTTTTCTTTCAGACTGACATATGATAATTTATACACAATTTACAAATGTACCTAGCTAAGAGTACACCAATTTAAACTTGCTCTGGAATAATACATGGCTTGATACAATCATCAATAGTGTATCTGAAAAATCAAAACAATGAACGTTTTTATATGTACAAGAACATATTTAAGTGCACGGAATATTATATGAATCAAAGCATATACAAGACTGAAAAGCATTCAAATACAATATTGCACATTTTGCAGGTTTTCTGAACCAATCAATTCTTGAACAGTCAAATCAATATATATTATCTCAATGTAATATTTCTTATCAGGTTGTTCATACTCCAGCTTAACACACGTACGAACAAACAATCTAACACACTAAATTTAATAGGGTACCTCCTTTTTATCTGATGATTTGCAACAACAAAATATTTCCTTATATACATAAATCCACATTCCTTAAATATTCAATAAATTGCTGGTATCAATCAACAAAAAATAAAAATAAATCTTATACTTCCAAAAAATTTACTTGTGTAAATTAAAAGTTGAAAAATCACATGGCTATCTGCACGGATACATAAAAATAAGAGACATTTTTATTTATAATGAAACTGAAAAAAAAAATTATGCTGGGGCAAGCAATTTGTTCAATTAATACAAGAACAACTATATTCCATATTCTTTATTTCAGAAAAGAAAACATGCATCATTCTCAAGTATTTTGTAACATTGTCAAATGAGCTTTGCAAACATGCCATTGGTTGAATATAAAATTAGAGTAAAAGTTGAACGATTACTTTTAAATCAAATGTTTAGACTAAAAGGAAGGAACTTTGCTTTTCTTTAATCCATAAATTCAACATGATGTCACATGAATTAGTTTTATAAAATCCAAGAGTCTATTCCACATTTAATTTAAAAGGACAAACTACCGGTAGTATCAAACTAACAATGATTAATTAGTGTGTGTACTACTGTAAATTCCTTATTAAACGCGAGGAATTAGTATCCGCTTAAAATCGGGAGAAGCAGTCCTCATGGATTTTAAAATCTCGCTCTTATTTTTCAGACAGTTTTGAGCTTTATCAAATTATAACGAACAATTGGTGCTCAGGATTTTATATTCTCGCGATTTGATGCAAATTAAACAGCGGAATCACAGAATTAAGTACTCAAGTAAAATAATGAATTTACAGTATTTATCAACCACTAATTAAAACTGTACCTGGATGTTACAGACATATATAGCCATGACTGCAAATGCACATGTTTGAAATATGTGTTTGCTGTTAGCAGATCCATTTCTTGAAAATTTCTTCTGCAAGATTCAATGCCTGTTGATTTCCAGAACATCTCATTCTCTCATATATATTCGACATGGCATAGCCATACTCAATTTTTTTACGATCTTCCACTGGATGATTTGGAAAAAGACCCCGATAATAACAGCTTGGAGTACCCCCAGACAGCATAACAACAACACATGGCTCGTCATCCCTTATCATCACCGCAGGGGATCCTGAGGACCCCTCATCAAACGAAGTATGGAACAGGATTTTTCTGGGTGGCTCAAGTAGTCTGCTGTAATAATCAACCTCTTCACCATTGACCTTCGGGAAATAGCTCTTGCTCCACTCTGCCAATTCATCAATATATGGGATGATTTCATTGTCGTGATTTGGTGACCATTTAGGAAACACATCACTATCCTCTTTCATTTGCCTGCCTCCAGGATGCCCAACAAAGTGAATCTCCGTATCACAAACATCTCCAAAATAAGTCAGTGCTGGGGGGAAAGGAACATCAGCATAATGGCAGACCAGTTTTAGCACAACAAAGTCAACGTCATTGTCCAAGTAAGCAATATCTCGTTGAAAGTGAAAGATCTGATGGGGGTTTTCCTTTTTGTTGTATTTCTTCCTCTCAAATTCTATGTTGATTCTCTCACAATCAATGAAATTTGGAAAAACTGCATAAAGAAAATAATAAGTTAATCACCTTTAATGCTGTTCTTTATTTCCTGTCCTCTGAATTGCATCTTCAAAAATTCAAATGATAAATCAAGTTGATGTCCATGGGCCACATTGCTGGTGCTCATCTTAAAACAATGTCCAGCTGTGACTATCTGAATTGCTTTGATATAAATTGAATAATTTTACAGTTCAAATTATATACAATTGCATCTACTTGATATTATTTATACACTTCTTCATGTAAACTTGTTTTGCTATTTATAGTAAATTTCTAAATTGGTGATTTGCCTTACAGCCCAGCAAAACATTATATAAATCTTATTTTATACACTCTCTATAGAACTTTAATTTTGGGGGTGAGAAATGCATATTACTGCATGTAGTACATCCTTTGCTTGTTATTTGGACACGTTCAGTGATGAACTCTCACCAATCCTATTATTAATGCTTAGTAATAAGCATGCATCTTGTCAATTTATTTATATGATTTTTATGATTTTTATATGATTTATAACATGATTGTCAATTTAAAACCTCCAAAAACTTAATTAAGAATTTCACTTTCTCATTAGCAAATTAAGAATAACAAGACATTAGTAGACAACTTGGAGATGGTGACCATCTCAAAGGGCCCGCTTATATAATGAACAATAGTATGAAAAGCATTTCAGAGAATTTTGCTTTGACCTTGACCTATAACCTAAAAAATTTCCAGCTGGCATAGAACTTTTATTTGATGTCATTACCCCTTATATACCGGCATTTTTCTTCAACCTGAGCAATATAAAGCAAATGGGAAATAATCTATGGTCTAAAACTGATTATAAAAAGATCTGGTATGACCTTCACATTGACTTGTTTCAAAGTTACTACAGACCATTAACCCAAAATGTTTAGAGTGCTTAAAAATTTTTTTTTGAGGAATCTGATATGACCATGAGACTTGACGTACAAACATCATTCAAGGTCACTGCATACTCTTTGATCACAGGCACCCTGTGGGTGAATTTTGAGCCAGGTTGGATTAAAGTGAGGGGAGATATGATCCTGAAAAGAATTTTTTTATATAATTCTGCTATTACCTTCACATTTGACCTTGAAACTTGGTTCAATGTCACTGCAGACCCTTTACTTAAAAGCTCTGTTTATGTGAAGTATGAGCAAAATAGGATTAAGTGGAGAGTATATATGCTCTGAAAAAAGGATTTTTCCATGGTCTGATATGACTTTGATCCTTGACCTACAAACTTTGTTCAAGGTCTCTGCACACCCTTTGACCATAGGCACTCTGTGAGTGAAGTATGAGCCACATTGAACCAAGGAAAGAGAAGATACGATCATGACATGGATTATTCATACAATTCTGCTATTATCTTCACATTTGATCTAGAAACATGGTTTAAGGTCACTGCACACCCTTTACCAAAAGGCACTCTGTGGCTGAAGTATGAGCCAGATTGGGCCAAGGAGAGAGAAGATTTAAGGGCCCTTAAAAATATTGATGAGAATGAAAAAACTTCAGTGACTTGGCCCATGGTCAGTAAGCATATGCAATTGTGGGTTTCTGACAATGTTTCTACTTTTAAACACTGACCATTAATAACACGACTGATGACATGTAAACATGTCACAATGTATTTTTCTCCAACGCGGAAACCTGTTCCTGCTGGATGTCCATCAATGTGTATAAGTCCTATGCTTCTGCTAACTTTTGTCTTCACTTCACTTGACATCACATCTCTCTGCTTGTGAGTTCCTTTTGAGAAGGGATGAGTACAAGCTAATCTTGTTGTCACAGACTTTACCTTTTGAAAAAAAAAAATAACCATTTTTTCTTTCAATATAATTATTTTCATGTACAGCATTACTATAATTTTTCAATTCAAGTTCAGTTTGCTGAAGGTATGCAATATTTTTGTTGATTTTAGTGGAAAATGAGCTACAGATTTTATTATAATTTGTCAAAGGTATTAATAGTTAAATCAAAACAACAGATACCAGATTCCCTTGATTACAACTCACATCACACATCACATATCACATATCACTTATTAAATTTCATTCTACATACAGGTCCTGTAGCCCCTGTAGCTCCTTTCGCTGATTTTTCAGGTGCACAGGTTTCCTTTTTGATTTGAGCCCCATTTTGTGAAGCCTCTGCTTTGATGTCTGCACATAGCGATTGGTCCAAGTTTTTCTTCCCTAAAATGTATAATCAATCAAAGGTGCGTGGTTCAATTATTCTGGATTTACATTTTGGCAATTATGTCAAAATTAAGGAATCTAAATAAAAGGAATTAAATATTTTTTTTTTATGATTTCTTAACTGTTATAAATATTGAAGTTTATGGCACAAAGTAATCACTTAACAATTGCAATCCCTTAAATTTATTAACACGGTATTGACATCTGATCATTAATATTGACCAGATATGTGCATGGTAATTATTTTGAATGGATGCAGCAATCTTAACTAAAACATTACTACATACTAATATAAATTTTATTTCAAATTAAAATTGTTATTTTTTTATGTCATACAATTTCAAGTCTGCTTTTTCTTCATATTTATCATGATTAATATTTACACAATATATATCAATTAGTACTAGTTTTACTAATAAATAGCACATGTATGAGAAAAAAAATACACACATAGTTGATAAACATACTCATCATTAAATACAAATGTAAAGTATTGGGGTTTTAAACCAGGTAGCATTTCTTATCATTTTCCTAATAGAAGAGCAGAAATTGATAAACTGGTTAAAACTGGATCATATAGATTTCAGCTGCCAGTTTCTAGATAGCTACATAAATCACATTCAATCAGTTTTCTTAAACAAGAGGCCCATGGGCCACATCGCTCACCTGAGGAACAATAGGTATGATGAAATCAGCTTAATGGAGTCATAATAAGAACTATCTGTACAATGTAGTATAATACATGTAGATCCTGTATAAATGAAAATCCATTTTTCCCCCTGGATATTCTTATTTTTATTATCATTAGTCCCTTTTCTAACAGGATGATTTTATAGTCATAACATATGTTGAGCATTGCAGTTCTCAAAAAGATCCTAAACAATTGTTTATGTATATGATATAAACCTACATCAAACTCTGAATCCCTTGTGAGGCCCAAGAATCATCAAGGGACAAGAGTCTAAACAATTTTAAAGAATCACCTGGCTGATTAGTTTCTGAGGAGAAGATTTTTAAAGATTTAGTCTATATATTCCTATGTAGATATTCAACCCCCAATTGTGGTCCCACCCTAGCCCCGGGGGTCATGACTTTGAAACTAAACTACCTTAGGACGATTCCACACAAGTTTCAGCTTTCCTGGCTGATTATTTCTGAGAAGAAGATTTTTAAAGATTTACTCTATATATTCCTGTGTAAAATTCGACCCCCCCATTGTGACCCCACCCTACCCCCGAGGGTCATGATTTTCACAACTTTGAATCTACTACCTGAGGACAACTCCACACAAGTTTCAGCTTTCTTGGCTGATTAGTTTCTGAGAAGAATATTTTTAAAGATTTACTCTATATATTCCTATGTAAAAATTCGACCCCCCAATGTGGCCCCACCCTACCCCCCAGGTCATGATTTTCACAACTTTGAATCTACACTACTACCTGAGGATGCTTCCACACAAGTTTCAGCTTTCCTGGCCAAATGGTTCTTGAGAAGATTTTTGAAAATTTCTCAAAATTTTTCAATAATTCCTAATTAACTCCCCTTGAGAAAGGGCGTGGTCCTAAATTTTCACAATTTTGAATCAACTTTGCCTAAGGGTGCTTTGTGCCAAGTTTGGTTGAAATTGGCCCAGTAGTTCTTGAGAAGATGTCAACAATCTGAAAAGTTTATGGACAGACAGACGGACGACAGACAAAATGTGATCAGAAAAGAGCTTTCAGCTCAGGTGAGCTAAAAACAGAGGAGAAAATACTCAGTAAATGTTTATATTTTAGAAATGAATTCATTGTCTACCCAAGTTATACGAGTATAACCTGCCAGTGGGTAGTTATCGAGTTCATTTCTTATAAATAATAAATTTAATTTTCTGTGATTTACTGTACAAATTGAGTGCATTTTACTTATTTAAAAATGATATTAATCTGTTTAATATTTAAAAGTAACGTCAAGCGGATCAATACGTTTTTGACGTTGGTGCATTGTGACGTGTTTTGTGACGTGCAAACCAGGTTCTAAAAATTTAACAAAATTTTTCTATCCAATCAAATGCTGCATTACAACCAGAATTAAATTATACATGTATAACTTTATATATGTAAATATAATCTATTATGTAAATTATATATGACTCTTTGTACCTGTTCCCTTTCTAGGAGATGGTTTTGGTCTCTGTTCATCCCATTCCTTTAACTTTCGCACTTTTGCTAAAGAAGCTAGTGGCAGGTTTTTTTCTTCAATCAAATTCTTCAATTTGGCAGATATGAGGTCTGCAATAATGATTGATAGACTATTCATAGTGCATGGGCAATGTTTAAATAAGAGCAATGTCTACAAGATGAGTTCATATCTTTTAAATGTTCAAATGCGGAGAAACTCTTTTCTGTACTAATGTACATTGTATATTTTGATTTGAGATCAGTAAGAAATTTCTGCAAAGAAAATGAACCGAAACTGCAAATAATTGGGGCATAACTCTGTCAAAAATTCCTCGACCTTACCCATCATCTAATTTAAGCTAGATATTTTTATGATAAATCTGTATACCAAATTTCATTTCAGTATGTGCAACCTCTGCGACGAAATGAATGGAAACTGTTGGTGGACAGACTGACTGACAGACAGCAGCAAAGCAATATGCCCTCTTTTATTCGAAGGGGGGCATAAAAAAGATCTTGGACACCAATATTTTAGCCGGTTTAAATATACATTTAGTGCACCAATGAAAAGATGGATCAAAGTTTCCGAGAAAAGATACAATAGCTGTTAGTTTCATTCATAGCCAAAATAATGCTGCGTTATGAGAATTTTTTTTTTTCAAATTTATTCAATTTATAACATAAATCAACTAAAATAATTAAATTTTAGTCACTGATCGTTGTAACCGAGCACTAGTCAACATCAAGTATTCAAACACTCATTGACATCCCTAGTTATCATTGCTTTATTTTAATATTGATATGTTTATATAAATTATTGATATCATTTTGCTTGCACACTTTAAAAAAAAATCAAATTCATCATTGAAAAGTCCATAATATTACACATTGTGAGACATTTGACAGATTTGCTCTGTTTTGTTAACTTTTAAGCAATTAACTTTTAATTATAATTTTAAAAGAAGTCCTACTAATAGTGAAGTTTTTTTTACTTTTGCAACCAAAACATGCGCAGATCTGGGGGGGGGGGGGGGGGGGGGTGGGGGTGGGGGTCGAGAGGGTCCCAACCCACCCATCCACCCTGAAAATGACAAATTGAATATATTAAATTTACATAGTAAAATTATCACAAATATGCCTCAGACCCCCTGGCAAACACATACATGTATATACGTGTACTTCGGACCTCCTCTGGAAAAATTTTCTGGATCACCGCTTGCAAAATATTACAATCTATAGAAATAATAAATGGCCGGAATGGCCACAAAGGCGTCGAGCTGACATTTTCTTTTATATAGAATGATATCAATAATTTGAATTTCTGTACTAATAGTCGTATATCAAATAATATGAGAATAAAAAAGTAAATGAATGATGTTTTGTGTTGCTTTAAAACAAAAATCAGTTTTCTTATAAAATAGGTAGTGATGTGTTAATTTAAGGAATAAGGAATCATTCTTTGAGTATTATGAGGTGATAATTTGGTCGGGGCGTGATCAAATCCAATAAAGCCCGAAGGGCTTTATGATAGATTTGATCACACCCCGACCGAAATTATCACCTCATAATATTCAAAGAATGATTCCTTATTACTTATATTTATATATTTTTAAGCCATCGTACGATTAAATATTTAGATATAAATAAGCAAACCCCGCTGGCACCTCTATTTGGCATCATTTGAAGTTATGGGTTATATAGTACAAAATCGATACGTAGAGGTAGGGACTTCAACAGAGGTGGAATTCAGAAGGGAAGTAATTGACACTTCTGAGGACTTAATAGGTAATATGTGTTTTGAAAAGAGATACTACAAATTTAAGATGAGTGGAAGTTACCGTGAAGGATTCAGACTAAAGACTTCTGATATGGATACTATGGTATAATGTATAAGTGATAAAGTAATCTGCAGTCCCTCTCATGGTCCCTTGGAGATGAAATCTGCATTTCCGAGTGTACAGTCCAGATAAGCCAGACAAGTATGGGCTTAATGCTTTCATACTTTGTGATGTGGAAAATGGGTATTGTTTGAAAATGAAGTTGTACACAGGGAAATCTTAAGTACCCCAACTTTTGGACACATTCTATACTGTGACAATTATTATTCAAGTCCACAACTATTCATGGATCCATGGTGTCTTGTAATGGTAGCTACTGGCACAGTCCTTCCTAATTGACATGGGATACCCTTAGAGGTTTCCAAACTATTTTCAGATAGTCATTGCAGCATTCTACTTTCCTATTTTCCATTTGCTATAAACATTTTTTTGTGCTCTTTTGATCTAAAATGTTTTCAACAGAAACCAAACTTTACCAAAAATACAGTTTACTGATAAGCAGTTTTAAAATGCATGAATTGTAATCACTTTCCAATCATGCATGTGGAAAGTAGAATGTAACTAGGACTCTTGAGTTGATCTTCGCTTGCAGTGAAAACTTTAAAATGGCGGAAAGAAGTATTTTTTCACATTTTGACCCTCATCATTTTAAATACTGATGTCCTTTACAAGAAAAATTGTGAAGAAATCATAGGCTTTTTCGAAGAAAACTGATCCATGAACTCCTGAGCAACTCTGGTTGTAACATTTAACATGTAGTACGAAAGCAGGAATGAGCATGTAAATACCGTTAAAATCTATGGCTGGACCAGGAATCGAACCTGGGACTCCTGCAACTCTTGTCAGGAGCTCTACCATTGAGCTATCCAATATCCACGGTCATATCATATAGCCCCAACTACTACATTCCTCACTTCTTAAAAAGTCTTAGAACCTGAAGACACAACACAAGTTCACCTGTCAGGACTTATTATATTTATATTGCCTGAACAAGGAAGGCCACGGCACCATCTGTAGTAGGAAAGGAGGAATGAGCATATCAATACAATGAAAATCTATGGCTTGACTGGGCAACATGTGTTTGATTCAGGTTGTGTTTAAGTTAAATATGTTTTAATAGCATCAAAATAATGGAGTGTAAACAAATAATCATTTAGTATAAGGATGTAACGATGACATAGGTAGGCCATTTCATTATTTATAAAACCAGTTTTCCTACAAACACATTGAAATGCATACAAATAATATGTTATAAATTAATAAATTTATCTGTATGATACAGCTTTATCATACATGCTTGGCCATTTATTTCAGTGCCAAAAGATGGGCTTTGGTCAAAAAGAAATATTTAAAATGAAAAGTAACCTTTTGGCTTTAATTACCTAAAAGTGTGCTACCAAAATAACAGGCTCCTTGCCTCTTGGTTCCGGCCATAATAAAAACATAAAATATTATAGAGTTCCACACAAAAGTAGCAGGCAGACTAGCAACTTGCAAGTCCCTGGAGAGGCTTAGTGGTCACCATTTTTTAAGGAAAATTGTTGTGACCAAGACTGTCTGCAGACTCTGTTTTGTATGCAGTAAAGCGTGCAGACGAGTGGAAGGAAGAAAAAGGCCAGGAAGGCAGACTTTATATGAATGTAGCCAATGCAATGTGGCATTGTGCATGGAATCATGTTTTGAGATATACCACACAAAGCAAGACTATGTTCTAGCTTATAAAAGGCTATTAGGCCAACCCAATCAGGATTGAACTCACGTCACTATTCAACTGTCCACATTTTATCGGAATTTATAATTTATTGACATTAATTGACGTTTGATATTCATTCATTTAATGCATGCATTGAAATGAATTGTTTGAATTGATTTCTAATAATTTTGTCAGCAATCCTTTTTATTTTCTTGATTTATTTGGTCAAAAGTACTTGTATTAGTTTTTTATTATTTAATTATGGGAAATTTGATGTTATCCCCATAATAAAACATTGAATATCAAAAAATCTTCATTTTACTTAATTTATGTTGCCATGGTTACCGAAAAATAGGCATAAATGTTAAAATCCACCTTGATTAATTTGTGTCAGAGAAAGCTGATATTAAACAATATCTGTGACAAATTTCAACAGCATAAGTTAACAATTACTAAAATTACTTCATGTCAAATACGATATGCTACTAAACTTGCTGATGTTCCTAAACAACTCAGTACTGGGACATAAGTTGCCATAAAACAAGTCAGCACACAAAGGGTTAACTACTGGAAAGTTAAATGGAAATCAGTTAACCATAGACAAGACAAATAGAAATGCTAATTTCATATAGTAAATACATTATACTGGATGAACACTTAGAAGTTTTGTTGAGTGTATATATACGGCCTTTTCCTGTTCTTGAAGAGTTGCCCTGCCACTAAGGCATTTATTAATTTCTTAGTACAAATTATTTTCAAAAGTTTGCTTGTCCCCACAGATCTAATTTAAATGCAATGTTGATTAATTACTGCTTAGTCATGCTTTGAATTAATATCATTATGATGGATATTGAAGGTTAGAAAGTAAGGTCCTAATATGGATCAGATACCTTAAATGTAGAATTAACTTGGACAGCCAATCTGAGCCCAATTTTAGCATTACCTTTACCATACTCCTTCCATTCACAGCCCACCAGACCAATGACTTCATCCTTCAGTTCTGTCAACTTTTTCAACTAAAAATTATTCAAAAACTCTTTAAACAAAAATGTCTTTATTTGACTCTGACAAATTTTGAACACTATAAAGAAAACTTATTTGAAGACTATATCAAGAAAAGTTTTCTAACAAATTACATTTATGCAGTTCAATCTGAGCAACAATAGCCAACAAAAGCTTTAGACCATCTTCAGAGTATCAAATACAAAATATCTAGACAACTTAGTAGAGTATGTCTTGATTTTCTAAGATTCTCAGATATTTCTCCAATATATTCTTTTGTTAACATCATTGAAATCCTTTTGTTGTTTCATTTTTTGAGAATAAGATTTTTAAAGATTTTTCTCTATACACATAATATATTCCTACATTAAATTTAACCCCTTCCAACATGTCCAATGAGTTCCCACCTTACCCCCAAGGATCATGATTTGTAAAAAATAATTGAATCTACACCACCTGCGCATGCTTCTACAAAATTAAGTTTCAGTTTTTCTGGTCAAATGGTTTTTGAGAGGATTACTGAAAAATACCTACAAATTCTCAAAATATCTCCCCTTTAAAATGGACATGCCTTTCATTTGAAAAACCTTGAATCCCATTCACTCAATAATGCTTTGTGCCAAGTTTGGTTGAAAAGATCTTGAGAAGATAAAAATGTGAATAGTTTATGTCAATGCCATCGAGGACGACAACAGGCAATGGAGATCAGAAAAAAAAGCAAAACAAAAAAAATACCAGTAAATGAATTAAGTATTTATTAAACAGCTATATCTTTTGACCTCAACCATTAGTTTTAAAAATTGATACAAATATAAATGTAATATTGTTTGATTTGCAAAACATCTTACTTCTATTTTCTTCTTTGCAATCACACTGATGTCGACTTCCCCTGTTGTATCAATAAGATGAATGTTCTTCACATAGAACTGACAAGTCTCATGCTGTTTGTGTTCAGGCACTGACGATTCTTTGATGATACCTAAAACATCTTTAAACAGAAAAAAATATTACCAGGTTAATATTTTAGAACTTGAATATAGCAGAATTTTTTGAAGTCCCCAGAAAAATTCCTAACAAATCCTTGTAAATTTAACGGTTATGAAGAACTCGGTTATAACAAATTTACGGATATAGCCAACTGATTTTGAGCCCTGTAGATGCGAGAAATAACGAAAATTTACAGCATTTATTATGAATTGTTTTAAATTGCTAAAAATAAACCGTATTAATTGACATAACTGTTGAAATGAATTCTATTATTACACTTTTTATTTTCAATTTCAAATCTGATTATCTTATGATTTGTAAAATAATGTATCTTTAATAATCAATGTCATAAATAAAAACAAACGGGTGTCATGTCTATAACGAATTCGCTATGCTTAGTATCACGAATTTGTTATATGTTTATATTGCATTACAACTACAACAAAGTAAATCCAATGGTCCAATGGAGTTTAATTGTTATAACCAAGTTTTACTGTACAATGTCCAGTAACACATCCCTTATATTACAGCTAATGTCTCAATCAATCAATCAATCAATCAATCAATCAATCTTTCATTCAAGCAATCAGTTATCATAAATATTGGCCTAACAAATGTTGTCCTTATTTGTTTAAATCTCTATACTGTCATGTGCTAATATTTCTTAAAAATATACATTATTTACCAAAATGTGGTTCAGATTTGTAATTTGCAACCTCCTTCAGTGCAACTGGATTGAATTCAAGCTTGATTTTTTTGGTGTCCCCCGCACCTGTTGTTTTGGCAATATGGCTAGTGCTAGCAGTAGCACTGCTAGTGGCTCCATTTTCTTTCATTGAGAATTCACCTTCTACAGGCCTAATGCCTGCACTTTGAATGAACTTCAGTTCGTATTTGTGACCATAACTGTAAAAATTCTTGTCTGCAATTCTAATTTCAGCTCCCCATATAAAATACTCCTGTAAAATATAGAAATTATATCAATTAATAGATATATACATGTACTTACATTGAAGCTGACATGAATTCATGAAAGCATTTGGTCGCCATATTAGTTTCGATCGCTCTGGTTTACATCATGTAAATATCACAATTATAACAATTTATATGATATGAAGAAAATGATAAAATATGTACCATTATACAATATTCATTATACATGTATGATTGATTAAATCCTTGCTCTCTGATTGGCTGATATCCAACAAAAATGTTATATTCACCTGCACTTGACCTAGTAGGTCAATAAAACATTGCTAAAGCTAGATTTGTAATTCAATCATTTACATTTAGTTTATTTTAAATCAGACACACAAATTTCAACAAGTCAGGACCATTAAATTATCTAAAAGATATATATTAACATCTACAAAGTAATTTCTCCTCTATTTCATAAGAAAACTGATTGTGATTCATAGCTCTATAGAAACTGACCAGACTGAAATCTACACGACCTAGTTCTATCCAGTTTATCCATCGGATGAACCTTCAGCAACTTATCAAGAGAATATCAAGTATTGTACGAAATAATCATAGATGTCATGCAGACTCAAATTACCATATAAGACAACATCAGACATGGCTTAGATAAAGGACCAGTGCTTTAAAAACTTTATTATAACCAATTAAATGCTGATGCCAACGCCAAGAAAATAGCTTAAAATAGATTAAGAACCTGACCTGACCATCATCCATCTGTATTTCATAGGATTCCAATCTTGCCGCAAGGTAATCAAATGCTATAAGTCTAATTTGTCCACTGTCATCTTCAAGCAGATAAGCACAATGCCTCCCCGACTTATTTAAGTTCTTAAACTCTTTCTTCTTCTCCGTTGGTGTTAGTGACAACTTGAATTTAACCTTGATCTTCCAGCTATAAAAATAATCAAGTTAAGTAGGTGGTTTAAGTATTAAAATGTACTTGGTTTATTTCTATAACTCCTGACCATGAATTCAATGAAAAAATTTATTAATGATACTGATACTGATACGTATTGTGCCAGTTATTCTTCATGTATAAATGAAAGAACAAGAGGCCCATAGGCCACATTGCTCACCTGAACAAGAGTTCCTTGTATCGACATTCTACACAGCTTTTTAAACATTTTCCCTATATATTTCTATGTTAAACTTTGAACCCCTCTTGGGGCCCCAGTATTAGTCCGGCGGTCATGATTTTAACAATTTAGAATCCACATTATTTGAGGATGCTTGCTAAGTAAACTCACAAACTGTAGCATTGTAGTTCTTGAGAAGAAGATTTTCAAATAGTTTCCTGTTTATTTCCATGTTAAACTTTGAACCCCTCTTGGGGCCCCAGTATTAGTCAGGCGTCACAGATTTAACAAATCAGAATCTTCATTATTTGAGGATGCTTGCCAAGTTATCTTACAAATAGGAGCATTGTAGTTCTCGAGAAGAAGATTTTTGAATATTTTCCCTATATATTTCTATGTTAAACCTTGACCCCTCTTGGGTCCCAGTATTGGTCCAGTGGTCACAGATTTAACAACTAGGAATCTAAATTATTTGAAAATATTACTAATTAGAGCATTGCAGTTCTTGAGAAGAAGATTTTGAAACATTTTATCTATATACAGTCTTAGACTGCCTTAGCGACTCTCTGTATTAAGCGACTCTCTGTCTTATGCGACCATACTTAGACCACCCAACGTAATTTCCTATATATAAGCCCTGCATTAAGCGACCCCCTGCCTTACGTGACAAGCGACCGTCATTTGTTAGTCCCAAACTGCTGTGTAGACTGTTTTAAGCGACTTTTAGCAAATCAAAATGGCGTCCCAAGCTGAGAAACAATTAAAAGTGTGTTGTTTTGATAACCGATTAGAATATTTATCTCCTTTCATGTTAACGGTTATTACCATTAACCCCCATACGTGAGGTTTTTCAAGACTCCCGCTATATCTCTAATGACGACTTTTGTCGCACCCTGTATAAACAAACATGGCGGCCCAAATTCTGGCTTTTATGCTGTTTATTGTTAGTTGGTAAACGGACGTCTCGGCCAAACTCATCTGGGCATGTACATGTTCAAGTTGAATCCACACATCGTTATTTATAAAGAAATTGGGAGGGTGCTTAGTCAAATAAACAAACATGGCGGATAATGAGTCCGACATCATACGTGTATTTTAACCACAAGTTTAGGGTCAGATTAATAGATGTGAAAATGTGTATAAAACTATGAATGGTTAAAGCTGTTTACTGTTACTAAGTAAATGAAAACATCATAAAGAAAACATCATATAGATTGTTATGTTGCAGAAATGTAGATAACATCAATTTACTTGCCAGTCTTTAAATAAATCACACTGTCATAGCCCAATTGGTGGACACAAAAACATACTGAGTTAACTTATACGCTCCCCTTTGTTTATATAATAAGTGATTCTGTACAAAATTAAAAAAAAATTAAAGATGATAAAATTTTAATTTCACTCTATCAAAAACTAGTTTATAGCTGTAAGATATATAAATTAACTACATATGTATTTGGTACCAATTATTATGGATAGCCAAAAGGTAGCTCAAAAGATTATGAAGTTAGTCTTGGACTGCGTTATGTGACTCCCTGTCTTATGCAACTTTTTTTTATCGGTCCCTTGGATGGTCACATAAGACAGTCTAGACTGTATTTTTATATTAAAATTTGAACCCCTCTTAGGGCCTCATAATTAGTCCGGGGGTCTTACATAGTTATCTCACAAATTGTAGCATTGTATTTTTAAAAAGAAGATTTAAAACAATTTCCCTTTATATTTCTATGTTCTTTGAACACCTATTGGGACCTCAGTAAAGGTCCAGCAGTCATGATTTTAGCAATTTAGAATCTACATTATTTAAGGATGCTTGCAAAGTAATCTCACAAATTGTAGCATTGTAGTTCTTGAGAAGAAGATTTTTAAACAATTTTCCTTTAAATTTCTATGTTAAACTTTGAACCCCTCTTGGGGCCCCCAGAATTGGTCCAGGGGTCACGAATTTTAAAATTTAGAATCTACATTATTTAAAAATGTTTGCATAGTAACCTCACAAATTGTAGCATTGTAGTTCTTGAAAAGAAGATTTTTAAACATTTTCCCTATATATTTCTATGTTAAATTTTGAACCCCTCTTGAAGCCCCAGTATTGGTCTGAGCATCACGATTTAAACAATTTAGAATCTTCAATATATATACAAGCTTTAGTATAAATATTGGCATTTCTGGTGTGCAGTGGTTGTTAAGAAGATTTTTATAAGACGTGCAACCTATTTTCATTATTTTGCAAATATCTCCTTTTAAAAAAAATTTCTTGCCCTTTATTTTAACAATTTAGAATTCCCTTCCCTGAGGATGCTTTGTCTTAAGTTTGGTTAAATTTGGCCCAGTGGTTCTAGAGAAGAAGTAAAAAATGTGAAAAGTTTACAGACAAACGGACTGACAGACAGACAACAGGTGATCAGAAAAGCTCACTTGAACCTTCGGTTCAGGTAAGCTAAAAAGTGAGCAAGCTAGCTCACATACCCCAAGCTGTATAATTACTTGACAATGCTACAATATTGAATGGCAAGGTATGCATTAAATACCAAAAAAAATTTGATAAAGGGCATAAACACAGGCACCTGACGTTATATATTTTTCTCATAATAAAAATAAATACCCTATATCTAATAATACACAAGGTACCCATCCCCGCCATCTTGGATTTATTTCAAACTGTCACATCAGCTGAAAGTTTTGCTTGAAACTCATCGGTAAAAGTATTTTGCGATCCTCTCCGTCTCCCGATCGGCCATTCAACATCTAAGCTTACAACCAATTCAACCAAAACGGTGCATTACACCTGTCAATAATAAGAATCACCCCTCGATCTTGGATATGCGATAAATGTCTAAAGGGTGGTATTAGCACATATTTTTCGGTCAAAAGCCTATCTATTATAACGTTTTTTAATTCATGTATATTTGGATTCGCCTTACTTTTATATTTAGCCTACAAGAAAAAATATATTGCTTCACAATAACAACTAACAAGTTAAAAAATTTATAAATTTCTCTATTTTTATATTTTCCAAAAAGATCAATTGTTATTAACAAATCAAACTGTCTCAAAATCCATTCTTCAACATCAGTCCATAATTCTTAACTACAGTACATTCATAAAATAAATGTCCAATACTCTCTTCATCTCTTTTACAGAAAGTGCATACAGGAGACTCTGCTTTTAAAAAAAAAAAAGATATTTACCGGTATTTGTCGGAAAAATTATATGAAGAATTTGGAACTGTAACCAATGTAGTTTTGATTATTGTGTAGATTTAAAAGGGAGTTAAAAAATTTTTGTTCCAGGTTTCTTGTGCATAGTTATGACCCTTTTCTCTCCATTAATCTTGATATAGATGTACATGTTTCTTTCTTTTTATCTAATAATGAGTTGTACATAAGTTTACAACCTTTACAATTGAGTAGTAAACAGTAGGATATGATTAGGGATAACAGGTCCATATTCTTTTATGCTTTCTAAGTTTGGTACAGCATGTATAAATCTTGTGTATGCAATCTGGTCCTTACAGCAGTTCTTATACTTCCTTTTTTTACTTATCAACAAATATACCTCAATAGATGGCACTCAGTTAAGAGATCACTTTTTCGAGAATGGTAATAAAAAACAGCTGTTGTTTCTACTTTTAGAAACTACTAAAAAAGAGTATGATTGCCTGGAACACTTATATGGGAAATCCAAGGAAACAGATATCAATTTTAAATTCATGCATAATCATTTGAAATTAAGTATTCTGTTTCTTGTGTTCAATTCTAAATTTGAAGTTTTGAGATTTGTGATGTTCAAATGGTTTTAAAATCAAGCATTGTATTTGTTTAAAATACATTCATTTTCAACCTGTTGTAACAATAAAGAATTGATTGTTAAAAATGTATAAATGAGATGACGCATGCAATCGATCGCGGATCTAAGGGATGGGAATTCAAAGGTCACTTATTAAATTTACCTTTAATAGGCCTCGACCCCCCTTCCCATAAATATCCATCGCCCCCCCCCCCTCCGCGGATAAAATTTTCTGAAGTCACGCATGTGATGAATTGTGCCCATTTCAGACCCATGGTTAATAATAAATTCCTCATTCAGACCTAGTGAATAATTTTCTCTTCCCTTGTAAATTTACTGGTATCAGTTCCTGTTTACAATTTGTACAGGGTTTTTTTTTATTAAGATTGATATCATTCCTATTCAGTCATGGTTGGACAATGTACTTTAATTAAAGAAATATATATCTTTCCTTTATTTTTTTGGAAAAATTAAAAAAAAAACCCAGCTAGACTGAAATGATGATGATAAGCAATGACAGGTGATCAGAAAAGCGAACTCAAGCTGGTTATTCGTACAAGGCTATACGATAAAAAAAATCTAAGTACCAAGCAGGAATGTACCCCGGCCCCCCCATCACCAATATTCCCTGTTAATCCACCCTAAGGAAAAAGAATGGACCTAAAACAATTAAACATAGAATATGTAATAAAATTTAGTCAATATTCTATGGGGTCATTTTTCTACAACCCACACAGAGAAAAATGACCCTAAGGCCATAATTTCTACGATGTAATCCAAGTATTCTACAACTGAGTGGGTCATTTTTCTACGTAGAAAAATGACCCTCAGTCAATATTTTATGGGGGTCACTTTTCGTCATTACACCGGCACGGGGAAACTTACCATGCTTAGCAGCTGCTTAGAGCGATAAGGACGTAGCGCCCTTTACGCAAAAACGCAAATGAATACACAGAATTTTGCAAAGCATATGTTTTAATACTTTTCTTTGTATGTTAACACATCGAATTGACTCTTAGGCTCCATGGAATAATCTGCATATTTATGTACCCAATTTTCATCGTAAATTCATTTGAATCAATACATGGACGAATTATACCGCATTGACTTTCATGTTATTTGCTAAAAGAATTATCTACAATACAATTATTGAAATGAGATGCACAACTCTTAACTCCTTTTCAGTTTATATATTGATCATAACTATAAAATCTGGAAACAATAAATTTAGAGTGTATGCCTGCCCATCTTCGCTAGCCAAGGGTTTTCAGTCCACTTCGTTCCCCATAAACCCTTGGCAGATTTCATTACAAAAACTCGGTGACAAGCTCCGTTTTATGATTGGCTGCAGCTGCAAGTAGCTGGTCCAATCGCAGCGTTGTAAACAAGCGCTTATAAATAAACTTTAAAAGAAACACGTGACTGTGATCTTTCATAAAACAATCGGTGCTTTTCACAAGTTGAGGCACAAGTGCTCGAGTACAGTACCTCCACACGGATGATATAACCAGATCACTATTAAAAACGATATATTTTACTGGATTAAACAGAGATTTACGAACTTGTCAAGGCTCGTGTGATCGTAGTAGGCCTATGGGAAGTAAACATGGCGAATGAAGAAGTTGCGTTAGCATATACGTCCCTGCTTATGGTTATTGCTTTTAAAGGTTCAATGAGCTTTATTTTATTTTATTTATTTTGTCCACATTGATTACGACAACAATACCTGTTTGCCTTCATATATAGCGACTTTTTCACTCCCAGTACAGGCACCTACAAACACTATAAATAAAACATTCCTAGCGTTCTCTAGGGTAAATCTTCATTCCTATTTAATAGCATCGTTAATTATGTTCCTATTCTCGCTAGTCAACGTGTTTTCAAGTTGAATTGTATATCACCCGTTGTTTCATTCACTTAAAATGTAAATATATACGGGGTGCAACTCAAGTTGCTCGCTAGAGAGCGCCACTGCATCACCGAGTTTTCGTAATGAAATCTGCCAAGGGTTTATGGGGAGCGAAGTGGACCGAAAACCCTTGGCTAGCGAAGATGATGCCTGCCTGTTTGCCCGTAATTGTATTCTAGCTGTCTATACTTAATTTAAAGTCAACGGATGATTCAAATTTGAACAAAGTCACAATAATAAACTTGATCAAAAGTTTGTCATTTAAGGTTCGTATGTTTTGTTTTTTTTTTTTAAAAAAGGAGCTGTTTCAAAACGCCTCACAAAAGTGATATGCAGTTGATTTCCGCTGGGGCATCTGTGTTTCATATACACATTCTTTTAAAATTCAACATTTCCCTTACACATATACAGTATGTAAAATTGTAACATTTTGAGACAATATCTCATCATAAAAAAACTTGAAAATCCAAAAGCTAAAATTCAGGATCTTCCGGGGGCTTCGCCCCAGGCCCAGCACTCCATGCCGATTTTGAATACACTAAAAAAAATCATAGCTACGCCACTGTAAGGGGAAGCCGGGATACGTTACGGTCATTCAATGATTTTGACACAATCGGTGCAAAGATAGGGCCTAGCATATGCTATTTATTTTTTAATCTTTACATTATCGTATTTTAGGCCTAATATGCTAATTTTTGTACACAGCTAAATTGTTTTTTACATGCATACATACTGCTTAAGTTTAGTTGTTAGCTTGGCGATGTCATATATCTTTTTAGGCTCCTTCGATTGCGCCATTTTGGCCGAAGCTCCTAGCCTAATTTAAAAAAAAAAAAAACATAGAAAAAAACCGGGAAAAATATCAGACGGTTCATACACATTTCGTTTACGTTGAATTCTGCTACGGGTATTTTCGCCCCTTTATTTAAAACAATAATGTAATCAGAAAATAATTTGATTTCAAAAATAACTTATCTTTAAACTAGAGATTAATCATCACCCAATCTGATTAAAATCAGCCGTTCTGATACTCTACCGCTCTCGAACATCTGAAACAAGCCGCTTAGAGGTCACGTCCGAACGACCTTTCGATAAGCCAATCAAATTGTAGTTAGCAAAACTCGGCCAGCAGATAATTTCCCATAAATCTGTGCGGTTTTATTTACCTTGCTTTTACTTCACTCAATAGTCTTAAAGAGACAGGGATTCTCATTGGTCAGAAAGGTCACGACCTTATATTTAAATATTTAGATTGTCGGGTCGTTCGGACGTGACCCCTAAGCGGCTTGTTTCAGATGTTCGAGAGCTGTAGCGTATCAGAACGGCTGATTTTAATCAGATTGAATCATCACCATTATTTTCAATTGTAAATTTTTTAAAACAAACAAGAGGCCCATGGGCCACATCGCTCACCTGAGCAACAATTAATAGACATAATAAAGTCAGACTTTTAATTTTAAAGAATCAACAACATGTCAGAATGCTTGCACAAAGTAAAACCATATATAATAACATTAGAGTTTTTGATTAAGTGGTTAATTTGAACTTTTTTTTTTTTGTAAAATTGGAACCCCCCACCCCCCCACCCGTTGGCCCAACCCAACCCAAGTTACAGCTTTTCTGGCTGATCCGTTTCAGAGAAGAAGATTTTTAAAGATTTACTCTATATATTCCTACGTAAAATTTGATCCCCCATTGTGTCCCCACCGTAACCCTGGGGACCATGATTTGAACAAAATTAAATCTACACTACCTGAGGATGCTTCCACACAATTTTCCGCATTTACATGTATGACCAAATGGTTTTTTAGAAGAAGATTTTTATAGATTACTCTATATATTCCTAATCTGTAAAAATTCGACCCCCCATTGTGGCCCCACCCTACCCCTGGGGACCATGATTTGAACAAACTTGAATCTACACTACCTGAGGATGCTTCCACAAAATTTTCAGCTTTTCTGGCCCAATACTTTTTGAGAAGACGATTTTTGAAAAATCCCAACAAATTTTCAATAATTTTTAATTATCTCCCCTTGAAAGAGGGTTTGGCCCTTTATTTTAACAAACTTGAATCCCCTTTACCTAAGGATGCTTTGTGCCAAGTTTGGTTGAAATCGGGCCAGTGGTTCTGGAGAAGAAGTTAAAAATGTAAAAAGTTTACGGACAGACAGACAGACGGACGCCGGACAAAAAGTGATCAGAAAAGCTCACTTGAGCTTTCAAGCTCAGTTGAGCTAAAAATGATTAATACTAGGCATAGTCATAGTCAATCAAAAATTAAATAATTCTGTCAATGGGTTTTATATGGGGCCACATTGAAAACTCCTTCCAGGCCTAAACAAATAGTATAATACATGTACTTACAGGTTAAACTTAGTTCTAAATAATAAAATAATTGGTATTTGCCAAATACCCCCCTCCCCCGAAATTTTAGACTAGAAATTTTGAGGTAAATTAATTGAGATATACGAGGGTTGTTAGAAAAGTTTGCGGACAAAGAGATTTACGGAAACATTAATGAGTACTTTGTAGGATGACGTACTTTGTATTGAATGATTAGAAAGTAAGTATGCTAAAAATCAAATGAATTTAAGGTATCCGATCCATATTACGACCAAATTTTTCTAACCTTGAATATCCATCATATATTTAATACTCCAATATTAATTCAAAGCATTTTAGAGTAGAAAAAGATTTACCGAGAGAAATTTTCAAAAATATTATTAACTAAGGAGTAATTAATAATTATTAATGAAGATTGCATTATGGTCTATGGGGAAAAGGACATTTTTTTACTAGGAATATCAATAAATGCTTTGATGGAAAAATGTATTTTATCGTTAGGAATACAAAAACTATTGAAAATTAATTTTATACCGTAAAGATTTTTTTATAATTAATTTTTATAGAATAAAAGCAAAGGGGGGCAACTCTTCAAGAAAAGGAAAAGGTCATTTATTAGGACAGATTCCGCTCTTACATATCGATACTTAAACGTAAAATTATGTCCAAGTATACTGAGTATTAAGCCTATACAAGTCGGTTATGCATCCAGATTCCTTGAATCTGGGGCTATTATGGATCGGATACCTTGATAAATTTAAAAAAAAAAAATATTCAGCTATTTTTACTCTGCATGAATTAGATTTACGGAGCACCATTTCATATTTCCACAACGTTAAGTGACATCAAACAACTGTAAGGGAAACCTGAAACTCTTTTTCAAAGTACCTTTAAACACTTCTCTGCGGTTCCACACACTTTGTCATTTAACCCATTTATAAAATGCACCTTCAAACTAATGTTTGTAACGTTTTGGTATAGGCCTATTATCTTTTATGGCCTACCGTTGATCATTTATAGGTCCGAAAATCTGTGTCCAAGCAGTTTCGACTTTAGTCATCAAACTTAAATCAAATGCTATACATGTATATTATAGTAACTATTTCACAATTTTAAGTCTCAGACAAAAAAAAATCAATGACAAATATCTTAATTATTTGGTGATGTTACTTTTATACTGATGTGTGATAATAACAATAGTAGTATATGTACTTCTGCTTTTGCATATGTTGGACCTTTGCCAGTTATTCTAATTGTGTGCCACTAAAATATTTGTATCCCTCAAAATATTCAGAATCTGATGCAGCAAGCGAGTCTCAAAGATAAATTTAAAAAAAAAAAAAGAAATCATATGCATAAAATAATAAAAAGATCGAAACACATTACATTATTTATTTATGATAACAAATTATACCGATACAATTAAATCATATTATCTGATCAATAAAATAAAATGAATACAAGTATTAATTGTTAACATTAATTCAAAACTTAAGGTGGTATGGGACACCTGTCAATATTAACGTGGATAAAAGTATATTATCATCAAAATACTCTCACCGGTTTAGAATTTTCAAATTTTACAATATTTGACCAAAAAATATGTTATAAAAATTGATGGAAAGGGGAAAATTTAAAAGCTTCAGTGGGATTCGAACCCTTGACCTACAGCTCCGTGGTCAACACTCTAACCCATTGCGCTTGTTGTTTGGTAATAATTTTGAGAAAGAAAACAATTATAAAATTATACTTGATTTTATTGTTTATTTCAACGGAAATATGTCACAATATGGAAGTGTCCCATACCGCCTTTATTTGAAAATGTTTTTGAAATTTAACAGCTTTTTGAAAAAGTCATCTATTCAGTTTTTTTAAACAAACTTAAATAAGATCAAATTCTTAAAAAAAACCAAATTTTTCTTGAAAAAAAATTCCGTTCATTAAAAAAAATTCCAACCCTACAAGGTTAGATAAGACTGTTAATACATCTATAGACATATCTCGGCATCCATGGACCAATCCTCTCTCTTTCATTGTATGGGGGGGAGTCTGGACGCTGCCTTTGCTGAATAACTCTTGTATGCATCTGAAATCAAATTAATTGAGATTCATTTAGTAATTTAAAAAAAACTGAAGACAGTTCATTTAGTAATTAAGTAAAATTTGAAAAAAAAACCTTTAAAATGATGATCGAATTTGTCTCATTTTAATTAAGATTCATTTAGTAATTTGAAAAATAATTATTATGAAAATTTTTTAAAGAACAAGAGTAGTAACTAGAGGAACGTAGCTGCAGGTCTGGTACTAAGCTCTACAGGAAAATTTTCATTGACAATCTAGTGAATCTACAGCATGTCAACTTAAATTTTTCTGTAGAGCTATACAGACCTGCAGATAGTAATAAGGATGATAATTTATATTTTTAAAAAAAAACCAGAATTCTCCACTGCCTTGTCAATGCTCAGAGATAAGAAATTACTGTATATATTCTGTTTGCGGAATTTTTTGAAAGTGGATAAGCATTTGAAATACTGACAGAGCAAAAAATTAATACTCTACTAAAGATAGGTTTTGTCGATATCCTTTTAATATGATCTATTAAAATAGTCACATCAAACTCGGCTAGCAATAAATATTAACATACTGCCATGTACTATAATAACCAGTTTCCACCAAACTGACCTGCATCTGATACACTGCTGGAAATATCCGTTGTTTCATTTTCCATCCAATTTCCAGAAACGTTGTTTTTCCCAACCATAGGTCTGGGAACATCCACCCCTAAATCAAAATGCATTAAAAATAAGTCAATAGAAATCAAAGACAGAATGAAATTCAATTTTTAAAGCTATACACGCTATAATTTGCATCAATTTTGAATGACAGTGAAAACGCATGTGTTCGTTTACTTATAGTTATCTTTATTCTGTAAATTACAAAGGTGAATTCCATCGTGTTACAAAGATAAAGAATTTTAATTGTTTATTTTCCTGACATGAAAGTACCGGTAATGCTTTTTCATGAATATTAATGAAGGAAGAACAAAAATGACTTCATTGCGCATGTCTGCGGGAAATCAGGTGGCCGTTATTGTTTGCCTCATTATATACCCGTCTCGTTTTTGTAAATGTTTAACAGTTGTTGATTTGAAGTACATGTATTATGAGTTTAATACCTTTGTCATTCACAGTACCATTACTTTTGAATGTTTAAATAGGATACTCGCACGAACTAAAAATAGCCCTTAAGGGAAAACACATAAGCCTACGTCATTGCTCAAGGGAAGTACATGTCTATTTATTACATGCTCAAACGCTTGTGTTTTTGCTTTCTTTTGTTCGTAATCGTATATATTAGGACAAATGTATGCTGTACTGAAAAAATTATATCCTTTCCTTCATGAAACTACAACAATTATGAAGGGGTTGACCCTTCACAATGTTGTGTATGATAGTCTAAAATTAGCTGTCGATATCACATGATATATTGATATTCATGAAGAGGCATTACTTTCCTGGCAGGAAAATAAATATTTTTTATTGTTTAAAATTCGATATCTGTATTATGTGATCGAATTGGGCATTATACTTAACAGCATAAGGGTAACTTTTGTAAGTAATCAAACGCATTCATTTTCCCTGTCATTCAAAATTGACACAAATTATAGCATGACTGTATAGCTTTAAAAAAATCAAACAAAATGACAATTATTTAAAATTGATGGGAAAATACCCTTACATATTTACCTGGTAGGTCCATAAATGTTGTGCTTGCATGTTAATGGACCTACAAATTTATTCAGTGTGTTACCTTGCATGTTCATTTTGAGGGGTTGGGGGACCTACAAACCTGCAGTGAGTTACCTTGCATGTTAGGTAAAAAGTGGTTGGTGACCTACAAACCAATCGTGTGTTACCTAGCTTGCAAGTTCAGTTTGAGGGGAGTGGGGGACCTACGAACTTGCATGTTGGGCCAAAGGTGGTGGAGGACCTACAAACCAATACAGTTTATTACCTTGCATGCTGGGTCTATAGGGACTGGGGTTTGTGATTACCTTGCATGTTGGGTCCGTACGGGGTGGGGGACTGAGTGACCTGCTGGGCCTTGTTGGCCTTGGTTTTGATCAGATAGATAAAAATCCCCGTCATGATGATGATCAGGACAAAGGCACCTACCGCCCCCGACACAATGAACATGGTGTAGTTAGCTCCGTTGTCTACAAAACACGATGGAGAACAAACTTATTCAAACAGTCAAATATGTGTGAATTAATCTGATTCAAATACACTGTCAGACAATAAACAAAAAGTAGTTTGCCCCACTGCCTACAAAATACAATGGAGAAACATTTACTTGATCTAACAGTCAGATATACTGTATACAGGAAAATATTCACCCCCGTTTTATTTTTGCCC
>WFKH01011925.1:45042554-45054503 GCA_016163765.1 Magallana hongkongensis
AAAAAAAAAAAAAAAGAAAGATTTTTTAAGCGTTGCAAAACTTAAGATGTTTTTTAAGTTGCTCAAGTTTATCTGTTCAAATGGAAGTAAAAATATTTTTTTCAATATAAAGACATTGAACAATTGATAGAATATATTGAAGACTTAACACATAATTTATCATGTTTATCATGCGCAGATCCAGAAATTTTTTCCAAGGGGGTCCGACGGTTGAGTTTGCCGGGGGGGGGGGGGGGCCAAGTCCAAGGCATATTTCTGGTAATTTTATTTATAATGTAATTTAAAGAAATTTGATTTCAAGAGGGGGGCTGACCCCATAACCCCCTCTAGATCCGCACATGTTTATTATCATTATATGGAAATCAAAAAAATAAAACATTTTTGAAGAAAAATTTTAAACCTGGCTTAAAGCATATGGAGGGTAATCGTGTTAAAAAATCCAGACCTGTAAATTCAAATATGCAATCGTGTTGGTTTCACTTTGAAGTCTGAGTATGAATGTATGTGATTCTGATCGTGTAAGCTATAAAAACTCGAGCAAAAACACTTTAAGATTTGACTCAGTTCCTTTGTACATGTATGATGCACATTTTGCTGCTTAATTGTTTTTGTTAGTTAATTTAACCTTCAACTTAATTTGCACATTTGAAAGTTGCAAATGTACATCTGTGGGAAGAATTACATTGAAGGTCTGCGGAGTCAACTTTAGAGTGATTTTATAGATTACACGATCAGAATTACACACATTCATACTCAGGCTCACACACCAACACGATTGCATATTTGAATTTACAAGTTTACATGACTGGATTTTTGAACACGATTACCCTCCATATAAAAGTGGTTATTTACGCTGGTGGTTAATTAAATTACCCCCGCGCGTATGTTAATGTTAAATATTAAATTAAGTGGTTATTTACTTTTACAGTATTTTATAAACGTCTCCAAGAGCCTAACACAATTTGAGTTGACGTTCAAAAATCTTAAACCTGCCTATATAAGCATCTAGATAATCAAGATCACTCTTTGTATCTGAGGCTTCCTCTGTGATTTATTTACATGGTTAAATCAACCATGCAAATACTATTATTCATATAATTAAGACCTGCTCCAAAATAATTCAACCTCCTCTAGCATCCAAAACCTTATATATGGCTGATTTAGCATCCACCTTGTGGAGTGCATAAGAATCACAAGATGCATCATCTATCCAAATTTGATAAAGATTGAACCAATAATAACAAAGTTTTGTCTATCAAAGAGCAACACCTCCAAAAAACCTTAACCTCATCCAGCATCTGAGACCTATGGCTCAGATTTAGCATTCAAGGTGCATCAGTATCATAAGATGCACCAGCCATGCAAATTTGGTGAGGTTAGGACCAGTAATAACTAAGATATAATTATCAAAGGCCACCTGCTTCAGAAACTTTAATCTGCTAAAAAAAAACTTAACCTTATCCAGCATTCGAAACCTATGGCTCAGATTCAGCATTTATAATTGCATGGTACATATATTGTACGACCCATAATATTGGCTACCATTCATAAGAAATAAAAACTCTTTTGCTGTATTTCAATACCTTCTACCCCACTTAACGAGGAAAAACTCTTTTTAGTAAGATTTTTTGATTGCTGGGGAAGGGAATAAGGTTAGCATGTTTATTGCAGGTCTTACAAAATCTTTGAAAGTCATTTTCTGTCACATCTGAGGTTAATAATTTAACTCTGGCTGAATTCCAAAAATCAAGGTTTAAAATTAAAAATAAAACAAACACCCACAATTGATCCCTCAAAATCTGCAATTCAGTCTCAATGACACAATAAAAGATCCCAAACATTAAGTCACAAAAACACATTATTTATTTATGACAACAAATTTAACAAGCATATTGATAATTACATGTAATTTAAATAATTTGATTATCAAAAACACCAAATGAATATCAAGTTAACATCTATCCAAACTTAAAAGCAACTTCGTTTGAAAAATGTTTTTGAAATTCAAAATTACGAAAAAAGAAAAAAACCCCACAAATTCACTAAAGCAATTCTTTTCTTTAAACAAAAATCCATTAATTACAAAAGAAATCCAGGTTGGATAAGACTGTTGAAAATGTTTATGGATCAGTATCATCTCTTTCATTGTATTGGGGGAAGTCTGGACACGGCCTTTGCTGAATAACTCTTGTATGCATCTGAAATCAAATTTGTCACTTCTTAACTGAGGTTTATTTATAGTCTGTCCCAAGTTATTGCTTCCATCACTTTTTGATGATTTTAAATAAAAATACTCATACCTGTGAACGAAATACCGTTGAAATCGATAAAAGGGAAAATATCCAAGATATCTTCATTGACACATTATCATTTTTCACTCATAAAAGTTCACAGAAACGAAAAAAATTTCTTACAGAGATTTATAATGGGAAATGTTTACATCTTTTCACCATTCGGAACACACTCGGAATACCTTGCACAATTTTCCAACGTTATCATCCGCGCTATTTCATGGCTGATGCAATGGAAAATCTCGGTAGACTTTCTATTTTGGGATGTGTATTGAAGCCTGAAGCGGTAGAGGGGGCGTTTCAAAACAGATAATCTGGACATTTTTCATTTCAGTGGATGAACATAGTTTGAGCACAAAAGTATTTATGATTATCGAAATATCAAGAGAAAAGTGGGGGAAGCAAAAACTCAGGACAGAGTATAGTAATTAAAAAAATAAAACAAATGATAATCAAGTTTATCCGATCATTTTAATTAATGTTTAGTTGGTAATACTGCTTATTATGACAAGAACAAGGGTAGTAACTAGAGATACATGTGTACAAGTAGCTGTAGGTCTGTAGCACTACACAGACGACCAATTCAATTTACATTCACATGATCTACGGCTTGTGAACTCAAATTTTCCTGTAGAGCTACAGACCTGCAGATAGTAATCAGGATAAAATATTTTTTTTATCAAACTCCATTGCCTTCCAAAATGCTCAAAGATAAGAGAATACAATTGCCAGTTCTATATATTCTGTATTCTATATTCAGAATTATTTGATAGTGGATAAGCATTTAAAATACTGACAGAGTATAAATTTAAGGTATCCGATCCATATTAGGACCTAATTTTTCTAACCTTGAATATCCATCATGTTTTAAATACTCTGATATTAATTTAAAGCATTTTAGAGTAGAAAAAGATTTACCTAGAGAAATTTTCAAAAATATTATTAACTAAGCAGTAATTAATTAATGAAGATTGCATAAATGTCTATGGGGACATGCATATTTTTTAAAATAAAAAATTAAATAGTAAGAATATCAATAAATGCTTCGGTGGAAAGATGCATTTCATCATAAGGAAATCAAAAACTATTAAAAATAAATTTTACACCGTATATATTTTTTTAGAATTAATTTTTATAAATTAAAAGCAAAGGGGAGCAACTCTTCAAGAAAAGGAAAGGGTCATTTATTAGGACACATTATGCTCTTACATACTAACACTTGAACCTGAAAATTATGTCCAAGTATACTAGGTATGAAGCCCATACATATCTGTTATGCATCCAGATTCATTGAATCTGGGGCTATTATGGATCGGATACCTTAAACAAAATAATACCTGGTACTCTAAAGATAAATTTTGTCTATATCCTTTCATAATCTATTAAAAGAGTCACATCAAACTCTGCTAGCAATAAATATTAACATACTGCCATGAACTATAATAACCAGTTTCCACCAAACTGACCTGCATCTGATACACTGCTGGAAATTTCCGTCGTTTCATTTTCCATCCAATTTCCAGAAACGTTGTTTTTCCCAACCATAGGTCTGGGAACATCCACCCCTATATCAAAATACATAATAAATAAGTCAATAGAAATCAAAGACGGAATGAAATTTAATTTTGAAAATAAAATCAAACAAAATGAAAATTACCGGTATTTAAAATTGATGGAAAAAACCCCCAGTACATATTAGGTCCATAAAGGTTGTGCTTGCATGTTAGGGGAGCTACAAATTTATACAGTGTGTTACCTTGCATGTTCATTTTGAGGGATTGGGGGACCTACAAACCTGCATAGTGAGTTACCTTGCATGTTAGGTAAAAAGGGGTGGGGGACCTACAAACCAATAGTGTGTTACCTAGCTTGCAAGTTCAGTTCGAGTGGGTGGGGGACCTACAAACTTGCATGTTGGGTCAAAGGGGGTGGGGGCCCTACAAACAAATACAGTTTACTACCTTGCATGCTGGGTCTATAGGGACTGGGGTTTGTGATTACCTTGCATGTTGGGTCCGTACGGGGTTGGGGACTGAGTGACCTGCTGGGCCTTGTTGGCCTTTGTTTTGATCAGATAGATGAAAATCCCCGTCATGATGATGATCAGGACGAAGGCACCTACGGCCCCCGACACGATGAACATGGTGTAGTTAGCTCCGTTGTCTACAAAACACGATGGAGAACAAACTTATTCGAACAGTCAAATGTGTGAATTCAATCTGATTAAAATACACTGCCAGAAAATAAACAAAAAGTAGTCTGCCCCATTGCCTACAAATTGCAATGGAAAAAACATTTACCGATATTTGATCTAACAGTCAGATATACTGTATACAGGGAAATATTCACCCCCGTTTTATTTTTGCACCTTTCGCCCTTGTTGTCTGCGAGTGAATTTAAGACTCAGAGAATTCGAATGTCTCAAAATATCTTTCTTAAACATATCTGTGTCTGGGCAAATCAACACAAGGCAGAACCGTTTGCAAGTATAGAAGGGTGAAAAAACACCGGGCAAAAATAACCCTGTATTCAGTATATGCATTTTATTTTTTAATATCAGAAATCAACTTGGAACTCAATTAAGGTTAACTACACATGAGGTTTCTTCTTTAAATATTTGTGCATTTTTCGCACTTATCACCATATCAATGAAACCGGTAGAGTTTGAATCAGCTTTTGTTCACATAATTTATCTTATCACACATAATAACCACATTACCAGAATTAATTTCATATACATGTAAAAACAAACCAATTTCAGTTTGAAGTTCTGACGTTGACCATGCAAATGAGTTGGTGTCAACGACCAATCGTTGTCCAGTGGTGGAGGTCACCACTAGTGACCCCGTGGTGATGGCTTCCCTCAGCTGGAAGATGATCTCTCCCATGGTGGGCTCAGAGTCCAGAGCTCTGGAGAACACCTCAAACTTGATGGTTATACTTCCGGCTAAAACACAGAGGAAATCCCTATATATTGATAACAATAGAAACATTAGTCATTCTAACAGTTGATATTGCAATTCTCTCTGAAACTGTTGCAAGTACTAAAAACAGTCTTTGTTTACATTTAATTCTAGTATATCATTAGATGTAGATTTTGAGTTCTGATTACTAACTATAAGATTAAGATGATTTTAAGTTTTTGTGTTTTAGATGTTACATGTACCACAAAATTAAGCCATAATAAAAATCTAGTTAAATTGTATCTCTACACGGGTAGGTTAAGGCAACTCAATAATGAGTTTAATGATCGCCGATATTATGGTCATTTTAAAAATTGTTTATTTTTATGAAAACAGTGCTAAATATTATATATATATAATATCAAGTGAATGTATTCAAGAAGATATTATATTTTTACTTCGGAATCAAGTCGATCTTTAAAGCTGCCATTCCATGGTATCACGTGACAGTTAAAAATAGATCATTTTTGTACCTTAACAAAAAATCAAAAAGTGTAACACTACCCCGAAGTTTATTTGTATGTATGATACAATAATTTGATCGGCAATAAGTTCATGTTTATTAATATTGCTGCTAGAATCCTATAGTTAATCGCATAAAATAAATATTGTCATTATTTACCGGAAACCTCCTCAACTTTTTCAATTTCATTGAAAATACTACGTATTTTTCATTTACAACAACAAATCAAAGGATTCTAGCAGCATTTTTCAAGTACTGTAGAAGCAGAAATATTCGTTGAGGATTTAATTTCGTTATTTTCGTTCGCAGTATAAATCAATGAAATTAAATCCATGACGAATTTTTAACCCAACTATTAATGATTACAAAGAGATTACGATATGACGAAATTAAATACCAACGAAATCTTATTTCATTTAAAAACAACGAATTTTGACCCAACGAAAATATGTGTTTCTACAGTATTTAAGGTCATGTGCTTTTGATATTTGCCAAATTCATCTTTCATAATATTCGGGGTAGTGTTACACTTTTGTCTTTTTTGTACACACTGACAAAGGAAAGGCCGGTCAAGCCACATAAATGTCTATCTGCTTACCTTATAACACTCCCTGATAAAACAAAATATCCATGACTGTATTATCCTGGTTATATCCTAACTGACACTCATCTAAATCTTTGGTATCTGTATTAAATAAGTCTTATTTCGGAATTGTTTACACTGCATTCCGATGATTTGTCTCCCGACATTGATCTTCTCTATTAAACATGCTTGTGACGTCATCAATGTTAACAATACGTAATACAGAGAAATAAAAGATAAATTCTGTTAAAAGAGCTTCTAGTGACATTTTACGCCTGTAGTTTTCATAATTTGGACCAGAGATAAAGTTAAAATTGACAGATTACTTGAGTAAAATATGACATCATGCTGCTTATTGTGACGTCATATCGATCAGGGGAATTTTTACTCGATTTGTTGCCTTATCATACCCGCGTAGAGAGATTTTAATCACCAATGAAAACGTTAACATCTGAAACCATGCACGGATAAATGTACAGTTTAAAGTGTTGACTGCTGTAAAACACCTTTCAGACTTACAAAAGAAGAAGGAATCTGCCAACCAGCATTAAATTTATAGTTTATAAATTACCGTCGTCATCATCGTTTTTCACTTCCTCCACGCGCAGGTTCGTTATTCTAGAGGCGGGGATTTTGAGGTAGGAGGTCAGAATCTGCATGATGTGAAGACGGAAACTGTTCTCCTGGCCGGCCACGATGCTGGCAAAGTTGTCATGGAGAGCGAAGAGAATGTACACTTTCCCTGCATATGCCGGTACGTGAACTGAATTAATCGGAGTTGTGGTATCGTCAACTGTGCTCATCCCTGGAAAAAAAAAAAATGTACAATGATATTAATTATTCAAAGTATCTCAGGTTTGAACATCCTTAAAGAGGAAAATTAATAATAGAATCATTCAAAATTAATTCTATAATCATAAAATCCTTATTTTGCAAAAAAAATGCTAGTATTTCAAAGGCCATAATGCTTTAAATGATATAAAGAGTAAAAATTTTGTCCTCATATGCTTACATATACATGTATATCAAAACAATTCCAATTTATAATGAGCTGAGTGACACAAAAAATGTTACAGTACAACTTTTTAGTACAAACACGGATTAGCGAAAAATCGTACATGTACATAGCGATGTTTTGTGGAGTCCCAGGCAAAATTCTTAACAAAAATTTATGGTTTTAAAGAATTCAAATATAACAAATTTATGGATATAGCGATCTGGTTTTGAGTCCAATAGAGGTAAAAAATGACAAAATTTAAAACTTTTATAACAAATTTCTTTAAAGTTTAAAAAGTTTGCACTACCCTATTATATAATAATTTGAATAAACTTATTCCTGCATAAATTCTTCAATTTACATTCTGATTATTATAGGTTTCAAAAGAATGTATTTTCATTTTAAGCCTCAATTAGCAAAAACTGTGGTCTGGTAGAAGAAAACATGTATATACTGAATAGCAATAATTATTATTGCAAATTCGTTATAAGTATATAATGAATTAATATATATGATATAATGAAAAAATATTTACATTTGCAAATATGTTTCCTTATATGAACCTATAGAATAGCGAAAACGTTCAATTCTGTATGAACTTTTTCATGACGTCACAATGATCATAGCACGCGCTTATTGCTTGTCACTTGGATTATTGTACACATAAAATCTCTGCAATTTTAACAATTCTGAAAAATTTTCCTTTTTCTAATGTAAATATAAGTAATAAACAGCAATGTTAAACAGTTCACCGGGATGTGAACTTGGTTTGTACGTGATCAAATCTTTCGAGAAGCCCTTCGATGAACTTTTTAACTTGCTGTTTATTTCTTAAGTAAATCCATTGGTCCCTAGGACTTGGCTATATATAACCGAATTTAACTGTAATACTTTAACGGTACTGAATTTAGTGGACATGAAGATACATGTATTGTCAAAGTATCATAAAAAGTTATTGTTCGAGGACAAAGACATGAATTCATTTACATGTTTTAAACTCCGATCCCTTACTTGTTGTGGTAGACATTATGACAGCGTTCGATACTAATTCTGTCACTTTCTCATTTATTCCTCTCGCTGCAGTAAAAGTAGAGAAATCCCGTGCAACATTGTTAGTTGTTGCTGGAATTGTTGTCATTTCTGTTGTCACTGTTGTCTCTCCTACTGTTGTCATATCTGCCATTGATGTTGTTGTTTCTATAGTTACAGGGCCTTCAAACACACTGGAAAAAAATGATTCCCTTTGTCCGTTAAAATCTTTCAATGAAGAATAATTGATGATCAATTGATTGATTGATTGATTTAGTGATCTACTGGTAAAATGGCATCTGAAGTTTCAATTTTATGCAGTGATGTTTAATTTTCATAGAGACCAAACATGCAAAAAAACTAGCTCTCTCAAAATTTACGGTAATATTGTTTTATAATTACATTTTGATTTAAGTGCATTTAGAGAAAAGCTAAAAAATTATAAATAATGTTTAAGTGTGTATTTTAATAATCACGAATAAACAAAACGTTTACATCTCATAAGGTGCTAAAATATGCTTCCAGCTTAATCTTACGAGCATTTACAGCATTTCCAAAGCTATACAGTAGCAAAAGTGTAATAATTTTAAACTTTCACTAAAAAAAATCATACAGAAGTGTAAATCTCATTTAGTAATACCAGTAAGTTACATGCTGGTATATGTTACCAAAGTGTAACTTTTACTCTATTAAAAAATTTTAAGTTACAAGATTCAAATTTTGATTACAAAACTTTAAATGTATTACCCACCCAATGATTCCCAACTTATTACAGGAACAGTTCATATGAAGTCCACTGGGGAGGAATTCTGGGATGGAACTTGCACATTCATCAATGGTCCAGTTTGTCCCTGTCCAAATGTTGCACTGTAGGCAAAAAATCCCACTAATAAGAAAGACTCAAGACTAGATACGAAATACTGCATACAGAGTTATTTTCTCCCCATTTCAATTTGTTCAAATCATGTTTGTGAAAAATAAAGTCCCACGGTCAAACTTGCCTTGAATCAAGCAGTTGTGTCAAGAGATATGGCTTAAATTATCACTCTGATTTAAAAGACAGGGATGTGATTGATATGGCAGAGAAAGAAAAAAGGTGGAAATCAAAGCAGTTTGGGGTCTGCTCTGATCTAAAGAATAACTGTTTTGACTTTCAAATCTGTTAAAAATCTCCTGCATTTCCTCAGAAATTTTTTTTACATCCCTGGAAGAGCCAGTAAAAAATCCATAAATGTGGGGTGGGAGGGGGTGTGTGGGGGTGGGAGAGGATAATGACATGGTGGTTTGGTGACCCAAAATAAAAAAGGGTTGAGGCTAGGGAAATATGTTTTATTACCCAGTACTTACCTGTAGACTGTGAGCACTGTCATTGTATTCCCCCCTGATGGGAACCTGTATCTTTACAGGTGTTGCAAGTGTGTCAGGCGTCATCAGGTCGTATGTTGACGGGTTGACCAGCTGCAAGGCGATCAGGTCACTCCTCCTGACCATGTCGAGGAAGAATCGGTGCGGCGACATGGCCGTCACCATGTCGATGGACATCTGTGCCGAAGTGAAGCAAGCTCCGTAACACTGTAGTTCTGTGGAACAGTTCCAGTGGTGATACGTATCGGCGACTTCCGCTCCGTACATAACCTGTGTGAATGACTGTCGACATTATGCTAAAGTCACTTATAATACATGTACTGGCCTAGAACTAATTCTCGCCAAGTAATACATTTCTTGCCAGTGTACGATCAACACATAAAATTTTATATGATATATTGACATAATGCATTGGTGAGAAATGGTTCTCACTAATATTAAGAAATGCATCAACCATAAAACGTATTTGCGTAGCACCTTGGTCATAAGCGTGGGTCAGTTTGATACTGAAAGCTGACTGGTTCAGGAGAACCAATGTTTGAAGGTTTATTGTAAAATGGTTACTGTTTTGTGGGCATGTTTTTTCATGCAGTTAAAAAAAAATAGCTTTTAATAGTTTGATGTGCATAGCAATGTAAATGCAGAGTTCCAAAAGATGTAAGTAAAATGTAAATTTGTTGGTAAGTGCTAGCTATCATTGATGAAACCAACAAATATTGATGAAACCACAACAAACCCTGATGAATCCACCATATCCCTCTCCATGGAGAACTTTCGAAAGGAGAAACCAACTATGCAATCATTCAATTAAATGGTCTTCTTCTCATATTAAAATGCACACATGGCTAGGCCTTAACAATACAAAGACCAACTCCTTTCCCCATCCTTTCTTCTTATCCACGAAAGTACATCACTTACAAGAGCAGTCTGGTTGGTGGTACAGTTGAGGCATGTGACCGGTACTAACTCCCCTGCTAAGTCATCTGTCCTCTTCTTTTGAATTCTCAGTGTGGTCATAGCACTATCGACTACCATTGCATCCTCTGCATAAGTTATGCCAGCACAGAGTCCTATATAAACAAAAGAAATCATCTGATTTAGTTGACATTACCAAATTCCAACAATTTTGAACAGGTTCTACAGCCATTAAAGTTTGGTGGTATTGATTAAAATTCTCCCTTTCCACACCAAAAAAATATATAATGATCTGGATTTACCCACCCACAAATCTAACGTGCCCTTCTAAAAATAATTTTTGCAGTTCAATGATAACGTATACATGGATTTTATTTCCATCAATTTTGGAAACCTGACGAAAAGAGGTTATCCACAACATAATAGAACATCTTTAGTTTCTAAGGCAGAAAAATTCAAAATCCTGTGTTGCAGGTAGATATTTATTTTAATTGAAAGATTTGCTCCTTTTACTTCAGATTGAAAAATTTAGTTATTCCCTTTTTCAATATGACTTTATATGGTTGTGACTTTTGACCCTTTGACCTCTTGTGCCTTGGAAACAAATGGGTTTTTTGTCTAAATGGGTATAAGTTTTTACCTTTGTAAAAGTGAAACTTACATTAGAATTAAATGTGATTTCAAAAGTATATTACTGTAAAATATGGAGGGAGAGAGAGAGAGAGAGAGAGAGAGAGAGAGAGAGAGAGAGAGAGCAGTGCCTACCAATCTTGATACTGTCCAGTGCAGTCAGGAAGTCTGTAGCCTGGGTGGTGGTAATCTGGTCCTCTGTCTTACCCATGTGTAACAATGAGTAACTAGTTAAAATGGTCTCTGCCTGAAAGTCCCAGTTAAAATTCAACCGAAAGTTAAAGCATGTTAATTATCAATGGACATAACAAAAAACCTGTACATTAACTCATGCAAGACCATCTGGAAAATACTGGTATTCACTCCTCACAAGTTTGATTACATCATAAAGGTGTATCTGGGTTTTTCTTGCATGTCTCAAAGTTTGCGAAAATGAAGAAACCTTTTTAACATTGAAGTAAATTTTTAGGTTTTAAGAACTTGAAAATAGCTCGCATTCAATACCAGACATTAACTCTGTGCATTGTATTTTAAAGGTGTGGATCATCACAAAAATAACTATAAAATTGGTTATTTGCCACTTAGAAAAATTATGTATATACCAAAAAGATAAACCAGTTATAACTTTACATGATTAACAAAAACATTTTCACTGAGAGAGGATATCTGCTATAATGCTGTCAAGAAGGATATAATACCTTAATTACATTCAG
>WFKH01011925.1:45061624-45077918 GCA_016163765.1 Magallana hongkongensis
AAAAAATTGGGACCCTAGACTCACTTCGAGCGATCAAGAACTTCGAGCGATCGAAGTTCGAGCCATCGAGAGTTACCTGTATTTTTGGTAATTTAATAATGTAATTCAAAGAAATTTGAATTTTGCAGAGGGAGTCTGGACCCCCCTGACCCCCCCTCTAGATCCACGCATGGCCTCACCTGTTCCCAGCATCATGTCGTAGGAGACGATGTCAGTCAGGGGCCGCGGACTCATTCTGCGGACTTTTCCCTCATCTACCTTCTCTGTGTGGATGTAAAAGACCACCCTGTCCCCCTCGGGGTCTATCCACCCCTCCCCCATTTGGACAGTAAACTTTGTTGTCAGAGCTGACCCATTCAGTGGGGTTATCTACAATAAAATGAAACTATAAAACTTGGAAAGCAGTGTAACAGTACATGTACCCTGAAAAGCATGCTTAAAACTTCAATTTAAATATTTTGTTCATTATTTTACATAAAAGCTTATCAGCTTAAAGTTCATTTCTCTGTTCATTATCCAATATCAGTATCGATTTTGTAATAATTGAATTTGGTTGCAACACATTATGAATGCATTTCTTTTTCTAAATTATTTTTAATGGATATATCCCTTTATATATTATTCATAGAATCTATTATTTACAAATCAAAACTACAATTCTATTTAGATTTTTTAATTAAATTTGAATGTTACATGCTGAATTATGGACATGCATTATTCATAAAATAAAACTATACATCTCTATTGACAAACTGTGATATCCCTGACAACTGACCTTGACCTCTCCTATTATTGGAGGAGAGTTCACAGTGACCTTGACCTGCTCTGTTCTACTGAGCATGCTCTCTCCAGCAATGGCAGTGACCTGTATAAGAAACCTTCCCCCAGCAGGCAGTCCCTGGTCGAGATACAGGGAGAAGACATAGTTACTGAGGGGCTCATCACTCTCCTCTACCAATCGCTGAGGGAGGGAGGTAAAGTTGTCTAATGGCACATAGTCGTATCCTGTAAAATATCAATACATGCTGTAAATTTATGGCTGAAAATAGGTATATAGTAAATGTATCATGTAAAACATAATTTATTTACATCCTATATAATTACAGTATCCTGTAAAACATTATTACATGTACATCTTGTAATTTACTGTCAGTAAAAAGCCATGTCATGTTTAGTGTCATATCAACCAATAAATTTACTGTCTGTTAATGGTTGTAACCTGTAAAACATCATTATATTAAACATCCTGTAAATTTACTGTCTGTAAATGGTTATATCTTGTAAAACATCATTACTTCCAATCCTGTAAAATATGCTGCCTGTAAAAAGTCATGTGCAGTAAAATATCTTTTTGTAAAAGCATCATTTTGAATAGTCTGCTAAATTCATCACTATCATATAATAGCATATAACCTTTATTTATAGAATTACTTGTACCTTCTACTTGAGCACAATCCCAGAAGACTTTGACCGGCTTTTTATTGTAGGTAGTAATAATACTGCTGAGTCTGAGTGGCTCCCCTGAGTTTATGGTGAGGTCTGTTGTTTCCATGACAACCAATGGTGCTCGATTGTCCACGATCTCCATGATAACAGAGGACAAACTGGATCTCCTCCCTTTTATCATTGTCACATTCCACATATATCTTTTAATGGAACAAATACATGTATCACTGAGATTGTCTGCATTTTCTTCCAACATCAATTGATGAAAACAAGTTGGAAAAATTATATATAATATACACTAGAATTGTGTACCTTCCTGACTATGCAATTCATGATAACAAGACACTACAGTTGGACTGATAGTACTAGTGTACCTACGGGACTCAATATGTAGCTTTTCACAATAAAAAGACTGATATTAGTTAATGACATTTTCCACATGAGAGTGATTTCTGTTATTAGATGAACAATATACCATAAATAGATATAGATTTATGGCTTTCACTTTTTCATAATTATGAGAATGATCTCTCATTGTAAAGGAAAGCCTTTACCTGCCGACTGAGAGCATGTCTGGAGGAATGGTCAGGATAGGGGTCACGGGGTCACTGGGTCGTACCAGGGCCTCCAGCATGACCTCTGACCCGTCCTTCTTTATGTAGTAGGGCACACCTGGTACCGACTCCTACAGTGAAGCAGAGATACATGTATCATAGCACTACATCATAATGTGGGAAAGAATCAAAGTACTAAAACTGTTGAAAGCCTCCTTGGAAAACAGGTTAAATTAAAAACACTAAGCTTATGAAAATTGCTTTGGTTTAGTGTTAAAGATATTGCCAATGTGTCAAAGGGTGGCATTAAAGAGTAAAAAGTTAACTCTTTACTCCTTAATACCACCTTTTGTGGCATATGCAATTTCCTTTTTGATTTTAATTACCTTAGCACAAGCCCAGAAAAACTTGGGGTTTTCAGGAGCATTGTCAGGGTCTGTGGATCGGGAGGCATCAAGAATCACTGTCGTGGTGGGGAGGGACTGGATGTATGGGGGGACTTTGACCTCCAGGGGCTGACTCAGAGTAGTGAAGGTCACGGATGCTTCATCTGACACCGACTCGTCATTCAACTTAAACACTGATACAAACAGCAAACACACATCAGCTGAGTGCAAGATAAAATAATGATCAATTTCTTCATTATGGTGAAACATGTTTCTGAATTTTATTCTGCTCTTCCTTCATAAATATTTAAATTTTGGCTCTATAACGGATATTTTAATTTTTTAAACTTCAAAAATGATGACCCGTTTAAAATTCTTTTTTGTCCTGCATCCAGTATGAATATACTTCTTGTAAATATTGATTGCTCACCTGTGACAGTAATTGTATAGGTGGAACCTCCCCTCAGGGAGCCACGCCTGATGACAGCGAATGGCAGCTCCATCACTGAGGAGATCACCACATCAGCACTGCTACTGGTCCACTTGTACAGAAAACTTGTCTGTCAGAAAAAAGGGAGTTTGTGATCTCATCACAACAGCATGTTGAAGAAAAAAGGAGGTGTTATTTATAATATATTTAGGATTAATTAATACAGTTACATAGAGTTTAAGTGTGAGGACAGATCCAAATACCAAAACATCAGACTGACAAACCCGATGTTAGAAAATAATACTATGTACCTCCTGCATGTCGATTCCACTACAAGCTGATGGTGTAACCACGGCAACCATTTTCAGCGGTCTCTGGGAATCAGGGTGTCTCCTTGACATCAGCTTTAGCTGCACACTGATTGGTTTGAGATCATGTGACCTGGTCACATGGGTATTTACGGATATAGAAGACAGGTCCATCATATTTGTAACCATGGCCGTGAACATGTACGTGGACCCTGGTACAATCTGTTAAACAGTACATAGAATGATAAACTTCAACAAATGATGCATACCACAATAAATGCAATTTTACAGTCACAAATTAAATTACTTTAATCATTCTATAGTTTCATAAAATCAAATTAAAAATTTAATATATACATCAATGAAATTGGTCAAGACACTCAATGGTAGAGATGGCCTGTTGAGAACTGTTCTGGGTTAATTTTTAAGGGCAAGATGTCAATTCATTTATCTAATACAAAAAAGAAAATATTGACCACATTGGAATAGGTAGATGGCAAATCTTGTTGACATTTATTGCACATATCTATTACAAGCATTGATTAAATTTTACAGCAATTATACTTAATTATATAATTACATTTTCTGATATGGAATCTTGCTCTGAAAGTTTAGAAAAGAAACCTCCAATAAGTACTGTCAAGGAATATACACACGAGACCTGAGTAAAATCAATTTTTTTCTGTATCTCTTTTCCATGTACCTGATCCTTAGCTTCAAAATTTTTTTTTTTTATTTTGGCCTTTTCTTACCTCTGATCCAAGCCCATCAATCTTCCATTGTGAAGTTGGTAGGTTATCCAACCTACTCTGTATACTCGCCACGTCCGACAAAATGGATGCTGTGGGGGAACCTGGAATGTATATGCAACAGATCATCATCTTCAAAATTAAGACATTAATTATAAACCCAATTTTATTTGTGCAAGAATAATTTGCAAGGTTCAAAAAAGCCTTGTTGTTGCAAATATTTCTTGCTGTAGATCAGCATTTTGGTGTCTTGATTGAAAATTATCTATAGGCTTGCATGGCCATGAAAATAAATTCCCGCAAAAATAAATTCCTGCTGCAGCCAGTAGATATGCAAAATAAAGTTGCAGCGAAAAGAAGTTTGGTTAACAGTATCAGGTTATCATCAAAGAGGAATCAAAGTGCCCATCAATCAACATATAGTCCTTACTATCGTTTGATGCTACAGTCCAATTAAACACTATATCCACACATCCCAGGCTGCCAGACTTCCTGAGATAGAGGTCAAAGGGGTCACAGCTGCCAATCATCCCACCTCCCACAAGCTCTACACTGATCTCCATCTACAATGTTATAATGAAAGGCATTGTTAACCAGTGAATGACTGCTTTCCTCATCTATATTTCAGTAACTATAGTAACTGTAGATTTCATAATTAAACACTTAGTCTAGAAATTAATACCGTAAATCTGGAAATTTTTACGCCGATTAATTTTTGCGAATTCGAGTCATAAAGCTATAGATTAATTTTTACGTTTTAAATTTTTGCGAATTGTCATCGGCGCTAAAATTAAAAAGCACTTGAATATTAAATGTCACACATAATGATGTGCACAATGTTAGCTAACCTTCGGATATCGTATATTACCGCCACCTCTAATTTTCTCACGAATTGTATAAATTAAGCTAGTTTAGTTGGTAGTTTACCAACTTCATATATATACATGTAGTATCACGTGAGAGTTGATGTCTGCAATTTACATCTTGTTCATATTACCAATATAAACATTATTTTGGTGTCCCGCCGGGACACAGTGAAAGGGGTAAAAAAACGGTACATTCTGCATACCGCAGGTACATATCACATGTATGAATATATCACGCATGCATGCAGTGTCACCAGTATACATTTAAGATAGACACAATGCTGCCAGTCAATCGAAGATATCTATTGTGAGTGAAGCCCTTCTCCACATGCGGGTTATAGGGGGTAATTACCTGGTTATATATAAACAAATTTTTTAAATGACTACTACTTACGGACACCTGTTCATATAGTAAGGAGTAGAGACCAGCCTTCGGCAAAATTTTTCTTTACTTTTTTTTTATTGTTGATTAATTTTTAGGAAAAAAAATTGGCGAATGCAGAGCATGTGCAAATTTGCTAAAAATTTATCTACGGTAAAAATTTCCAGATTTACGGTATCAGCAAAAAATCATGAAAAGCACATCTCACAAAGTTTAAAATCTAACTTTAAATTTATTATAAAAAGATGTGAACTAGTACATGAAAATGAGCAAATACAAATCATATTTATGAAAAACTTTTTTTCCGATACATGACTTTATGATATTACTGATAATATTATATTAATTAAATGAAATTTATATGATATTATTAATATTTATGATATCAGAAATAATATAAATTTTATATTTATTAGCATGCAGCTCTTTTTATTTCATGGGAGAGCCATGTGTCCACACAAGCACCTGACGCTATATATTTTTTTCATGATAAAAAATATGAAGGATAAAGGTGGAGGAAATCTGATCAATTGCATTAATGATAATCAATTATACGTATGTATATCTACAAACAACTACACTGTACTTGTTTTATTTATAACATGGTGTTCATTTTCCTATCTCCAGAAACTAAAAAGACTTGTTTTCCCAATGAAGGATCCAGAATAATGAATATTGAATTCATGAAAACAAGAAAAATGTTAATGAAAATGAGTTGATTCATGGTCAGTAAACGTATGTGAGACGCGTACTGGCCTAGCTTGGTCTCCTCTGATGCATTATTAACTAATACTTTTGAGTTTCGAATATTCTATCTGTACCTGTTCTCTAGGACTTGACACCATGACACTTCCAGAGGCAAATGATGGCTCCCTTTCTTCAGAGAACAACTTATGGATGCTTGTGTTGGAGATGGTGACTTGTTCACCTGGCCTCAGAGAAAACTCGCCTTTCTTCAGAAAAACCATCAGTCTGTTTCCCATGAAGTGACACTCAGCATCTGAAAACACAATTATACACATTGTATATATTTTAATGGGGCTAGATGAATGTGGCCAATTTTAGACTATTTATACCTCTTAAAATTTAAGAGCTCTGGAAGAAATATATAAGAAAAACATTAAAAATAGATTGATTTTTAATGGAGCTAGAACCTGTAGATATTTTTTTCTTTCACTTATAATCTCTCATTACTTGTAATGGTATACATGTATTATGTATATGATTTTGAATCAACACTGAACAGTTGACAGTTGTGTCTTTTCTATAAAAAAACCCACAATTCTTAAGATAAAAGTCCTTAACCATAAAAAACCATGAGAGATTCTTTTTATCTTATATGATAACCCTTTCTTTTTCATAGTCTTTTTAAATACGGTAATGCAAAAGACCCCAGCATCATTTTAACAGCAACTGGTAATAAATCAGTTGTGACGTCATCACAGTATCACAGTGTAATATCAACAATTTGTTATAAGGGTGATATCCAATAATTGGTGCAAACATGTGATAAAATAATTTATGGGTATAGAAAAAGTTCAAATTTTACACTTTTAAGCAGATTTGGTGGGTTGATGGGTAATTTCTTGAACACTTAGGCTAATTAAGACTAATCTTTATAAGTAAGTTCTCAAGTTTCATCTTGAGTAATTTTTTTAAAGTTTAATCTTAAGCAGAGTCTTAAGCTTTATCATGAGGAAAATCTTATGTCTTCTCTTGAATAAAGCACTAATTTTTTATATTTCATTTTTCAATAATCCAAGACTGGAAAAGAAGTGTTAAACTCAATACTGTAAACCAACTTTTATTCACGACAGCATTATTTCGCATTATACACCAGTGTTGTAATAAAAACAATTTGACAAGGGCTGGTTCCGGTGAAAAATATTCGTGGTGACGAGGCTCTCCCAAACCTCACGATAATTTTTTGCATGCGAATAAAAGTTGGTTTTCAGTAATTCTTACTGTGTCCAAGTTTCTGATAACTCGCTTCATCAAACAACTGTCTGCAGTTTTCAGGGCCTTCCACCGAGGCATCAAACATGAGGGTTAGTGAGCAATACATCTTGTTGAACCAGGCAGACTCGAGTCTCGGGGCAGGGGCTCGCACGTAAAGCTTGACGTACTGCAAACTATAATTATAACAATAAAAGATGAAATAAAGTTTAATTAGTGTTAGAAGTAAATGGTTGTATATGTACTTTTTTTCTTATAATGGCCAACCATGCCACAAACTCATTGCTTTGAATTACATCTTCAAAAGTTTCAATAATTTACATATACCACATATTAAGGAGGCTCGATGGTCAACAAATTAACCATCAGATCTACCTAATAATATAAGATATGATTTGTTTACATATAAACTATTATTAACTCAAGAAAAAAGCCATAAATTCTGACTTTTGAATTTGGGTATTTTCCTATATTTTTATATAGAGCTCTTCTTTTAAAGGAGATCAATACCATAATACAAAAATGGCCACAACCATGGAGCCCTCTTAAGTACCACATATTTAGTGATTTGGTGCAGGCAAATGCTGACTTTTAAACATCGAATTAATTCAACAAATACCGTATAGCAAAATTAAAGCGCTACCATTTTCTTAGAGTTTTCTCTCTTGAACTTGGACTTAAAATAGGTCAAAATGCAAACTTTAACATTTCAAAGTTCTCTTTTGAAAAGAAAATTACCATATTAGATGCCAAAGTAACCCAATACTACATGTAGATTTCCATTTCATAATCTTATATACAAATTTGTACAGTTACAGTAGGATTTAATTGTAGAAGGCCTGATTAAATTAATTTTGTGAAGTGAAAAGTTGTTTTTTTTTAATTTTTAATTTCCTGATTTTTTACACGAAAGATTCTATTAAAATACAAAACTGAACATATAAACATATCATCGTCACCTTTCAATAAGATTTTTTAACTAAACAATAACATATTAATGTAGAAAAATCTAACCAACTATGATATTTTCTCAAATTTACAGTATAGAATAATCAAAAACCTGCAACATATTTCCATAAGATACAACTGACAATACAAACCCAGGAATTGAAGTTGAAGAAAGGGGCTCCAGCAGTACAGTAAGGTCATAGGGCATCGGCCTGTTGACCTTGGACATGTGTTTGAGGTCGCATTCGCAGGTCGTGTCATCCACAAATTTGGCCGGAAACAGCATAAAGCTGGATGGTTGGGGGTCGGTGGAGAAGCAGCCGATGCCCCGGTCTTTGTACGGACATCTGATGGCACACATGAGGTAGTCGGTCTTGTAGAACCTTATCGCCCTCACTATCACCTACAATTAAAATTGTGTGCTATTATTAATGCAACTACAGTAAACTTGTCTAATCTGGCGGAGGGTGGTTCTGAAAAATTTGGCCGGATTAGGCAACATCCAATTTGAATGACATTGTTGCAAATTATTTTTAGTATTTAATGCAGTAGGTCTTGATCGACTCTATTCTTTCAATATTTTCAATTCTGATGAAATATACCGTATATCAGGTTTTTTCCGCGTCATGTTTTTTCCGCAAATCAGAGCCTAGAACAGTATATAAAATTTACGCGAATCAAATTTTCACTATTTCAAAGTCATAGTGAAAATATAATTCACGATTGTTTAAACCTCTGACGTAAGAGGGGAAAAAGTATATAAATTGTCACTTTTAATAATGAAAAATTCGGACAATTAAACCATTTATGCGATTTCCTTAATGTGAAATAATTACCGATAATTATTTTCAGAGACGCAAGCATTCTTAGATCATGTACCGTTACATATACCAGTAGCTCAGGTATAATTTGACATCGGTTTATGCAAGGAAAGTGACCGTTTTAATTAGCCTGTCAATGGATTATTAAATAAACAATGAGGCTTACATGCCTATTATCTGGCGCTTGTCCTCCGATCCCGCAATTTCTACCTCTAACTAAACAAACTGAACACAGTTCACCGTACACTTTTACTTACCTGTTTACTTCATAAGGAAGGAGAAAACTCTATTACAAGAACAAAACTTTGTATCAAATTTACGCTGATTTATTTTCCGCGATTCGGAAATCATCGCGAACAAAGCGGAAATTGGATACACGCGGAAAAAACCTGATATACGGTATTAGACCTCCTTGATCTTGATTACGGTGCCAATTTTCATTTTCATTTTTTATTTGGAAAATAATAATTCCATAACGGAATACATATAATGGAAATACTTTTTCAATCAAATAATCGTAATGGATAAATTTTCAAACACCCGAATAACTTGAGAAGTCTGACACGAGACAAGTGCATGATTCACAAGAAATTGTTAAACAAACATTGACCACATGACAAGTCAACAGGTGGCTGATAACGTAATGGCGAGAACTGTTTTGATGCAGGGAACAATGGATAAATATTTAATTACATGGGAATTTAATAAAGAATGGAGCATTTTGAGAGAGTAAAATGTAACTCTGTAAGTGTAACCATACAACGCGCATTACAAACGATATCGGCAGCCTTACTCCTGCAGTATCCAGAATAACGCCCTGAAAAAATTGGGGTGAAGTATAATACGCAACCCCCATTTTTGATCTAATTTTGGCTGAAAAAAATGCGTATTTATTTATAACAATACTTAACGGTATAAACTGAAATGAGTTGCTAGTTTGGATTTATATTCACAGTTGTTTAAATCAATAGCAACGACAGGAAAATTGATCGATAATTGAGCAGAAATTATCCCGCATAAGGCCGATTGATAAGTGGCCGGATTACGGGAGATAACTCTCACTAATTATAATTATAAACAGTCAGTTCTTTTCATCGTGGCCGGTTTACAGAATAGACAAGATCCAGATTGCACAACATTTTTTAAACATAAAATGATAGGAAAATGTCAAGGGACTGAATAATTTCACCGGATTGGACAACATGCTGGAATGCACAACATCCGGATTCAACAAGTTTTACTGTATTACTTCAAATTTAATCTTTATATATAACCAAAATCTTGATTGCCACACAGTTAGGCAATAGAGTGTCCAAAAAAGACCATATTAATCGAAAATATTTCTCATTCAATTGTAAAATCTAAGTACATGTAATCGTTTCAAAATGATCAAATCTTGGCTAAAAGGAAATTTTAAAACATTAAGCAGCACAATTATGTCTTCAATTTTTCAAATTCCATGGAATCTGACCATCAAACTATGGTATGTTTGACCTTGAACTTTGACCTTAAACTTAATGAACTGTTCTGACCTTGGTTTCCTCCTGTACATTGATTTGTTGTGGAATGACTGCTCTGATGTCAGCTGCTCCAAATAAAACAATACGAGTGGTCTTGGGTGAATTGATGGTACTGATCCCCTCGTCGGTGGTAAAACATCCTATTTTATAGAGTCCAATGTCTGCAGCAGTCAGCTCTCGGGTGCGAGCTACGATCACAGCCGTATTGTTGTCATAGTATACAACAGCCATGTCTATCTCCTGAGAAAAAAAAAGAAAAACATAAATCAATGCATTACGGAAATTAACTTTTTAATGTTTTAAGCATTATTTTGCAACACAGCACCATACATGTATTTCTCAAATTCTCAATAACATGTATAAGTTAATTAAATGTCGAATAAGACACATCTACTACAAAACTTTAGATATGATTTCTTTAGCCATTACCTATTATTTAGTATAGAAAAATTAAATCTAAATATATTTGCTTTTGCCTTTAACAGTATTTTTATACATAGCTCTTCATTTGAAAGAGACTGATATAGTGAAATAATGGCAAAAAAAACCCAAAAAACATTAAAACCAAAAAATGTTTTAGTTCTAGGGCACTGCTGCAATGAATACGTTAATTTTTTTGGCCTTACCCTGTCAAAGTACGATGCTTTGTACAGACCACACCCGTGTATCGTGAGGGCCGAGGGGCGGTTTTCACCCTCCTCCTGCGCCATTGTGTAGACCGTCATTTCTAGCGCCTTCTGCCCATTGGCTCCCAGTCGGGTCTGGTTAATGTGGCCCATCCCAACATAACATTCTGCACCACAAAAGGATTGCACATACGGTACTTAGAATTATCTATATTAATTATTAGGCCACATAAAATTAATTTTTAGATTCTCATCCACGCCCACCCCTCTGAAAATGGCCCGCCCCGATGCATTTTATTTTGTTTTGAAAAAAAAAAAATTGTGGAAAAGAAAAAATTTGGGAAAAAAAGTCGGGCTCGGTATACAAAAATGCAAAACATTTTAATGGCTGCCTAAACATGTGGATTATCGGTTGGATTCCTGCATTAACAGTTAAGTAGAAATAAAATGGAATTCAAAGATTAAAACTGGGTTTGTGTACTCATATTAGCATTAACAACTTAAAAGAATAGAGCAGTTGTTATTTATAGAACATGAACAGTGAAAAAGGTGTTTTTATAAAAATAAAAAATAATAAATAAAATCCGCCCCATATTTTTTGCAAATGAGGATGAGAATCTAAATATTAATTTTATATGGCCTTATGATTGTATAAAACATAACCAAACTACAAATATCTCATTTTTGGCCTAATCTGTAGGAGCGGGGAGTCCGAGGCCTATTTTCAGTAACTTTACTGAGTGAATTTAATAAGTTTGAATTTTCCAGGGGTGTTCCCCTCAGTAGATGCAACTATGTAAAGGATAGAGTACCTTTGTTATAGTCCTTGCTGTTCCTAAGTACACAGTTGTCACAGAAGTCTACCACTGACTCCCCGTGGGGAACCCCAGCACAATCCACACACTCATTCTCCCCTTCACACACCCCGCACTGATCCTCCCCATAGTTTTCTGCCAGTGAGGTGTTGCCCAGCACACAGTATCCACATCTAGATATAGCATCTACATATCACTGTGACATCATTTAAATCAGCAGTCCAAATTTAATGATTTTAAGTTCATTAATTGCCTTTCATATAAAATCTCAATGTAAATGTTTTATAAATATATAATATACAATGTAATAAAATTGCAATAAAAAATTGACATCAAGTTACATAACAGAAATCATGACATGTGTGACACATCAAATACAGCATCATCTATTAACAGTAAAAAACATCAAATGCTAGACTCTCCCGATAACTGCACCCATAGTCTTTTGTGCAGAACATGAGGTTTTCATTTAGGTGTTATGCAAGATATCAGAATTTAATGTCAGAAAAACTCTTAATTTGCATGGTTTTCATTAAAACACACAATGAAGCACATCTCTGCAGTTTTAAACCCAGTCATGATATAACTGTTAGGCCAAAAATATTGACGTATTGCTTCTCAGGCCAAAAATTGCAAAATAAAATGTGGCCTACAGATAATTTGATTTTATTTTCAATGCAAGATTTGCAATGGGAAATATCTCTTTTTTCATTGAGTTTTTCCAAACTTGTTATAAAATAAATCTATTTAAAAAATAAATAAATGCTGTAGCATTTTATCGGTTGCAGAAGTGCCTGAAAACCAATACATTTATTTTTTTTGGCCTTTTTTTGTGGGTAAGCAGGTGGTGTTGTACTCACTTGTTTGTGTAGGTGTCGCTGTTGACCTGCCCATCACATTCCTGAAACAATGTCATCAGCCTCACTCTGTCCACATTGTTCCTACAATACAGCAGGCATCACAAAAGTATTGCATTCAATACCTGACATAATTTCTGTATGTAGTACTGGACGAATTCCAATGTCTCAAATTATCTCCCTGTAATCTCAATGGGGCGTAATTACATGGGGCGAAAATAACCCTGCATGCAGTATATCATACTTTTAAATGTGAATGAAAAACATATTGATATACAAATTAGCAACTGAATACATTTAATAATATCTAGAACAGTATTTCCTTTATGAGCGCACATTATTTATTGTAACAGTTATGCATATTCGGTCAAAATACTGAAACGGGTACTAACAATTATCAAAGGAAAACTAGTGAAACATTTTCATTAATTAAAAATGCCCACTTTTGTGCTGGGTAATACATAATCTATGCTCTGGCTTGTTTAAAAAAGATAATCTAACAAAACCCTTTGATATCAGTGATCAGCTCAGAATCTGCAATACTCAATCATGTTAAAAAACCCCTAATTGTGAAAAAAAATACCGAATATATGGCTTCAAATGAAGACCCTTTTGGAGCTCTGTAAATTCTGGCACACACAGTTTCTTGTACATAATGATTAGTTGCTTTAAAAGACATCCATTTGACCATATGCCCTGCTGCAAAGTTCCCAGCCACATTAATATTGAATATCATTGTAAATTTTAACCCCTACCCCCCCCCCCCCCCCCAAAAAAAAAACAAAAACAAAACAAAAAAAGAAAACAAGAGAAAAGCTGTCAAATTATGTGACAGCAGACTGGGTTTTCTTTTGTGTTAACAGTATCCATCCACAATCCATTTGTTGACCCTGAATTGATAAACCCTTCTTATCCTGAGAGAAATTGAGAAATTCATATGCAATATTTGCCAAAAAAACAACTAAGTTCATTAGCTGGTATATTTTTTTCAATCAAAATTCAAGTAATATTCAAATTTCTGATATATGTACAATTGTCAATTGATATGCAAAACAACAACTTCCTATCTTGAAAACTGTGCGAGGAGTCATCAGTACAATAGGGGGAACCCTTTTGGCAGCCGCCCGCCGCCCACCTGCCTGCCCGCCATTTACACCTTTTTAATAACAGGATTGTTCATTTGGAAAACCCGATTTAAAATGAAGAACAAGGTCTTACGGTAAACACATCTTAAAGGTGTCGTCTAAGTAGTTGAGCCCGCACTGTCCCCTGCAGTCTAGGCGGTGGTCCCTGGTCAGACCTGTGTCCCCCTCCGTACAGTCGCCACAGGAGTCGACCACAGCACCTACAATACAGGTAATTATGTCAAGGTGTCAGAATGAGGTCATAACTGGCATAAAATGATCGATGCAACAGACGGAAATTCCAGAGTGTTTAAGCTAATACAATAAGCAGAAAATGTATTCAGTACTGTTTGCTGTTTGAAACTTTAAAAATCACAAAAAGAGAATGTATATATTTATCTCAGTTTTGCAAATTTTGTGACACAAAAAACAGACATACATGTACAATATATAGTCAGTAAACATGTGTAAGAATTAGGCTGACAAGGATTAATTTGAAAATGGTGATTTTTTTTTCCAATTCTGAAATCATACCTCCATTGAGCTTCCCGCTACAGTCCTCACAGTCATTGTACCCCCCGCACACCCCACACAGGTCCTCCCCCAGCTGTGACCCCGGTCGTCCGTCACAGCCTGCCTTGTTGATGAACAGAGTAATGATCTCTTCAGAGTATGCACTGTGGCCCCCACTGCCACAAATCTACAATAAAAACAAAACAATCAAATATTTACTATGAAACTGTTTCCTGGTTCAAGAAAAAAAAGAACAGTTCATGAAGAACAAACATGGAGAGTGTAACTGTTGAACTGATCCCCACAGAAGTGATTTCTGGCTGAAGCATAGGTAAAATATAAAGTTATATAATCTGCATACAGCATCATAATTAAGTAGACACTTTGTTCATGAATACACCAGTCCAAGTAAAGCTCTACTCTTTCTACGAAAAGGATACACCAAAAGTACAAGCAAAGAGTGGGGTTTATAAATATATGCTTTTCCAAGTACCCCCAAAAAATAGATTTTCCTATAAATTGCCAAACCACATTTTACCATTTGCATTGCTTTAGTTCAAAACTTCCTTTGAACGTTTCCATGAAAGACAAAAAAGAATCTACATGTAATTACGCACAGAAGATTTTACTCTTTTACCTTCATCCCGGCAGAACACCTATGAACTTTGACATGACCTAGTGACCTTTCATTGGAGGTCATATCACTGCCGTCCCAGGCCAGAGAGTAAAGTTTAGTCTTCTTCAGGGCCTCCCTAGTTGTCCAAAGATATCTAAAACAGAAAGGTCAAAGGTCAAGGTCAAATATCCATCTATTAAACCAAAATTATAAAACTCTTATTGTAACTTACAATTTGCTAAAGGTAATCATAGTACATGTACTAAATATATATACTTACAAGATGCATGCAACAAAGTAATTACAACTAAGGAAAAAAACCACGATTTTGAAAGTAACTGTCGCTAACTGTATAAAAATGCTGAATCAAATGTATGACTTAAGCTTTACCTTACAGTCATATATTTCATTTTTAAATTACTTTTCATTGAAGAACAACTCTGAGCACTATAGTGGTTTGAAGTCGATTTTGTCTAATTTGGATGGTTGAATAACACTGTAAGTAAATGTAACTTACCCTACACTTGGTGCAAACTTGAGTTTGTCAGTTTTTGAGAGTAGAATAGCACTGACATTTTGCTGTGACTGACTAATTGTCAAAGGTCCAATGAAAGGGACTTGTTTCCAGCCTGTTCCCTTATCATAATGCCAGGAACCTTTACAACAAAAAATAGGTATGTCTCAACAAACTCAACAATTCAACAATATAGTCTGTGCTTGAATCAATCCAGCACTTGATGTATTAATGCAATTAATTCTTGAATTGAAGACCTTTTTATTTATTTTGAAGATATCATTGATTCAATTGATGCATACATCAATAAAACAAATGATACTGTCATAAACTTGAAGAAATCATCTAGTAATATAATCAAGTATATCAAGTATACTATCAAAACAGAAATTTTCGTTGCACAGGATTAAACTTCCTTTATCTCATGAATAACATTTATTAACAAAATGAAATCTCCAACAAAAGTTTGTTAAAAAAATTGAATTACAGTAACTATGCATCAATATAAAAATCAACAAAATTTGGCTCCATAAAAATGTTTGCCTCTGCAATACACCTATTTTGGAGTTCAGTTTGTATCATATAAGAACAGAAGTCAATGTTCTCACCCAGTTCAATGGAGGCCGTCCCTAAGAGCGCGAGCCCTACATGGTCGCCATCCTCATCAGCGAACACGAGATCACTGATCTCCCCTGCAGTGAACTCCCGGTCACCTGTATAAGGCTGCACCAAGATCGAGGTCAATGTGTCCATCGTTTTCTCAGGTGAGAGCAGGTAAGGGGCATTGTTAACATCAATGACCTAAAAAACAAATTAGCAATAAAATATCCAAGGTACATATTTTTTATCATTTATTTTTCGTT
>WFKH01011925.1:45078018-45090411 GCA_016163765.1 Magallana hongkongensis
AAGCCATAGATTTTTTTAATTGCTTGATTATATGTCATTTTGGGGTGATTTTAAAGTTTTTTTTATTATGGCAAACACTTCAGACTTTATTTCTTGGTACTCTATTGTTTGCAACAAAAAAAAATATGATCCATTAACAGCATTAACAGCAAAAATAAAATATTTGAGAACCAAAAAATAGTTAAAATCATTGCACAAAGAGTTACAGACAAGATTAATAAATAAACTCCACATGAATAGAAAAATACATGTACCTTCAAAGTAAAAACAAATTGGTCACCAGAGTTCAGTCTCAAATCAAAATGGATGTCTCCACTGAAAGCAGGATGAAGTTTGACATGAAGTGACCTTGACCTTTTGCCAAGGTCATTCAGTTCTACCCCCCAGGAGGGAGCTCTCCTCCATCGAGATCCGTCTCCTGACACGGTTACTATGGAAACCATGGGCAGGCCCGAGGAATCTAAGGGTGCCCCCTTCAGAGAAATACGTAAAGGGTAGATAACTCCACCCTCCATGAACTCTAGACCTTTTTCATAGATTTCCTGGATGCCTCTTTCGGATAAAATTTCAATTTTATCAGGAATCTGTGGGGCTTCATCTGTTGTTGATGCAAAGAGAATTGAAAACTTAAATCATATTGTATACGATTTTTTTATTGTTTTGTTAAAGATCAAACATTGCTTGGGTATTGTGGTGTATATAGCTTAAAAACTAGAACTGTCCTAATGGGACTAATACCCCCGCAAGGCTAATTTCAAATGGGACAAATAATTTAATTGAATAATAAAGGTTTGCAACACATATAAATAAAAAAAATTCTAGAATTGTAAAAAAAAAATTAGTTAACAAAGAAAAATTAAAATCAAAATTGTCAGAACTTCACTGTAAATACATATGTATAACAGTAATACATTTACAAATTTATGTATCTGGTGATATTTTTTTTTATTTAATTGTTTAAATAAATTGTGCAGTAAATGAAAATAGCCTAGCAATGCTCTTCTGTTGATAAAACTTTGAATATTATCTTTCTGATAAGAGTCTTGACAGATGCAATTAGTTGTTTCAAATTTTATTCACTTTCTCCCATGGTACAATGCAACTCCATATCAGAAAATTGATCCCATGGGACTATGATTTTCTTTGATGAGCTTGTTAAATTTAATAAACTCCCAAAACATTACCATAATTGGCATACTATGTAAAAATATTTTAAAAAAAAAAAAAAAAAGAAAGAAAATTTAATATTACAAACAATTTTAAAATTGCCAAAACACTACAGTCATATCAGTAATTTTGAAATTCATTTAAATTAATGCCCTATAGGGTCACTTCATCAATTTACTTGACTAATAAATTTAAACAACTTCTAAAAATAGTTAACTTCTTTATTAATAATGATATTATTTATTTCCTTATAATGATAGAAACTTTTGGTTTACATGAAACAGTTTTAAAATAGTCCCAAAACCACCGCCCATTTACAGATTATCAATTTTCCCTAAACACATGCTCCATTCTAAACCATGGTTCAGATAAAGGCCCCCTTGGGACAAATGAATTCAGCCACACTTGTCTTTGATGTTCTTATTAGCTCCTAAGAATTTATCATTGACAAACAAAAATTTTGCATTGTCAGTTGATAGAATACTTATAAAAAATAAATTTAGTTAAGAAATAAAGACAAAAAACCTCCATCTGGATGTATTTATATAAATATATTTTAGAGTGTTTTAATACTATTCATTAATTAATAAAATCTGTAAGGATTACCTCCCTTACTTTTCAATGTCAGTGTACAATATATAGAATAAGGAAAATGAAAACTGTCATAAAATCATTAAATCTTGTTTGATCTTAAAAAAAATATTGCAGGTGCACATCTTCAGATGGTGTTTAACATATGTACAAATTTTCAGACTGTTCCATGCACTAGTAAAAAATTCTATAGGGGGGACAAAGTTGCGTCTATAGACAGACGGACAGACAAACAGACGGACAGGGTGAAACCAATATACCCCCCTAAACTTCGTTTGCGGGGGTATAATGAATGAAAAATCTCAATATAAGACATTATAGTAATATACCTGAGATGTTGACAAGAACCACTTTGTCCCATTGGTCCATTGTCCAGTGTGTTATGCCTTCATTAACTGACACAGAAGTCATTGCCATAGTTAGGTTAGGGGTCAAAAGTTCAGGGATCGCAACTACCCCTATATGATATTGGTAGCCCATGGAGACTACAAAACAACACGTCAAATTTCATGAAATTTGACAAGGATTTAACCATATCCACGACATGAAATAAGAATTATTTACTTCTGTTTTAAAAGAGTATCTAATATCTGATTTTGCAAACATACATTACTGTGGAATCATTTTTATTCGTGGGGGTTAATGTTCGTGGGTAGCCAAAATTCCTGGTTCGTGGGGACGTAATTTCGTTGGTAGTGTAATCGGGTAAATTGTAATGAATATTAAACAAATGATTGTATGTTTATACAGTACCGTCAACGCGGATCCCGTATTTAACAGCGCTCCCCCCGCGGTTAGTTAATCCTTTCCACGTTACACCATGGCGGTTAATTCATCGCAGGCCTCGCTGCAGCCTTGTTTAAACCGCGGCGGTGTGACCTACCGTTGAACAAGGTAATCAGAGATTTAATTTTACCTGTAGGCTATTAGACAATAAGACGGCCACCTAACATTGAGAGTCATTCTTTACTGGCCATGTCTGATGTATTGCTTCATTTCACATTAAATGATTACGTATTAAATGCACGTTTTCAAAACTCCTTATTAGTTATTTTAGTGAAATTTTAATTAAAGAATCATCTGCACCCGTTACAATTTTTATGTAACTGTGGATAACGCTATTATTACTACATGTAGGATAAGATAAAAACTAAAAAAAATACCGATTTTTTAATGATTTTAAACATTTCCGACTCTAAATATTTTTAATCCATATCAATTTGTAGCATGTTTTACGGCATTGTCTCTTGATGCTCCAGACAGTTAACCTAGTCTGTTACTAGCACATGCTACCCGGTGAACGTTTACCTTAGTATACGATCAACGGCATAATTGAAAAATGAAAAATGAAAATATTACATGTACTTTACCCTTAAAATACTACATGGTATTGATATCATTTTATGATTTATTTTGTTGAATATGAAGCTACTACACATATGTTGTATCAGTTGCGAATAACTTAACTCGTAACCCCCCCCTCCCCCACCTCCCGTCACCCTTATCTACAACGTTTTATGACTGTCAAAGTAAACTGTATTTGACTTTAGTCCCAATTGTTTTACACAAAGTGTGAAACCATCACACAGACAGGAGATCACTCTACGCTTGAACGCACATAATACACAGGTATGAGGCAGGTGGATAATCCGTGTAACATGAGACCATTAGGAATTTCACTCTCTCTCTCTCTCTCTCTCTCTCTCTCTCTCTCTCTCATAACGATCATAAAAAGAGAATATCTGGATCGACGACACACATAAATCAAGAAACCCCTTCTGTAATATAGAAAAGGGGTGGTGTTGTGCGGTTAGACGAAGAAGTTCGCAATTCAGAGGTTTTCTTTTGTCTTGAACAGGTGTGAAAACCCCCAGGGCATGCCGTTTTCTACCCTGAGCTTGCTAATCATTATACACAGGAAATAATCGCGACTTAAAATTACTTAATATACACAAGAAAGGAAATGTGTGCATTAATAGTTTGCATTTTTTTTTGGAAAAGTAATTCGAGTTGTATGCATTTGATAACATGTACAGTTTCCCATGTTTTGTGATGCAAAATAATTACCTATTTCCATTTCTTGTAAAGAATAGTAACACTTTAGTATCGAGTTAAATACAGCAGTAATATAACAAGCTTATAAGGTTTAAATAAGAGAACAACACTAGTCTAATTATTTTGATATTATCTACCTAACTCTGATGTCAACCTGAAAAATATCCTCGCGACCTTAAATTGCCATAAACCGCTTCGCGAATATTCTAACATGATAAGCGGTTAGCGCGCTGTTTTCCAGACCGTGTATTATATCACTTGCACAGAAAACCTTGCCCATGAACAAGTAGATTAAAATCTTAAAATACATACAAAATACAAATATTATGATAATTAATATAATACATGTAAATGTGTACTTTCTGTTTTCTTATATACAATTGCAAACTGGCTGAAAGTTTGTTGAAACTCGATCGTACGGACATATTTCAATAATTTGATTTACCCGGTATGAAGTTTGCATAGATAAAACAGAAAAGTTTCAATACTTCCTCACAATTTAATAAATTAAGGAAAAAAATAAAATACAACTGGCAAACATATAAATTTTTGAATAGGCTACGTCAATTTTAATACTTTGTAAAAATACACCGTCAAGTTACAAAAAGAAAAGTTTCAATTACTTCCTCACAATTTAATAAATTAAGGAAAAAATAAAATACAACTGGCAAACATATAAATTTTTGAATAGGCTACGTCAATTTTAATAGTTCATAAAAATACACTGTCAAGTTACTAAATGAAATAGCATCGATGAATGATTTTAAACACATGCTATATGAATTTTTAAAACAGTTTGAAAATATATCGTCTGTAGTTTTAAATAGTTCCATTAATAATATGATATAATTATATAGTTACTTGTAGCTGTCAATTATTTTTGTAGTCGAGGGAGATAACTTGCGTTTCAGTCCAATACTTTTCTTCACCTGTATTTGATCGTCAAGACCGCGGCGGTGTTGATTTGCTTAACGACCCTACCACGGGGGTTCGCTGTTTTACCTGAGACACCTGTCTTAAACCGCTTTGCAATTAGGACCGCGGGGGTGCGCGGTAAATACGGGATCCACGTTGACGGCACTGTATGTTCATGGGGATGTATATTCATGGGCAAGGGTTATCCACGAAAAGCCACGAACATTGGTCCCCCACGAACAATGATGATTTCACAGTATTCGGTTTCAATTTTGGAAAATTAAAGTTAATAATCTTTGGTATACTTACTGGTTGTAGGCAGCGAGAGAATTTTGCAGGTGGCTACAGTTTTTTCTGATCCATCAGTGATGGCAGTTATTTGCTCAAACATCCCCACTTTTGTATCTTCCAGAATAGCAGATCTCTCTGCATAAAAAAAACATGGACAGTTCAGTTATACTTTTTTCAAATTATTCATGGGTGTAAATGAATTTCAGATATAACATAAACAGTTCATGAGTTTTAAATTTAGCATGTAAACTCTCTCTCTCTCTCTCTCTCTCTCTCTCTAACCTGTGTCCACACCTGCATAAAACTCCACGCCTGATATTCCATCACAGCTCAGATGAACTGTAATATGCTCCAACCGCTTAGTCTCCTCCTGTACGACATGTTGCATGTAATCAACCAAGCGGAACTGTACACTGTTGTACACCGTGACCGCTCTTTCCACCAACAGAAGCCGATCACCAGCCGAGGAGGGGGAACTAGTTGACATAGGGGTACCAGTACCAGAGTCTGTCAAATTCAAGAAAATAATCACAGTACTTGTTAGAGTTTTACTATTTATTTGTATCATTCAATTAAGGAACAACATTTATAACTTACATGTATATGACCAGATAATTAAAATATAGAACTATGTGTCTTGAAAATGTCTATGTCAAGCAATATCATTGCTTATGGATACTGGATGTATTTTATGGAAAAAAAAATCCACAATAAACAATATGACTTATGGGATAAAAATAAGCTTACAATATAAATATATAAGTTCATTTTGATTTTGAATTAAGGCTACCAGTATGACCTGTGTTAACAATAATTAAAAGTACATAATTAGGAAATATCTAAATATTGTCTAGCTTTTAAGGTACCTCACTACACCCAGACTTATACTTTTTAAGACACTACGTCACAAGATGGCGATTTAAATGTTTTGTTAAACTGTTTATATCGTTCGATTCGGTTGTATATCGTCGTAGCTCAGTGGTTAAAGTATTGGGTTTCTGAACCGCAGATCATGAGTTCGAATCCGCCTGGAGCTTTTGTTCAAGTTTACTGAATTAAATTTTCTAAAATGTAATTTTTCATCCAAAATTGCACATTTTTTTGCCTATTTGACTTAAATACTTCTTATCCATTATGATATTTATCATAATCAAGTAATTTTCTGCTGATTTGAGAAAATATTTCAAGGTGTAGTGAGGTACCTTAAATGAAACTAGATTTGTGAGTCAAAGGACTAAGGTTCAAAACCCCAAAGGAGGCAGTGAGCACCATAAGTGGTGTCTCTGACTATATGTTATATACATGTACAGGGTAGGTATATACAAGATTTATACCTTCACCTCCTGAACATGTCTTCTCCACACAACGACCAGACGCAAGGCAGAAAACCTGAAATCAATACCTCCTTCATTAACAGTGCATTATGTAGCAGTTATGTTCTAAACATAGTCAATGACAGTCAATTAACTCCCTAAAAAATATTGTTAATATGTAACCTCTTAGTGCGTTAAAACAGGTGGTATATATCAAGTCATCAAGTGATATTATTATCTTAAGGGTGCTATAAATGATGGACAGATGTTATACCTGGTGGGCGGAGCATTTAGAGTCCGTGGAGGGAGACTCTGTGGATGGGGGCCCCTGACAGGGTTCTGTGTACTTCACACATTCTCCTCTGGTTGGGCAATAGTACTCCTATAAACAAATTCTCACCTTGTAATTGTTGGATCTTACTATTTTGTCAAAAAGTAGTTTTCTACTAAATATAAGTCTTTAACAGAGCAATGGATTCAGACAACAGATATATTCGCAGCCAAAATTTACTTAAGAATTTCCGTATGATAAGATACTTTTCACTGATGAATAGATCATTGTAAATTATACAGTATTTCTAAATATTACTTACAAAACATTTTCGCTCACATTGAATTAAGAAAACCAACACAGCATTAAATGACAATGAGTTATAAATTTAAAGTATGTGCACATATGATTAATATACACATATACCTGCACTGGATCACACAAGTGTGGGGTGGGTGTGCTACACTTGTTCTCCTTGTCCACACATCTCCCAGACTGAAGGCAGAAAACCTTGAAAGGGGATAATGAATAGATTCATATCAATTGTCTGTGATTAAGACAGAAAGCATTTATATACAATCATGTACATGTATTTTTTAAGGGAATTTAATGATTCAAATTATTCTACAATTTGTGTAAACAAATATGTGTTCTATACATAAAAATGTATAAAATACATTGACAGAGTTCTTTTTAATTAGATACAGGTTCTTTTTAATATATAATACTTTCAAATACTATTTGTCCTATACAGTTAAAAAAGATTTAAAAATTTCAATGGTTGCTTCTTAAAATACTTTCAAATACTATTTGTCTGCTGAAGAACAAATCTGCTCAATTAATTTGCAAATCATTCGCTCTTATAAATGCAGCCACACTTATAGCTTGATTGATATTATAGGTAGAGGGTATATGTTTTTTTTAATATTATGAATATTTATAACATCAGGTGCCTGTGCTTGATTGGAAATCTGAGTTTTTTACCATAAACAGTAAACCATGCTTACATCGAACATGCTTATAATGAATTGACACTTTTCATTCCCTGTGGGTTTGAAACATATTGTAACGCTAACGAATATAACATATTACATTATAACAAAGCAAAATCGCCTGTTCCTGGCACTTCGTAAAAGCGTGTTTTACCATAACAAAAACAAAATCACAATTCATGAACATGCAAGCATAACATCTAAATTGAAAGAGCATGACTTTGTACATGACTGTCCACCCTACCTGACTTTCTCCACAGGACCTTGACCCTGTGGGCAGGGCGGGGGTTGATGTTGAGTCTGTGTGTCCATCACATCCCCCATGTTTGGGCATGCATCTGCCAGACTGTAGACAGAAATACGCGTCCTCCTTACATGTATGACTGGTGGCTCCCCCTCCTGTCTCCTCCCCACAGGTCTCACCCAGGGGGATACAACTCTGGGTGGTCCCGCAGTAGACCTGCCCCAGGTCACATTGGCCGTCCGTGGTATCATCAGAACCTCCACACGACCCTGATTTGGGTACACAGTCATTTCTCTGCAGGCAGAAATACTCATCCTCCCCGCAGTCTGAAGTCTTGGTAGCTGGGCTGGTCGTTTCACTCTCGCAGCCTCCTGAAATCTTGACACATCTGCCTTGCTGAAGACAGAAGTATTCATCACTGTCACATCTTGTCTGGATTTCCTGCACTCCTTTTTCACTTTCGCAGCCATTTTTAGGCACACATTTTCCAGAGGCCAGGCAGAAAGTTTCATCATCCCCACATTTGCTCTGCAAGGTCGATCCCCCATTGCCAGAGTCTTCATCATTCCTACAGTCAATGTTTTGACGGAGCACACATTCATTTCTCTGGAGACAAAAGATTAGGTCTTCACTACAGCGTGATGACACTGATTCAGTTGTTGGTCCGGCTGCAGAGAAACAGCCGTTTTCTTTGGAAACACATCTTCCTGATGCCAAACAAAACACCTGAAAGCATTTTTAAAAACCAAAAACTTTAAGGTGGTATGGGACATCTGTCGATATTAATGTGGATTAAAGTACATTATAATTAAAATACTTTCACCGGTTTAGAATTTTCAAATTTTACAATATTGAACCAAAAAATGTTTAAAAAATTTTTGGAAAGGTAAAAATCTTAAAATCCCCAGCGAGTTTCAAACTCATGACTTACAGGTCCGTAGTGAACCCTCCAACCCACTGCGCTACGCTGTTAGATAATAATTTTGGGAAATAAACTATTTATAAAATTATACTTGATTTTATTGTTTATTTCAATAAATAATACGTCACAATATGGAGGTGTCCCATACTACCTTAACTTATTTAACACTGGATCTGATTTTAATGCCTACACAATTAAAAGCATTAAGTCTAAAATCACAGTAAAATTTTTGTTTCAATGATAAAAAAATACATTGAAATCTTAAATATTTTATTAGTTAATTTGGATCAAGTGGCTTTGCCTGTTTAGGCCTAACAAAAAAATATGTTTGTTTCCGCTTTCCTGACCGACCCTAACTTAAACCCGCCGACCCAAAAAAATTTTCCGAGTTTTTTCATAAATTTCCGTTTTTATCCGTTTTTTGTTAAAATTTCGTTTTTATCCGATTTAAAAATTTATTGTGTCCTCTAAATTTAAGTCGTAAAAACGCTTAAAGAACTTATTTAGATGTCATCAGTGTTGTGTAGATGTTTGTTATTTACATGTCGTGCCAGTTGAGCTCGAGAAATGTTCCCACCAGCCGGGGAAAAAGTTCATCAGATCATTTTCCTCTGGGCTTTGACAACAATGACAACAAATACTTGGGTTTTTTTTTTTATCTTACCCAGTTTAATAGATAAATGGTTTAATATGCACAATTGAACAGATGGAGAGGAAAAAAAAAAAAAAAAAAAAAAGCCTACCTACCGACCCTAATTTTTTTCAGCCTGAAAGCGGAAACAAACATATTTTTTTGTTAGGCCTTATTGCACCATCCAAGGACATACCACAGGCACCTGACGTCATATATTTTTCTCATAATAAAAAAAAATACTCCGCTTACCTAATAAATTATTAACGTTAGGTAAGCGGAATTTTTTTTTTTATTATGAGAAAAATATATGACGTCAGGTGCCTGTGGGACATACATAGAAATTTTGACTCAGTGCAAGTTACTCATATTGTAATTCTCACATTTCTTCATCAGGCAAATTATTCATTAAAGTTACCTCTTCTTGGGAGCATTTGTTCTGAACCTTGGGAGATTCAGCACACTGTTCAAGACATACTCCATTGCAAAATGTCTGCAAAGCATCGCCAAAAATGATATTTATAATAAATAGATTAATAACTTGTATATAAATTTACAAACAAGGATTAACTTATTATTTGATACTGATCAATTACCATACAAGTGAATCAATTGAAATTATTTATGCTCAAATATATTAATACAGAATTTTTTAAGCTTGATAGAAATAGAACACTAATATAGATCTCTAAATCAAAGGCCCCTACACATTAAAAGCGATATTGATCTTTTGCAGGGCAAAATGACCCCAGTGACAGTTTTGTGAAATACATGTATATAACAGTAATTGTATGAATATCATAATTTAATCATCTACTGACTAAAACTTTACCAGTCTATATCAATCTTTCTTGCAAAATAGCAGTACAGTACTGCAGTTATCATGATAACTGAATACTCCACATGTACATGCATACTGTAAACCAAGTTTTATTCGCTTGGAAAAATTTTAGCGAGTTTTGCAGGAGCCTCATTCTTTTGAATATTTCTCAATGCAAACCAGTCCATGCTCGACGGATGTAAATAACAACACGGGTTTGGTTAACTTAAGGTTTAAACGTGAAAATTAGTCATCGCGAACTAGTTTATCTCCAAGAACTCACGAAACAAAGTTGGTTTACAGTTTCTAAAAGATTTAGTGAGTGCATACGTACTGTGCCTGTTGGGCAGATCCCTGGAGTGGACAATACGCTGGGTATAGTGGTGAAGAAGTTAGGCGGGGTGGTGAAAGCACCACTAAACCCCTCTACCCCCTCCAACCACACCGCCACAACCAACAGGGCAAGAACTGCTAAACAAACAGAGACGAGGAGATCGATGTGATCAATCATTCTGATGATTTCAGCAAATGTATGTTGACTACTACTTAATACATGCATATACATGTATATACTGTAGTCTGAGCTTGTGTTATATCACAGGGACATATATTAATCTCAGCTAGTTTGTTGAGACTAAAAATTTTGTGCTGGTGTCTATCAAAAAAATTTTTATTCTCGACAATTCTTCTTGAAATTTTAGGATTCAATGTTATGTACAATGTACTTGGCGCTAATAAAAGTTTTTATTTTTATTTACTTTAAATTACGCTTGTTAGCTGCATGTATAAATTGATATTTCAAAGTGAGAGGAAAATATGGACATCATTTATTCAATAAATGAGAGCATTATATAAATTAACGAGTCAAAATAAAAACCAAATAAAGCTATCCTCAGCATGGTCATCATCATTTATCTAGTTGAAATCCAAAAAAGAAGTCAACATATTGTAAAGACTACCAAAAAGGAGTTGTCGTGTAATGGGATGGGAAAATAATGACAGACCAGACCTTAATTAAGAATCCGGGCCCCATGAATCTCTTGTCAGCTAGGTGCTCGATCTAGCTACCAACTGATCAGCTATCTGGTGCCGGTATTCAAACCGGTTCGACCGTCACATTCCTCCCGCTTTAAATGATCTTTGTCTTCGAAGAACACCCCAGGTTCTACCCCTGGCAGAAGTGAAGTTGGGTTAACACAGCATCAAATGTAATGGTATGGGAGAAATAATGACGGACCAGACCGACGACAGGTAGCTCAGTTGGTAGAGCACTTGCCGAGAGATTGAGGGGGCTCGGTCTGGTCCGTCTGACATTATTTCCCCCATCCCGTTACATTTGACGATCTTCGAGGGCCAAGATCAGGAACACATGGCCGGATTCAGGGGCCTGGGTTCAAATTTAATCACGTTGTCCACCATTATTTTACCCATCCTGTTACAAAAGATAGGCTAAAAGCAGTAATCTTAACAATTTTTCGGGGAAAGGAACAGCATTTACCTTTTACATAAGTATTGCTGGTACAGAATGGAGATGTGCGTTTATTTTTGGCGCCAACGCTGATTTCGATTTTTAGGATTCCGTACCCGATTAATATCTCATACTTCTCCAGAATCTGCACTGGTTTTATAATATTAAGTGTCCAGGGAAAAAAAAAGAATTAACTTACTATAAAATAATTTTCTTCATCAAAGGATTTTTTAAACATTGCTTATAAAATGACTCTCCTCGGGAAGAGAGGTCAGTCTGACTGTCAAAATATTTTTCAGTCTCGACGCATGATCTCGCTAAGATTAGATCATTGCATGAGTACATGACATATACATGTAATTATGTCACAATACAAAAAAAAAAACAAAAAACATCGCGTTCTTTGAATATCAATCATCTACAGAAAATTTTTATCATTCTGTATACATCATTGATGCAAAGTTAAAGCTAAAAAAAAAAGTAAAAAGCGTGATTGATATATCAAATGTAACTGACAGTCTGACAATATAAATGCCAATCTACATGTAGCTTCTATCATGATTTATGCATGCTTGGATTATTTGTTCAAATACATCCGATAAAGAATTTAATGTAATAGTTTTTAAATATAAAGTTATGAATTTACTTTAAACTATAATTTGCTACCAGTTATATACATATGTCCAAAAAGGTGTGTGTGTGTGTGTGTGTGT
>WFKH01011925.1:45095774-45115002 GCA_016163765.1 Magallana hongkongensis
GTGTCCAAGTGCGATATGTGCCCATATACGTTTTTTTACTATCTATTTCTAAACACGCCAATGTCCACAATAATGAATTGATTTTTAAAATTTATTTTATTCTTAAAAAAGTCAATTTCATTGATAAAATTAACATTTACTAGCTAGATAACTGCAAGATCCACCAATGCACTTCCGATGAGTTGACATGCTTTCATATTGTTTTTTCTTCTTGTACTTCCGGTTTTGACTTAATCTAACAAGGCACTCACGAGACAATTTGTTTTAAATAACTTTTGAATACGGTAGATAAATTACAAAGATATGTAAAACGTCATATAGTAAGCAATTTTTACTTTGAAATAAAGGGATGTTTAAAAAAGCGATGACACTTGATATGTTGGTGCACAGGAAAAGATACCCAAGCTGCGTGCAAAAAGGCGTGACTTATCCAGTCTGGCCAGCATTGTCGGTAATTTGCAAGTGATTTCGGAAGTCAAAGTGTTTACACAAGCTACTCATGGGGGTCTAGCACATACAAAAGGTGTGAAACTCAATTAACAGGCGTAATCTTTCTATTGTATAAGGCGGGGTATCATAAAATTTTACCGTCCGATTAAATAAACAAGATTTATAGTTAATCAGTGTTTTGTGGTAAAACAGACCGTCCGGATCCGGATTGCGGAATTCCGGATAAATGAGACAAGACAACGTATAAAAAATCTGTTCCCAAATGAAATCGTTCGTAAATTGAAGCGTCTGGATATCTGGCGTCCGGATATCTGAAGCCCCACACTACTATAATTTGGCAAAGAAAAAATCCAAATATTCTAGCTTTGAAATCTGAACATTTTCCTATATCTTTATACAGAGCTCTTCGTCTAAAGGAGATTAATTAAGTCTAAATATGGCCACAACCATCCAGCCTTCTTAATTCAAATAGTGCATCCCACACAATCACGCGATACTCTGAAAGAAAAAAAGACTGGCAAGCATGGTGGTGCATTTTAATTTAAATAGGGATAGTTTGTTCATACCGAATTAAAAATCTTTTTATCTTAAGAAAGCTTAAGTCTAATTTCAAAGGAATCCTTTTAGACCGACCGGAGGTTAGCCACAATAAAACATTAATTTTACATCAGTACGGATATCTCATATGGAATTTAATCTTCTCAAGAAATTGTCAGAAAAAAATATCGTCGAAAAATCTTCATTATTGCATCTATTCAGCTTTTACATGTATCGTTTTGCTATTTAGGTGGTGGTTCCTGTTAGAGTTCTAGTATGATTTGATTTTGGACAAACGTGTTAGCATTAAGACGCATTGTATTTGGTAAAACTATCTGGGACAGTTTATATTATTATGTAACTTTTGAAAACCGGAAATCAATTGGTTGGTTTGAGAAGGTCATTGGTCTGGGAGACTTTCTGCTACCAGCATAATGAATACAAATAAAACTACATGTAAACTGTAGAAAAACTACATGTAAACTGTAGAAACTCCTTTCTGGTACATTTATGCATGCAGCTCTTGTAAAACTTTTCCTATCAAACCGATTTGTTCGTACGACTTTATGGGAGATGTATTTTCCCATCATTGTCTTCCCTCTCTTTCGATTTTTCTAAAATGATAACAGCTTTGTTCATTGATGTTTAAAAACAATTTTCTACTGCTTCTGGTCGCTTGCAGTAAATTTTTTAAAAAATCATATTTTAATTTGTTTTTCTTTTCTAAAAATGTCACTTTTAAAGATTATTCCATTTAAATACTTTTTTATGTGTAACTTAAATAACTTAAATTTACATTAGTAGCCTATTTCATATTTTTTAGGAATATAAAAATACTCACACTTGATACGAAAGACCTCATTTGATAATATTACTACTACTCTCATTTGAAAATCTGTCATTTTTGTTCAATTTGGACCGACAAGCCATAAGGAAATTTAAGAAAAAATGTGAAATAAAGAATTTTGAAAGAAATAATCAAATACCTTAAAATCAATTATTATTAACTTTTGGCCATGCCTGATCGAGTTGAAAATGATATTGGTGTTGGTGCACTCACGTGCAAAAACAGTAGTACCGTGGATTATGTTTTATGTAGCTTAGAGGTCTTTCAGTATCTATGCAATTTTGTAGTTTTAGGTTTCTGTAATTTATTTTCTGCACAAGCATATTTCATTTTGTGTTAAGACAAATGTTAATGCTTTTATTGTTGGCCCGTAACTTTCGAAAAACCAACCAGCCGTGAAATTGTTTTCAGCAAACAAAGCAGATGTTTTCCGTGAAAAATTAGACCTCTCTACCATCGAAAAGATCACACATAAAGACAACAAATACTGTGAATGAAGAAAATATCAAAAACTGTAGTTACAAAGTTATGGAAATATTTCTTACAACGGCATAACATTCTTTCGAAAAAAAAAACTTCAAGGATAAACCGTGGTTTAACTCCAAATGTAAGACAGCAAGGAAGAAATTCCATTTAGCAAAGCGTATGCACAACAGAAACAAATATACAGAGAAAAAGGAAACCTTAAAGTTATTAAGTAAACATTATAAATCAGTTTTGGATGAATCATTTAAGAAAAACAGAAAATACTTATTAATAAAGAATAAACTAAAGAATCTACGCACCTCGGACACAAGAGAATACTGTATTGGAACATTCTTGATAATTCAAATAAAAAAAGTAACTGTTCTGCTAATATTGATGCTTTGTATATTTTTAAGGCACTGAATGACGATGAAACCTCTGAAACATATGGAAATATCACTTATCAATCTGTTGCTGTAAATGAATTACTTGATAGCCCTATCTCTAGAGAAGAAATTTTTCAATTCAATTAATAGTTTAAAAAATAATCAGGCTCCTGGCTATGACAATATCCTGAATGAAAATATTAAAACTACTACTTAGTATGTTTGTTTTTTTATTACTGTATGATAACTTGTTAAATATCATTTTTGATGCTACTTTTGTCCCAGAGGAGTGGTTAATTGGTATTATAAGATCAATTTATAAGAACAAGGGTGACCCATCAAATACAGAAAATTATAGACCAATCACTTTATTAATTTCCCTAGGGAAAGCATTCAATTATATTTTAGGTACACGTATTGAAAATTTTGCAGATGATATTGTCACTTATTAAAGAAATTCAGGCGGTTTTAGGAAAATGGTTTCCACGCTTGACAATATTTTAGTTCTACGTTTTTAACACAAACACTTATCAACAGTAAGAAGAACTTATTATGTGCATTTGTAGATTTAAAACAAGCTTTCGATACGGTATGAAGGAATGGGCTTTGGTATAAACTTCTTAAGAGGGGAATAAATGGTAAATGTTTTACACACATACAAAATATATACAAAGGTATAAAATAAAAAATGCTTATTAATTGTTTTTCATTCAATCCAATTAATTGTAATATTGGTGTTCGACAAGGATGACATTTATCTCCATTCTTAATTGTTTTCCTCATATATCAATGATTTAGAAGATTATCTGTTAAATTAAAACGTCATTGGTCTATCTACAATTACTGAGGGAATTGATGAAGAATTGCTTTTGTTCTGGAAAATGTTTATCCTGTTTTTGTGCAGACGACACTGTTATTCTAGGCAAATGATTTACAGTTTGCTTTAATGTAGTACAAAACAGATACTAGTACGCTAAAATTTTCCTATAGTTCCATTTTTCTGAAAATTTGATATTTTTTTATTTGGAATGAAATCTATAAATATGTAAAATTGGAAAAAAAATCCGACCTGACAATTTTTGCCCATATTGCCTCAAACCTATCATTTGAATCTCCTTTCAGTGGAGTGTAAAATGAAATAGTCATTGTTAGAATTTGCTATGCGAATACGTTACTTTTAAGATATTACAAAATTAATGTTTGTACTGCTATTTATACAGGAGACCTTTCTGTTATTTACAGAAACTGAAATAAATTCTAACTGGTAACTTAAGGTAATTTCTGATGTAATATAATGTAAAAATAACACTTGTAAAACACTGTTTTCGGCTTTTAAGCCGAAAATTTGCAACACTTAACGGTCTCTAAAAAGAAATTGTATTGTTTAAATTTGAATAAGATTTAGCAGTATGATTGTCATAACCCCGTGATTAAAATAGATCAAAATAATGAAAATTTGACGGTGGGTTTAAGATTAATTGAGGTTAAGTATATTTGACTGAGGTGATAAATGGATAAAATTTCTGAATTGCGTCATCATATTTGACCTTTTGATATGACCTTGAGATTTAATGGACATAAAGTCTTAATACTAGTGATGGCTGTGTTTAAAGGTCTTTACAATGAACGAAACAAAAGTTACACATTTTTAAATAATAGAAGGCAAAATTGCACAACAATCAAATGAACACCATTCAAATGTAGGTTTCGAAGTTGCCAAAATACGCTGTACCTCAAATTTTCCTGCCTTTAGTAATTGATGGGTATGAATTATATTATTTTTTTAAGATAATGGACTAAAATTTGCTTTTACATAATATTAAGCCATTATTTTGTGTATTTGAGAAAATATTTCAAATAATTAATTTCACGGATGTTTTGATCTACCTTAAAATATAAATATTGTGGTAAGTGGAAACTCACCGTGAATATTAGGAAAACAAAACTTGTTGTATTTTCTTAAAGTTGCCAACCCAAGTATGTTTTGATTTATAATAGTTTACCTGTTATAATTATCTTGGCGTGGTTTTTCAATGATCAGGATCAGTTTGTAAAGCAAAAGTAGTTCACCAAATTACATGGTGTACGGTGAAGCTAGACGATTTCCTCTGTATATACATATAACTATTTTTACTTGAATGGTTTCATTTTGGGCCAACATTATTAAAAACAAGCTGAGTAAGATTACATAAATGTATGCACGTATACTTTTTATTATAAAAGAAAAGTACTAAATGCATGGCTATACTTTTAGAAAAAACGTATTAGACAATTGCGGCCTTTCAAAAATGTGGTGTGACCACGAATAACCACATTGTAACACAAATTGAATTAATACACCTGTTAATCAAAGGTTAAAAGATCATTTTTTTTTTAAAAATGGCATAATAATGTTGAAGAATTCTCTATAGGAGTTATTCACAGAATTTAAAAGTAAGTTTTGAATATGAACGCTACTGTACTTATTATTGTTACCCAGTAAATTAAGAATAATATTAGTTGAATTTAGAACTACAAATCATCACCTTCCTGTAGAAGTAGGGGAGTCGAGTAGTGTTCACAGAAGTGAACGTTATTGTGACTTATGTAATTGTAACAAAATTGGTGATGAATTTCATTTCATTTTAGAATATAAGCCATTATGTAATTTACGTAGTCAGTTTTTAGCTAAAGGTTACTGGGTTTTTTTCCTAACACAAAAATGTTTTGTGAAATCATGACTTTAAATAACTACTAAAATGTGACAAGAAATTTGCGTATGTTTTTATTACAAAAATTAATCAAACTGTTTGTTCACCCCATTTACTTTCTTTTTGGCCTTCAAAATGTATTGTACAAATATAAATACGGGTTGTTTTTTTTTTTGTTCATTTACCTCATGTGCCATTCTTTGAGTGAATAAACTGAACTGTACTGAATTAGTTATTTACTTACATGTATTCATTTTATTATTTTACCTGTTCTTTTTCTTACTTTGTATTGTCTGGGGTTTTTTTGTGGGGGGGGGGGGTGTTTGCTTTTTTTTGTTTTTTGTTTTGTTTTTTTTGTTGTGGGTTTTTTTTTACTTTATCAACTTATTTCATTATTACTGTTTTTTCTTTATTATAATCAGCCACTTCAAATACAGTGGAATGTGAGCGAGTGAGAAAGTGTGATGGAAAGGATATTAAAACAGTTCTTCACTTTTTAATATGTCTATTAGAGAGAAATTTTTAAAAAATATCGATATGCTTATCGGAAATAAAACAGAAATACAATTGAAGAACAAAAACAAAACCCTAACAGTTTGAGTCGCTAAGAACGTGAACACTACTGCAGAGATCATATTTTTCTCTCTTTTTCTCATGCAGTTCAACGGTGTATTTTGATAAGTATAGGTTTAAAAACTCACCTTTTGGGATTTTATACACAGGAAGTTATTAAAAAACACATACAAGAAACAAATGAATTGTACAAATTATAATCGTTATTTTGAAACATCTAGGAGACAAAAGTATTTCCATTTATTAATGGTATATTGTAAGCACTAGCTATAGGCTGCTTTGAGTCAGAAAAAACAGAGCTAGCATTTATCAAACAAGTTCAGTAACTTCCGATTATACAAAGTTCAAAATATGTGACGTAAATATATGTTATATATAGCCGACTTCAACATGTCGCGTAACTTAGCAATACCGGATTTAGTGTGCGAAGTTCATGCTTTTTGTGAGTTGTTACCCCTCTACTGTATGGACTGTGAGTGTCCTTTATGTGGCGACTGTGTTACTTGTGATCACGTGGGACATAGAGTCCGAAAAGTGTCCGAAGTAGTGGAAACTCAATTACGACAACTAGAGGAAAATCTTAGTAACGACAACTCAGTTTTACTTTTGAAAGGACTACTAACTGATTCAGAAAACAGGCAAAAACAACTTGCAGAACATAGAGAGAACCTTTTACGTAATGTCATGGATAGAGAGAAGGAAATTATCGAGAAAGCACAACTTTGGAGAGAGAAAATGACAGAGACCATCATTACCCTTACAGAAAACGAGGAAAAAACGCTTAAAAGAGATAGGACTCTTGCTTCTTCACTACTAAAATACAAAGAGAACAATTTAGACTTGGAAACAGATCGTAAGGGTATAAAAATCACCTCGCTGAACTCCAGATTAAGAAACCTTCTAACTAAAGATAACAAAATCCGGTCTTGTCTTCAGTCTTTGGACTTCAGAATAGGAATTACCAACGATGACATGTTTTGTTTATTTGGGAAATTAATCGATGAAACAGAAGAATTGTCGTCTGATATCTATCAGTGTGAAGAAGAAGAAGAAGAAGAAGAAGAAGAAGAATTTTATGACTCATTGGATTTAAAGGTATCGGTGAAGTTCACATTTGCCTCAGATTCAATTGAAGGCATCGTACCTTTAAAAAATCCCAGAACTTTTGTTTTGAATAAAGAAACAGTTTATGACTTTAATGTGATAAAAAGAGATTTGAAACAGCAATCAATTTTAACGGACGTACTTCAAATTGTACTGATTCCACCAAGCGGTGATGTATTGTCATTGATGAAAGACAGAAAGTGCATTAAACGTATCTCGAGCGGGAGTTTGGTGACTACTTATATGAGTACAAAGCTTTCTTACGAAACGTATGTGTGCGTAGGACCAGGAGGAGAGCAAGCATATGCTTGTGTTGTACACAGATTGGAAATAAGCAGATCTTGCAGAGATTTCAAAATTTCTCTCTCAGATGAATTTGGAAGAATTTTAATGGCATTTACTTCAAAAATAGATGATTTTTATTCATGGTATAGTCGGATTTTTGTTACTGATGTAAAAAACACATTTGTCAAAATAAGCTCACGATCAGTTGAAATAATTCTTGCCAATGGATATACTTACACAAGAACTAAAATATACAACGGATCCGTTGGAACAAGTCCTTCGTCTGGGTTCAATCCGACAGACATTGCAATAGATCACTGTGGAAATATCTTGGTTTCTGTTCCTAACGACAACGCTATTCATTTTCTTGACAAATCTTTGACCTTCCAAAAACTTTTAATGACGGAAGAGGATGGTCTCCACAGACCAACATCAGTGGCACTGGATGCTGAGGGATACCTGTATGTGGGGTGTGAGAATGGACAGATTCATGTCGTGAACTACCAGTATCTTCTTAACACGAACAGACTGACACGGTTGAAATTTCAAAAGCTCAGTTCTAAAGACAGTAGCCTGAACTTTCCTGGAAATTTCTGTCAAAAAACATTTGATGAGATTTTGAAAAAAAATAATGCTGAAAACTGACACCATATTTATATAACTAATGTATTCATTTACTCTAAAACACATGACTAAAATTATATATAGAAGTATATGTTCAGTGCTTAATTGTGAACAAGGTATGAGAGGAACTTTTAAAGCAGTTATCAATATTTTAAAAACTGTCAATTCTTTGAGAATGTGTAATTGTACGAGGGTTGTTCGTGGACACATATAATTTCATTCTAAATAGAAACGCTGTTTTCAGGAAAATAGTATTATATTTTAAAATAGACTATAATAATGTTTACGTATAAGAACAGAGCAATGTACTTTCTTATAGTGAAGTTGTCATTATACATACATTGCCTAAACAGGTCGCACGGCCCAGTCTGACGTTGAGTTATAGCGACGTTTTTATAACGTCGTAGTCTTTGGTTTACCTGAGATTAATATGATTTTATTGAATAAGATTAGAATTAAAATGCAGTGTTTCCAAAACGGATCGAGTTAATTTTTTTCAATTTTATCCCAGTGTCATTTTTTCTCTATGTATATTATTCATATATTATGTTAAAAGAAAAAAGACGCTTTTTATTCCTACTAGTATGTGTTTATTTTAATCAACAGACTTAAGAGAGTATAAAGGCACTCATGGGACTATTAAACGTACAATGATCCCGGTTGCCATATTCCTTTAACATTGTTAACATGTTATGGAATCCATTTGACAGTAAAACATTTGCGGTCGGACACTGTTATTTCTATTCCGACAGCACTTATATAAACCTTTGTGCTATCGTATTTTACCATTAACACTTATTTACTTAATCAAAATATTGTTATCTAATAAAAGTCATGAAACTTCTGCCATCCATGCGTTTAGTGCTCTATTTCCTAATTTTTGGCTAAAGTAGAGCACATAGATGCTAAACCTTTAAAGTGCTTATGTTCAATATTTAAAACTAATATCAAAAGTAATTAATCATATATTTGGCATCTCTGTGTTTTGTTTTTAAGCAATAGTCTTTTCGTAATAACATGTTGTTATCATACATAGATTCTTGTAAAAAAAAAAAACATGAAATGTTTTTCATAAAATTTGCAAGCATCAGATTCTTATCTTCAATATGAATAACTATGAAAATTCTGTTTGCGTCTGAAACGTATTCGTCATTTGACAAACATTAGGAATTTTACAAAAGTTTTAAATATTTTTAATCACTCTAACCAACAGAATTTATATTAAAAAACAACACGACCATTTCATAAATTTTGTTGGATATCAATTATCGTGGTTCTTTTTTGATAGGCTACATACAATGTACGAAATTAAATGAAGTTGAATTTCTGATAACAAAAAGTACTGACTGGACCACTGACCATGAATTTAAGTATTCTTGAAACTGTGATGTTCACAAAATCCACAAAAATTGATACTATAATAATATAATTAATAATATTAATGATACCATAATTTTTTTAGTAATTATATATGCCGACAGCCAACTATCCTTCTGTAAAAGAAAATATTTAACATTTTAGTAATTATATATGCCGACAGCCAACTATCCTTCTGTAAAAGAAAATATTTAACATGACTAACAAAAGACAAAACTAAACAAGAAGCATAAGACCGAATTTTGAGCTTTCTCCTAGTCAGAATGAACAGTTTTCGGATTTTATTCTACTTAAAACAATATTGATTTATTTAAGAACGGATAGTACCTAGTATTTTTATTGGCAAATATTTTAAACTATATCATTCTATTATCTTAATAATAACCAGTTTTAGTTGTATGTTTACGTTTTCTTTTGAAAAGGTAATTACAAGGGTTACAAAGCTGTACTGTTAAAATAACCATGTTCGTCCACTCCACTTCTAAGAACTAATCAACATAACTGATCGAGTGTCCTCCTTTGTCTTCCTATGTTGGGGCATTTTCGATTACTGAGACAACATTTAAACGAATTACTGTAAATACTGATACAAGACTAAGAGTTATCTGGAGATGGAAAGGGGGGTGCTATTGAGCTAATTTTTTTCTATGAATTAATGTACAGAAAAGTTCACCTCGATGTGGGATTCAATTTTTTTTTACTTGACAATATCAATTAAAATAGACTATTTTTAAGTGCATAAAGATGGAGGCTGACCACTAATCAACTTCTAAAGACGAGTATGATGGGAATATGATAATACATTTGATTGTTTTAAGATTAAAATGTGTTTAATTAATAAACTAAAACCGACCACATCAAAGAATAACATAACAGACTGAAATGTTTTTCTGCTTGTTTACGTTTTCATTTGCGAAAAACACGCTAGTCTTTCTTCGATGATACATATGGAGTCATAATGCTTCTTTACATGTATCCTGAATTTATATTATTCCTCTATTTGTTTACATTAATGAACGCAAATTACATGCTGTGCGTCTTAGCTTTTATCAGATATAATAAGGTTTTGTGGGACGTTAAACGAGGATTTAATCAGTATGCCGGTAATTTTTCACAGATGATGCATGCACACACAGGAATCCATATTTTACAAACACCGTCTGTTAACCGATTTGAAGATTCAAAATGTCGACTGACATTAAATTTAATGTAAGATGTTCACAGTGTTAGTGAGTTGTTACCCCTCCACCGTATGGACTGTGGTTGTCCTCTATGTGAGACTGTGTCACTCGTGGTCACGCGGGACATAAAGTCAACAAAGTATCCGATGTGGTCGAAATTCCAGTACGACAACAGAATGAAAGTCTTAGTAACAACAACCAGATTTTACTTTTAAAATTAATACTAACAGAATCGAAAAGCAGACTAAAACTACTCCCAGAACAGAACCCGAACCTACTCCAAAATGTAGTAACAGATAATAGTTTCCATTGAAGTTGAAATCAATATTAGTCACGTTTTAATCAGAAACTGTTTAAAAGTATTCTGTTCAAACTTTATTATAAGAAAGTGAGATATTAGGTTGTGATACTGTTCATTGTTATTAATTCCACATTTTCTAATATTAACGCCATCTTTTATATTTGGCCTTTCCTGGATATTTATCTTCAGATGTGTACATGTACGGTAAATCTTAATGAGAAATGCTTTGTTTCGCCTTGCACTAAAATGTCTTAACTTTCATGGAAAAAGTCGTGATTGCCGACTATATTTGTACAGTCGATAAGTAGTAAGTGATGGACGGTAACATATAGCCGTGCTGTTATTAATTATTATATTTCTATCTTCAGTTTATCAATTTACAAAACGTTTGCGTCCTCGACAAAAGAAAACACGTAAACTATTAGGCTTGTTACTGACTGTCTATAGAAAAAGTACATAGAAGGTTCGGCTTTGCCTTGCTTTTTATGGACTTAAACAACCCGTTATATTTCTGTAGACAGTTAGTAACAAACGTCGTAAGTGATATGAAAGTTATGTATATTATACAGAACAAAACACGAACATTCTGTAGACCAACTTTTAGTAACAGATACTTTGATTTTATTCACCAAGTTCTAATTACATTGCGATTGAGGCAACGTAACGTTTGATAAACTTTGTATTACAAATCCATGATTTGATGTTTGAAATTGAATCACTCATGTAATCAGCGATTATGCTGACAAGTCTTACCAATGTTAATTAGCCTATTCATGTGTTTCTCGGATTTTATGCATGTTTATAGAAATCTATTTCTTACATAGATAATTGCCTCGTTGGTGCACATGAGCCAAGACGGAAGATGAAAGATTACTCGTGTTCAGAGGGTTCAAAATGAAGTGGAGTACGTTTGATTGCTCTTTCTGTAAAAGACGTTAATTATAGGGAGCCGTTATCACAGTTACTGTTTCGTCAGTGAAATGGTCAAATTATACAACATTTTTTGACTAATGTCTATCATCAACATTTATTATTAACATTTAATGTTTATTATTAACATATGATATCAAACAGATGGATATATCTTCTAACACATAATCGTTTGAAGACCTGAGAGGGATGTAAGACACAAAGAGTTCAACGTTTATAAATTGATATTCACGGTATATATTAATTTTTTTGTAAAGTAATTATATAAACCATATTTTTCAAACTGTTATCATTGAAAATTTGACCTGGTAAGACTCAATTTCCGAATATATCATTTTTATGACCACGACCTCTATTTTTATCGTATCGTTGTATAAGGCGTTACTCTTTCCTGCTATCCTCATGAAAAAGTTTTAATATATCCAAACAAAAATTTCTCTGATCTTACATATTAAAAATTAAACAACTTTTTAACATCATTATTTTTAAAGTATAGTTCTATATTGAACTTACAGAGCGATTATTCATCCATTTGCTTTTTTATTGATTTGAAGTAATTATACTATGCACAGTGCCATTCATAAGCAGCGTTAAAACCCAACAATTGTGGATTGTATTTAAATGTATGCAATACACCGATTCAACTAGTCTCGTTCAACCAGACGCTCGGCTGTCTCCGTAAATCTCCGACCAGCAGATTTACGGAGACAGCCGAGCGTCTGGTTGAACGAGACATTCGGATCACGCTCGCCCTTTTCCGTAACCGATAAAAAGATATTTGCGGTGACGGAAATGGCCGAGTAGTTACGATTGTGAACGAGACTACGATTCAACAAACACCAATATGACCGATCTATAATGTCAAGGTTCGGCAAAATGGATTTAGTGTGTGAAGTTCACGATGGTTGTGATTTGCTTCCGATATACTGCGCGGAATGTGATTATCCTTTATGTAGCGACTGTGTAACTCGTGATCACGTTGGACATACATTCAGAAAAGTGTCAGAGATCGCCGAAACTCAACTACGACAACTAGAAGAATCTCTTAGTAGTGAAAACTTGGTTTTACGTCTTAACAAACTGCTAACTGATGCGGAAAGACGACGGAAAAAAAACTCTCAGAACATAGTGAGAGGCTACTTCAAAATGTCGTGGACAGAGAGGAGGAAGTAGTCGAGAAAGTGAAACTATGGAGAGAAAAAATGACAGAGAAGATTCTTAATCTTGCAGACAAACAACAGACGTCGCTTGGCAAGGATGTAGCATTATTGTCTGCCCTACTTCAATATAAAGGTAAAGGTCTAGACATGGGAATGGAACGTGATGGTATCCAAATATTCTTACTGAACCATGGATTCAAGAACCTTACTAGTGACAAAAATGCAAGGCGATCTTGCGTTCAGAGTTTGGAGAATCTTGAAATCAGAATAGGAAATTTCTTTGAAAATCTATTTGGAAAATTTATCGATGAAAAAGAAGACATGTCTTCTGATACATATCACGAAGAAGAAGGAGAAAATAAAGGAGAGGAAGAACATGATGATGATGATAATGATGATGATGATGATATATTTTATGACTCATTGGATTTAAAGATGTCAATTAAATTCAAATTTTGTTCAGATTCCATTGAAAATATTGTTTCATTAGGAGATTCTAAAACTCTGATGTTGGTTAAAGAAAAGGTTTATGACTGTGATGTGAAAAAGAGAGATTTAGATAATCAAGTGATTTTATCGAACGTGCTTCAAATCTCCCTGATTCCATCCTGCGGTGATGTATTGTCAATAATGAAAGACCAGAAACACATCAAACGTATCACCAAGGGAAAACTGGTGACTACATATGCTAAATCAAATAATGCAAACGAGGTTATTCTCGGGGTAGGCGCGGCCGGAGAACAAGCATATGCATGTATTGCGCATGATATCAACAAAAACAAATGCGGATTTGAAAAATTAACTCTCCTGGACGAATTTGGAAGGATTTTGAAGTCACTTAATTTGGAACAAGACCTTTACTCAATTTGCCGTCTGATGTTTTGTTGTGATGATAAAAACAAATGTATCAGAACTTACCAAGGAGAAGTGAGACTTGCCAATATTAAAGACGACAATATTAAAATTCTGAAAACTTATTGTGGGTCTGTTGGAACAAGCCCTTTGTCTGTGTTTATTCCAAATGACATTGCAATTGATCACCTTGGTCGTCCTCTTGTAGCTGTATCTAACGACAACGCCATTCATCTCCTGGATAAGAACTTGGTCTTCCTTAAACTTCTGATGACGGAAGAGGATGGTCTCCATAGACCGACATCAGTGACACTGGACAGTGAGGGATACCTCTATGTGGGGTGTAAAGATGGACAGATACATGTTGTGAATTACCAATACTTTCTGAACACAAACAGATTAACGAGATTAAAAATTGAACAACTTGGCTGATATTGATAAAAATAGCATTACTGTCTTTGAAATACTAGTATATTTAAAAGTAAAAAAAATGGAATGCTTTTGCTTATTTTGCTATCTTTAAAGTTTAATACAATGATCTTGTATTTTATTCAATCTTTTAGCAACTATTTGTGCAAACTTAATAGTAAAAGTAAGGTATTGGGTTGAGATACTGATCATTGTTATAAATTCCTCTACAATATCTAAAATAAACGCGATTATTTATAGTTAATTGGCTATTTCTGGATATAATGTGTACCTGTGGAGTAAATTGTTAATGATAAACGTTTTGCATTTGAATTTTCATGTATACAATGCAGAAAATAAGCGCGTACATACAGTACTGTAGAATAACTTCAATCTATTTACCAATACTTTTATTTACAAATTTCTATCACTAATTAATTGCGACTGTGGCAATATATTATATGTATGTTAAATGAGGCAATAACATTTGTTGTATTTTGCATTTCAAATCTATGATAAAATGGTTGGCATTGTATCATTCATGCAATCAGACAAATATTCCAAAGCAAAGTAAATTAACCCATCAAAGTATCATTTTACTTTTAAACATGTATATAAAAATTTAATTTTTAAGAAATAATAGGCTTTTTATTAGTTTAATATATGAGACGTTAGATTAAAGGTTACCCTTTAGTGGTTTCAATTCAAATGTTGAACCTTTGATTTGTCGAAAAAATTCCAAACTTTAACGTAATGGACGACAAACTTGTTGAATGAGAGAAATATCAACGCTTGAGCATTTACAGTGTGTATATGTTAAAACAACTGAGTCTGTTTCAATCAAAGCACTTTGCAGCAGACAACCGTTGAAAAGATTTGTGTTCACATGAATTGCATAAATATTTTAAAAATTATGAATTTTCACTTCAGTCATCTTAACATGTACAAGAATATCATAATAAAAAATAACCTGTGTGTGTTTGCCTCATTCCCCCCCCCCCCCCCAAATTGTTAACAACCCTAGTGGTTTTTACGATAAAACCAAGTAAACTGAACCGAAATATATGTTTTCAAAAGCGAGATTTATTGAAGATATGAATTTAATAATTTTTAATTTGATCGACGGATCAAAGAAAAAATTGACACAAAAACGTCTCCAATGCGCTACGCGCATGGATGAAAAAGTTTTCCGGTCATTTTGCTTCGATACGTTGATCAAAAGATATCAATTAATTTCTTATCATTTATTAAAACATGTTGCAATTGTAAAACGTTTTTGATATTCTTACAATAATAAATATATTCATGAACGCGTGATGACTAGTATTCTTGTGCTAATTCGCCGTGACTTAGTGTGTTTACAGAAAATTGAACTTCGCAGATTTCCAATGCAAACATAGGGGGAATTATACACTGAATTTAAATGTAAAACAATAACAGCAACAACATTAAAAATGTATGCGTCTTCATCTGATGCTAAGTTATTGTACTGAATTTAATGGATTAAATATGGAATGAAAGATGTAATCTAAATCAGCTAAATTAATATTGACTTAATTTTATGATAGGTGTGTTGGAACCAGTCCTTCGCCTGCGTTTAGTCCAAAGGACATTGCAACAAATCACCTTGGAAAACTTATAGTCGCCGTATCTAACAAGAACGCCATTTATCTGTTGGACAAAAATTTGACCTTCCAGAGACTTCTGATGACAGAAAAAGATGGTATCCACAGACCAACATCGGTGGCACTGGACGCCGAGGAATACCTGTATGTGTGGTGTGAGGATGAACAGATACATGTCGTTAACTATCAGTATCTCCTCAACACTAAAAGACTGACAAGATTAACAGTTTATAAAAGTCAGCTCTTAAAATAAAATTTAAAAACCTTAGCGTAGATCTATATTGAAAAGATACGCGTATTCTGAAACAATTAATATATAATTTGCTTCGTCCTTATCAGTTATTTCTCTTTACATCTTATTAATTCTTTTTAATCTATCCGAGAACACAGATACCACGCGTAAAATTCAAATAAGGACACAAATATAACTGAATTGATTAACATTATGTTAAAGATTTAAAATTCAAAACTAATGTTATTTTTACTTCTACAATCTTGAATACATTAGACCTGATAAAGCATTGTCTCATTTACGCTAGATCATAGTATAGGTTGTCTAGTTTTCCGATACACGATATATTCAAATAATTTTTAAAATCTTAAATGTATCCAACAAGTTTTGATTAATTTTTGTTTATTTTATTTCATATTTTCGTAATTATCCGGATTATTTATCAAATAAAGTGAGAAATGATACTAGTATTGAAAAACGTTATAAGAGCGAAGCACACAATATAAGATTGGTTGATACAGTGTAAAATGTATAATGTAACTTAAGGTGAAAGCGGAAAAGATCTATTGATTGTTTCATGAAATATATTTGCAATCTGTTTATTTATTGTAAATCATTTTGATGGGAGCGAAGACGGTCCACAAAGAAATAAATAAAATCGATATCGATGTGATATAACTAATGCTATCTTTACTTTCTTTCTGTTGGCTACAAGACAATTGGACTGTGGGTGTCATTTATACTGGTTTTAACAACTTGTAAATTTTTATTATGAGAAAAATATATAACGTCAGGTGTCTGTGATTTATAAAACAGCAACAACATATTGGCCAAAAATAGTCATCGTCTTTTAAAATAATGGAAATTAAGTTTACGGAAGGTGTAGAAGATAAAATCAATCGATATCCATACATGATTAAGAAATGCTATGGGTCAGTCGAATTATGTAATTTAAACTCTTTGCCAATTCTTCGATTTGAAACACATGCAGTTCCAAGCCCAGTGTTCGTGGTATGCATGCATACGTGCAGATAAGACTTTCAATATGGCAGTTTTCAAAATGTCAGGAAACATTAACTTGGAACTAATGTGTGGGGTTCATGATTGTAGTGAGTTGTTACCCCTCTACTGCATGGACTGTGATTGTCCTCTCTGTGGCGACTGTGTTACTCGTGAGCACGTGGGACATAAAGTCCGAAAGGCATCCAAGGTGGTCGAAAGCCAAGAGCTACAGTTGAAGGAATCTCTCAGCAGCGATAAATCAATTTTATTTCTGCAGAAGTTGTTGAATAATTCAAAGAGTAGTACAAAACACCTCGCAGAAAACAGGGAGAATCTTTTACGAAATGTTGTGAATAGAGAGGAGGAAATAATCGAGAAAGTAAAACGTTGGAGAGAGAAAATGACTGAGAAAATTATTTATCTCGCAGAGATCCAGACAAAATGTCTCCAAAAAGATATAGCTCTTGCTTCTGTCCTACTTGAAAGTAAAGACAGTGGCCTGAACTTGAAAAAAGATTATAATACTATCGAAATTATCTTTCTGAACCACGGATTACGAAATCTTATGGCAAAAGAAAACAGAAACTGCTCTAACAATTGGTGTTTTGGAAATCTCAATTTCAGAATAGATATTGTGGCTGAGGACCTGTTTGATCTATTTGGGAAATTAGTCGACGAAACAGAAGAGTTGTCTTCTGATATCTATAAGGGTGAAAAAGAGGAAGAAGAAAAAGAAAAATTATATGGTTCATTGGGTTTAAAGATAATGAATTTTAAGTTTGCTTCAGGTCCCATTAATAACATCATACCGGTAAGAAAACTTCTTTTGCGTAAAGAAAAAATAGCTTTTTATGATTTTGATGTAAAGAAAGGAACATTAAATCATCGAATGAAAAATATCTTATCTAGCGTCCATCAAATCGTCCTGATTCCGTCATGTGGGGATGTATTGTTATTGATGAATTGTCTTCAACGCATTTTTCGCTTCACCAAAGGTGATCTGATAACGACATACATAAGTACAAAGAAGCCTAACGAAAGTTATAGCTGTGTAGGATATGCAGGGAAGCAAGCATATGCATGTGTTGTACACGAAGTCGAGAAAAACAATTACTGGACAACAAAACTATCTCTACTAGATCAATTTGGTCGAATTTTGATGTCATTTACATTACTAGACTTCTCGAAGTGTTTCAAAACGTTTAAAAGGCGAATTGTCGTTTCTGATGAAACAAATAAATTTATCACAATGGACGAAAGAACAGTGGAACTTGTAAAGAGCACAGGATATCCAATCGAAGTGGAAGTGACCAAAGCTTACAGAGGATGTGTTGGAACAAGCCCTGGCTATTCATTCAGTCCAAGGGACATAGCAGTAGACACGCGTGGCAATATTCTGGTGGTTGTTGTTAACGACAACGCCATCCACCTTTTGGACCAAACCTTGACCTTCCAGAAACTTCTGATGACGGAAGAGGATGGTCTCCACAGACCGACATCAGTGGCACTAGACAGTGAGGGATACTTGTATGTGGGGTGTGAGGATGGACGGATACATGTAGTGAATTATCAGTATCTTCTAAATACAAATAGACTAACACGATTGGGAATTGAAAATTCAAAATAAATTCTTAAAGAAATGTTTTTTGATGGAGATTTTGCTCCGAAACTTTCAGAAGAACATTGCTAAAATAAAGTAAAACTGATTCATTGTTTCTAGACAAAAAAAAAAAAATGTGCAACTCCTTTCTTTCCTTCCATTTTCTGAAGGATAACATATCCTGAATTCAAACATAATGTGAATTAAACAGTTTAATGTAAACAATCAGTAAAATAAAGTTTGTAACGGTTTCTCTATTGATCATATTTATTTAATGTAACATGTCATTATGACAAACTATCACATCTTAATTTGATTTATGTGTAAACCTTATATGATTAAAATTTTAGAAAAAAATAAATTTTCAAAATCATCCGTTATATATATGGTTCTTTCATGTCGACATTATACCTTTATTGCATGATGATAAGGGAAATATGAAGATTTATTCCCCTAAAAAAAATCATATTTCCCGGGGGCACCACCCGAATGAAATTAAGATTTTTCTGGGGGAATAAATCTTTACATTTGCCGAACGTTCATGCAGTAAACTTTTTATTATACCGTACATGAAATATTAGTTTCTCTCTTTCCTTCAT
>WFKH01011925.1:45134040-45149616 GCA_016163765.1 Magallana hongkongensis
GAGATTAGGGGTACTAGCAAATCGCCATTAATCTCTCCTTTATTTTATATTTTCGGTTGGTACATGTACTTGTCATCAGAGAAACAATCTCTGTATGCGAAAGTGCTATTATAGTTGGAGGGGGGAACGTTTGTAATATGAATTTTACAGGCGAAGCTTGCTCTGTTAATAATAAGTAGACTTTAATATTATTAATGCAGCAGACATGAATTCAAAAATCGGACCGTATTATCTATATACATTTACCTAATAAAACATTGTTTTTAATATCAATGAATTTTAATCATTCAGATCAAATTTCCCATTTATATTTATAGCAATGTATCTATTTTTTTTACTTAGAGATATATTAGATGTAAAAACATTACTATTTCTTTAAAATGTTACGTAAATTTTCATAAAATATGGCATTTAAAAGAAAACTAACCATGATTTATGGATTACATTCTTATCTATCTGCAATAGAAAAACCTGTCGATTTTTTAATTTTGTTAAAACCGAAAAAAAAATATAACCCGGTGTGCAATAGCACTTTGATATATCATTACTTTTAAAAGAATTTTGTGGTTCTGGCACGTGTAAATCTACATGTAGGTGGGATAGGAGGGGGGAAGAATTCAGGGTAAATAAATCTTAAAGAAATAGTTATTATTTAATTGTGTAAAGTGCCTAACTATTCGTAAATTTTTATATAACGATCAGCCCCCTCTCCTCGGAGACAAATCCCGTGCACGCGCCCCATTTTCTTGTACATATTAAAGTAAAATATTCTCCGGGATAAGTCCGCAAAAAAGCGTTTTATAGACATTTTATAAATAACTACAACAACAAAAATAGCAAATGTATTAATTGGTATCATTTGTTGAATGCACCCGCCTGCCTGTCTTTTACGAGTTTGTCCCATAGAAAAAGAAAGTAAAACTGAATAAAAATAGAACAATGACAAGAACGGTACTTTTAATCGATTCCGTGCACTTTCGTTTCTGTTGTGTTTAGAGAAACTTTAAACATGGCCGACTTCAATATGGCAGGAAATATAAACATGGATTTAATGTGTGAGGTTCATGATGGTTGTGAGTTGTTACCCCTCTACTGTATGGACTGTGATTGTCCGCTTTGTAGCTACTGTATTACTCGTAATCACGTTGGACATAAATTCCAAAATTTGTCCGAGGTAGTCGAAACTTCGCCAACTGGAGGAATCTCTTGGCAATGAACACGCGGTTTTACATCTACAGAATTTACTTTCAGAAATCAGACAAAAACAACTCTCAGAACACAGAGAAAATCTTCTCCGAAATGTCGTGGACAGGGAGGAGGATATAATCGAGAAAGTGAGACTATGGAGAGAGAAAATGACAGAGAAGATCAGTAATCTTACAGACAAGGAGGAGGAAACGCTTCAAAAAGATAAGACCCTTGCTTCTGCATTATTGAAATGTAAAGAAAGAAATTTAGAAATCGATCGTGAGGGTATCAAAATCATCTCTTTAAACTGTGGATTAAGGAACCTTCTAAACAAAGATACCAGTATTCGGTGTTTTGATTTTCAAATAGGAGTGACAAACGATGACTTGTTCGGTTTATTTGGGAAATTAATCGATGAAACAGAAGAACTGTCGTCGGATATCTGTCAGTGTGAAGAAGAAGAAGAAGAAGAAGAAGAAGAAGAATTTCATGACTGTTTTGATTTCAAGGTGTCCATGAAGTTCACATTTGCCTCAGATTCAATTGATAACATCGTGCCTCTACAAAATTCCAAAACCATCATTTTGAACAAAGGAACAGTGTTTGATTGTAACTTGAACACCAGCGGTTTAAAACATCGGGCGGCGGTTTTAAAAGACGTGCAACAAATCGTTCTGATTCCATCATGCGGTGATGTATTGTCATTGTTGAAGGATGGAAAGTGCATTAAACGTATCTCTAGCGGAAGTTTTTTGACTACTTATATGAGCACACTGCTTACTAACGAAACGTATCAATGTATAGGACCAGGTGGAGAACACGCATATGCTTGTGTTTTGCACGAATTGGAAAATAATTTTAAACAAAGCAGAGTTTACAAAATTTCTCTCTTAGACGAATTTGGAAGAATTTTAACGACATTTAGTGAGCAACATCCAAGAATTGGTTACATAATACCTACCGGTACATATAGAGTTTACCATTCTCAGTGCTTTGGGATATTTGTTGCTGATGAAAAAAACACGTTTGTTCAAATGGACTCACAATCGGTGAAGTTGCTTCATGGCAATGGAGATGCATGTACATGTATATTCACTACAACGAAAACCTACAACGGATCAGTGGGAACAAGCCCTTCGTCTGCGTTCAATCCGAAGGATATAGTACTAGACAAACATGGCAATATTCTGGTAGCTGTCTTTAACGACAATGCAATCCATCTTCTGGACAAGACCTTGACCTTCCAGAAGCTTCTGATGACGGAAGAGGATGGTCTCCACAGACCGACATCGGTGGCACTGGACGCTGAGGGATTCCTCTATGTGGGGTGTGAAGATGGACAAATACATGTCCTGAATTATCAGTACTTTCTTAACACTGATAGACTAACAAGGATGAAAATTGAACAATCAGGATGATACATGTATTGGTACGGATATAACGATACTGAAGAATGATTTAAAAAATAAAAAAAAATAAATTATTTTGTTTATTTATTCTTCAAAAATTATTTCTTTAAAAAAATTAAAATGTACTAGTACTCCCCCAAAAGGATGGAATGTTCATGTTTACAGATACAGAAAAAAAGGAACATTCCAAAGCATGCTTGTCAATAACGATAACTGGATGGTTTCAATATAAAGCGAGTTGTCTAGCATGGGTCTAAAATATTTGTTTGACGAAACTTGTTCTAATCAATGTAAAACCTACAAGACAATCGAATGTAGAATATTAGATATTTATAAACAAAGTTTGATGTCATCTTTTTCGACATCTCAGAAGAGTAAGTTATATCAACACTTTGTGGATAATTTTTGTTTGCATACTTATCTTAGGAGACCGATTAATTATATTTCAAAAAAATTTATAAGTATTTTTCGAACTTTATCACACTCTTTAAATATTGAAAAAGGTCGACACAACAAGGTGCCAAGAAATGAAAGATTTTGCAATCATTGTAATAAAAAAGATTTAGAAGATGAGTTCCACTTTATACTCATATGTTCTTTTTACGTTGAATAACGAAAGAAATATATAAAGAGTTTTTATTACAGAAAACCAAGTGTTTATAAACTAGTTAAACTTTTAAGTGTTAACAATATAAAGGAACTTAATAATTTAGGTAAATATTTGTCTAGCGCTTTCAAAATGAGAGCGCAGCATTGTAATAATACTACAGTTTAAGCTACTTAACATACATTTATGTTAATTCATATTTTATGATATGTACATGATCATATTGTCTTAATATGTCCACTCACTTACTGCACATTGCACATTTGTTTATAATTTTATATGTATTATAATTTGTATTCCGATGAGTTGTAAAGCTCAAGGATAATAAATTGAATTGAATTGAATTCCGTAGACCATTTTAAATTGATTAGCTGTAACAGTTTATGTTTTACAATAACTGATGACAACTCATTAATTAAGATTGGGGAATCGTTACATTTGATGTATTTTGCATTTTAAATCCATGTTGAGAGATTTTAAAATTCGTTTTTACAATAAGACAATATTTCATATTTATAATTATACCATAGAAAACATAAATGACCATCTATGAGTCATTTTACAAATCCCAAAAATGAAAATTGAACTGATTTATTATTTATTTGTTCAACTTGTTACCTTTCAAAAGGTGTGTTCTTTAAACCCCAAATGAACCCCACTGATATTGCAGTGTACCCAGCTGTTACCACTTTTTGATGTCTATGATGTCTATATCTCCATCAATGAATCTGTTCTGTCATGCAGTCGTTGATCAATGCGTCGATACTGGACTTCTTGTGGTCTCTGCTTGGCTCCTGCTGTTGTCTGTATGATGTCCGCTTCGGTTGGCCTGGATGCACTGAAGAAGGCCGATGAGTGTGTAGATGTTGGGATGCGCGGCTTTCAGCGTTTTGTTGATCTTGGAGTGCCATCCTTCTAAGATGTTGTTGGTCCTAGGTCCGGTGTTGTCGAAATGATTCCAAAACTGCCCATCTGTTCCTTCAATTCACTGCTCTGTCACATAGTCGTCGAATCTGGTGATGTCCATGTTGATTTTCTCGGCGTCCTCCAGGGTGCTGAACCAAACATCTTCTACTGCGTTGATCGGTGCAAGGGACAGGGATGCGGCACGTCTCACTAGTCGTTGTTGCCGTACATGGTGGCTCATCCCAAAGTTTGAGTCTTCTCGATCCAAATACACTGAGTAAAATGAAAGAAGCATCCCTTCACTGTGGCATCAGGAAAGACTCGTTGCAACACATTCCTCAATGCAATTTCGAAACACACATCACAATCTGTGACTGGAACACAACGTTAACGTTGATCTTTCCGCAGTAAGGAGGTGAAAAAATCGCTGGTAGATGACTTCACTTTTCCCGGGAAGCAGTCTAAACACTAGAGGATATATCCGATCGTTGATTTCTCCGTGGATGGAATACAGTTGCTTGTAGAACTGGCCAGGTGAAAAGAAGAATGTTCCATCCATGTAGACTCTGTTGCTGGCGGCGAGGTAGTTGATGTTGCTGTCTGTTCCAAAGATCACAGACGGCATTTGGTTCATGGTTGTGGTGATGGACGAACTTTGTCATGAAGTCATGATGCGTGTTGAGTCTGGCAACACAGTCCGGAATCACACACTTCCAGTAGTGTCGGTCTCCTCTCCGTGAATTGATCTGCATTCAAAGAAAAGGATTATTAAATATGTACAAGCACATACAAAAAAATGACATTAATGTTCTTTAATTTAAGATATCAAATTATTCTTGAGATCCCCCCCCCTTTAACTAGTACCATATTGCGTAGATTTTTCATTTTATAATTGCCTTTCCTAAGTAAATGTTTGTGAAATATAATACCATGTATTTATAACTGTTAAATTCGAGACGTAAACTGCCAAACTTGCTGGACAAGAACGTAACAGCAAGCATAGCATTAGCCATGATAAACCACTAAGTGTATGAAAGGGAATTACCGTCAAAAGTCTATGTATCTTGCTTTTATTCTTATTACGCTTACTTCTTTATACTTCAGTACATTTGTACTTGCATATCATTTATTGTTTTCACATTCATGCTTATCCAATTTCACTTTGATTCTCTTTTATTCTTTATGGTTTGCTTAATTCTATGTTGCAATATTCTCTTCTTATTTGTTAAAACTCTTACTTCTATCTCGTTACAAACGTGAATTCAAACACGCAAACCATAAAGCACTTTCAATAAAGACGAATACAGGTTGTATGAATTTAATGCTGCATTATGACGCCAGGCGGCAGCGTGTGCGCTACAACTACTGCTCCCCCTATACGGAAAAACAACTCAGATAGCTTTATAAAAATGCTGGATAATTCGCACCAGGACATTTCGCTCCAAACTTTATATGTTCAGATCAAGATTTTTTTTCGAGACGGGGAGGGGGAGGGGGAGGAGAGGTGCATGTACTGAGGAATGATTTATAATTTTGTTTGCTAGGGGTAGGGGGAGTCCGAGGCCTATTTTCAGTAAGTTTGCTATGTGAATTTTTTAAAAAAATTGAATTTTCAAGGGTAGTGGGGTGACTGGATCCCCCGAAAATTCTAAGTCCGCGCATCGGTTTTATATATATATATACATGTGTGTATATATATATATGTGTGTGTGTGTGTGTGTGTGTGTGTGTGTGTGATATAGATCACGTGACGGGCTCACAGGTAGACGTTACTTTCGAGCTTCGTAGTTTTGATCAAATTTTCTAGGATTTAGACGTCGATTTGATATACTTAATGATTTTTGTCGACTAACATCGACTTTAGGATATACCTGACAATTTTCCTGGCGTTAATGTGAGTTTAAGTGTTTTTTGTATATATATATAACACCATTATCTATGTGCACCTGTGATTAGAACTCAGAATGTCGCAAATCTCAAAAGCGGTCTATTTAAAGAACTGCAAAATACTCGCTCCAGCGGAGGGTAAAATTACCAATTTTCTATTGGTACAGTGTGTTACCAAAGTGGTCGGAGATACCGATATATTAAATGGTATACAGTTAGATAGAGATTTATGGAGAATTTATTTAAACACCACAGAGGGCAGAGCCAAGCTATTGCTGCAGGGCATAGACGAAGATGACCAGCATATCAGTGTCTATGATTCCAACCCGTACTCGACAGGACTGGAAGCGCCCGATGACAAATCTTTGAAAATCACAATCTGCGGTGTTCCTCTTTCAGTAGATGATAGTGCAGTTTTCGAATGCTATTTAAACTGAAGGTTTCTCCCAAAACAGAAATGTATTATGAAAAAATTAGAAATCCTGAAACCAAAAAATGACAAGTTTACTAAACGGCAACCGTTTTTTGTACATTGAGCGAATTCCACAGAACACATATCTACCCAGAAACGTCTATTGTGCGGGGCTGAAATGTAAACTCTTTCACCAGGACCAGCATGTTGACAAACCAATAATAACGTGTACCAAATGTTGGCAAAATGGGCACAATAGGTTTAATTGCGAAAATGATCCATGCTGCGCAGTGTGCAAAAAGTCTGGGCATAAACCTGGGTGCGAGAAATGTGAATTCTACATTCCAGAAAAACCGAAAAACCTCAAAACCTTTCAGGGAGAAAAAGATGTTCTTTCAAATTTTTATCCTTGTTAGCTGAAAATCTTTGGGGAGACCTTTAAGTCGGCGGAACAGGCTTTCCAAACAACGAAGGCGCTTAGATCAGGTGATGTCGTTGCAGCGGAGCGAATTCGGAATTCCAAAACGGCGCTGAAAGAAAAACGCATCGGCAATCTCGTCCAAAAATCTTTCCAATCGAAAGACACGAAAAGCCATGTCATGGAACAAATCATTTCTGCAAAAATAAACCAATGCGAGGAAATGAGGGACACCCTTAGTTCCTACAAACCATCGGTGTTCTTTGGTCATCCAATGTATGATATGTACTGGGACACTGCTCTATCATACGAGGAAACAGTCAAAACCTCATCGAGGGCCTTGCTGGGAAAGAACATCATGGGGGATATCATTGCACATGCAGCGGAAAATTTACGAAATAACATTAAAAAGAAAAAGTCATCAGAAAAACGGTAACTTCTTCAAATACATATATGTTAAATGAACTCATCGACCATTTTTGAATATCAACTTTAAAATTATTGTCGCTTTTAGAAAATAACAAGACCAGTTCACTGGTAGACATGTATGAGGTTCATGTCTGTAAGTTGCTACGAACACCTTCAAAACTAAACAGGGACATTCAGTTACATCAACATAATTGATAAATCAAAAAAGCTACAATAAGCCAGACTGTAAGTGATACATACATGTATACTGTAATTACATTTTTATCAATTGGAAAATTTGTGTCAATAAGAAACATACAGAATTTAGGATTTGTAATTTGGAAGAAAAACATATTTTATTTAGAGCTGAATACATAATTCTTTATCAAGATTTGATTAAGATTTAAGATTGGAAAGTATATTCATCCATATCACATACCGTATTTTAATCTCTTTAGCCTGGTTTATTTTTGTTTACTTTGTAATTTGTAACTCAATGTGTAACGTCATTGATACTTTAGATTCGTTAATTTAACTGAGTATAATTCCACCGTTTTGTGCCAAATCGCAAGAATATAGAATCGCGTGTACCGAACTTTCTTTTAACTTCACAAGTTTACAACATTTTAAAAAATAAGTGAAATTGTAAAACCTGCAAGGTATGCTTATCCCAATACAGTAGAGTTAGTGATTTATGCACGTGATAATTTTCACAAATACTATTGTACAGGACAAGCTACTTCTAAGCATTACGTACCCCGGCCCTTTTATTGTTTTTCAAAAACATCTTGAAATTTAATTTACTTTTATTTCTATTTCATCTACATGTTCCACAGGTACTTCTGGACAGAACCAAGCACCACCACACCTCCACGTCTTTTCCTTCTCAATTGAAAAAAAAAACACATTATTTTTATTTCTTGTCTCTAATCACCACATATTAACGGCTCAAATCGATAATAACAAAATTAACGACTCAGTGGCATTTCTATTCACATTCACTTCATTGTATATATATGTATGTTTTTAAATTGAAGGAAAAAGAGGGAATGCATGGTCCTGTTCACAAATACCTGTGACATGTTCTTCGGTTTAAAATTAACCGCCCATGCGAATAATAATTTGTTACCGCTTACATGATATACGATACGTTGCATTGCGGATCTAGAATAGGGGTCAGATCCGGCATTCAGAAGTTGGAGTTCTATTCGCTTTTCGCTATTCACTATTCGAATAGCGAATAGAATTCTGTGGTCGGTTACCGTAAACATGCTAATAAACGTAAATTCAACATTCCATAAAAACTTCGTGTTTAACGGAAATAAACAATAATATATTAAAAATTATATCTTGCTGACCTGACCTGAACATTGACATAATTAGCTAGCCTGGCGAAAAGGTAAGAAATTCATCATATTGCAATGGGGATATCTCTCAAGGGCCTGGCTTACACCCTGTATCCCATATTTGGGACTTCGTATTTAGTGAGGATGGGGCCCCGGGAAAGTCCAGGCTTCGGGGCCACCAACATGTAAAAATCTCAGCTCAAATCTCAGCCTCAAATCTTAGATTTCTGACTCAGAGTTGGGTTTACACGACCGTTAACAGGCTTAGCTACCCTGGCGAAAATAGGAAATTTCGTATAATACAGTTTTTGAAGGGGCTGGCTTACACCCTGTATCCCATATTTGGGCCTTCATATTTGGTGAGGATGGGTCCCCAAGAATGTCCAGGCAACCTTCAAAAGGAATCGGGTTTACACGACCATTAACAGGCTTAGCTAGCCTGGAGAAAATAAGAAATTTCGTATAATACAGTTCTAGTGGGACATCTTTCAAGGGGCTGGCTAACCCTCTGTATCCCATATTTGGGCCTTCATATTTGGTGAGTATGGGGCCCCTGGAATGCCCAGTCGACCCTCAAAAGGAATTGGGTGTACACGGCCATTAACAGCCTGAGCTAGCCTAGCGAAAATAGGAAATTTCGTATAATACAGTTATAATTGGATATCTTTCAAGGGGCTGGCTAACCCCCTGTACTCCATATTTGGACCATTATCTTTGGTGAGGATGAGGCCCCTGAAAAGCCCAGTCGACCCTCAAAAGGAATTGGGTTTACACGGCCATTAACAGGCTTACTAGCCTGGCGAGAATAGGAAATTTCGTTTAATACAGTTACAGTGGGATATTTTTTAAAGGGGGGTTCCCTGTATCCCATATTTGGGCCTTTATATATGGTGAGGATCGGACCCTGGGAATGTCCAGACGACCCTCAAAAGGAATTGGGTTTACACGGCCATTAACATGCTTAGCTAGCCTGGCGAAAATAGGAAATTTCGTATAATACTTTTTTTGAGGGATATCTTTCAAGGGGCTGGCTAACCTCCTGTATCCCATATTTGGGCCTTTACATTTGATGAGGATGGGGCCCCGAGAATGCCCAGTCGATCCTCAAACCATTGTTTTCACAAAAACGACTAACTTCACAGAAAATTGTCAAACTATAAAAAAACATTACATGTTTAAGTAGTCCGAGTATCGCACTACGCCACAATCCGGATTTTACAGTATTGGTTTGAGTTTTAAATAGTGTTTAATATATCCAGTATTGATTTTGTTCTACGTCGCTCTTGTAAACAATATCAATAATAAGCAGTTAGGATGGTGTTGTATATATTGAATGTGAAATAGAAATGATTGAAGTTAAGAAACTCAATTGTGTAAAATGAAATATGAAAAACATTTCTCAGGATAAAAAAGCACTGATCAACCAGGATCTCAGGTATGGTTTATTACACAACCAACTTGAGACCTATATAGTTGTTAACAAGAAACTTGAAGCTCGCTAAAGGGGAATGAATATAAATGACAACTAGATACGATCTCGTTACGAGTAACGAGTAGGTCTTCCGTTCAATTTGTTTAAAGATACGATTAAAATATTAATGAAATTTCAGAATTCCCCCTCAAACCCTGCGTTTCAGATAATGTATACGATTGTCAATATCCTGTACAATGCTTAATAAAGTGTTTTGCTTTTTCACATACAGCAAATTAAAGATATAAGATTTTAGTTCCTTAAAATCCCTAATTATGTCACCAATGGGTGTGGCAATGAGTTTTACAAACTGTTATTGTTACGATCAACAACTTTGCATCTTTAATGGATTACAAAATCTTGATAGTTTTAAATTATGTGTAAAAGACTTTACGAGTGTCTTGGCCCCTAATTTCAGGGGTCAGCCCCTTTTTCTTGAGTTCATTCAAAAGGTATCACGAATACTAACATTTTTTGTTCTTATACTTATCTAAAATTGTTTTTCATTTTTGAGATACAAATGATTGAATATTTTAGGGGCCAGCCCTCTAGATCCTTAATGGGGACAAATATTAGTGTTTTGATTAGTGGATTTGATTTGAATCATCAATTCAAGCATTTTCTATTCTACAATGCCTAACAAAATATGTTTCCTTCTCTAGATATATTGCGTCAAAGATTAAGTACTTTGACCCCTAAAAATCCCTAAATACGTAATAAATGGGCGTGGGAATGATTTGTTCTGTTAGATATTGTTACAATCAACAACTTTGCTTCTATAATGCATTACAACATCTTTATCGTTTTTAAGTTATTTGTAATACAGTTTACGAGTCTTTTCATAGCACTTTTCATACTCTACCACTTTTATTATATATGTCTTAACAAAATATCAACTGATAAAAAGATATAGATCAAAACGTGTGAAAATTTTGATTCGAAATTCGTACCCAATTTTCGTGCCTAGGCGAGCTCAAAGAAATGGCGCCACTGGCGCCAAAAAACTACTTTCTGCACAACTTCCAACTATGGTCTACCTATCCTGAAAATTTCATATATTTCATATTTATATCTCTGATAGTCTCTGAGTTTATGTCTGCACAAAATTGGTCGTAAAAACTTACAAAATCGGCCGTAGATCGGAACCGGAAGTAACGATTTCAAAATTTCAAAAAACTTCTAGAATTATGACCACTGGCAATCATCTGTGAAAAAATGGTCGAAATCGGCCGAATAGTTTTCGACAAATCGCGTGCACAAAATTCGTGGGAAAAAATAATAACAACTAGAGCAAAGCTCGTTGCAAAGCAACGAGTGGGTCTTCCGTTAATGTCGAAAGTAAAGCTAGAAGTTCCTTTAAGAAGCAGAGTTCTTAAACCAATAAACGTAAGTAACAAAAACAAACAGAAAGAAAATCGAATAATTCTTTGTAAGAGTTAACAAAATCAGAATGATTCAAAGTATGAATTAACACAAACCTTATCAATTTCAAGAACGACTTTGCAAATACAAATCCGAATGTGTTTAAGTACGATTTAACAATCATCGAATTATTTTAGGTACGAGTTTATTTATCTTCGAACATAACACTATTTTCTTAACCAAGAATGTGGAATCAAAATTTCCGGAAAAATCAATTTTTAAACCCCTATATCTCTGTTATGCATCGTCCGATTTTAAAACGGATTTCAGATTTAAATTAAGCCTTATGAGTTGAACATTTCTGTCTCTATAATTATATTCAAATTATTATTTTTTCAGTAAAAAGTTATTTTTAAAAGACTTTGTAGCCCTCCTGACCCCTAATTTGAGGGGTCAGCCCCTTTTTCTTGATATCAAATGAAAGGTCTTGCAATTATAAACATATTTTGTTCAACAACTGTTCACGAATTGTTAACCGTTCTAGAGATATCTGAACAACTGTATTTTAGGGGCCGACCCTTAAACTCCTTACTGGGACCACCAACATTTTTTTTTTTAATATTATATTATTAAAAACATTATTTTGAACAACTTTTCATCTACAATGCTTTTCAAAATATTTCTCCTTTTCTATATATTATTGATCAGAGTTTTGGACTTCTGGCCCCTTGAAACCCTAATTACGTAACATATGACTTAGGTATGGTACTGTATAGATAAATAACTGTACAAAGAATATTTTTGCTTCTATAATTGATAACAAATTATTTTTCAGTAAAAAGTTATTAACAATAGACTTAAGAGCCCTCTTGTTCCCTAATCTGAGGGGCCAGCCCTTTTTTCTTCATATCAAATGAAAGATCTCGCAAATATAAACATATTTTGTTCAACAATTGTTCAGGAATTGTTGACCGTTCTAGAGATATCTGAACTAATGTGTTTTAGGGGCCGACCCTTAAACTCCTTACTGGGGCCACCAACAATTTTTTTTTAGGTAGCATATTGTTGAGAACATTATTGTAAGCATTTTTTGTTCTACAATGCTTTGCAAAATATTTCTCCTTTTCTAGATATTAATGATCAAAGTTTTGGACTTCTGGCCCCTTGAAACCCCTAATTACGTAACATATTATTAAGGTGTGGTACTGTATAGATAAACAGCTGTACAATAAACATTTTTGCTTCTATAATTGATAACAAATTATTGGTCAGTAAAGAGTTATTGCAAAAAGACTTTAGAGCCCTCTTGGCCCCTAATTTGAGGGGCCAGCCCCCTTTTTCTTGATATTAAATGAAAGCCCGTGGAAATTGAAACTTTTGTATTACATGTTTTAACAAAATATTTATACATCAAAAGATATTACAGAAAATGTTCGAAAATTTCGTGAAAAAATTTGGTGCTAATTTTCAGGTTCAGGCGAGCTTCAAGGCCTTGCGCAAATTTCATAATTGGAAGCATGGGGGTACAACTTTAGACATTTATCTACAATCCTAGAAAAAATTCAAGCTTCTCTCTTGATTAGTTTCGGAGGAGATACGTGGACAAAATGATCCTTAAAAAATTACAAAATCGTCAATATCTGAAACCGGAAGTCACGTCATCATTTGAAAATTTGATAATATGTAGCGTCGATGATGCTAAATCAGTCCTAAAAATTCCGTGCAAATCGGTTGAATAGTTTTTGAGAAATAACGCTCCAAAAAAGTCAGAAAAAGAAAAAAAAGAATAACTAGAGCAAAGCTCGTTGCAAAGCAACGAGTGGGTCTTCCGTTTATGTCGAAAGTAAAGCTAAAAGTTTCTCTAAGAAGCAGAGTTCTTAAACCAATAAACATAACTAAATAAAAAAAAAATCGAATAAATTTTGGTACGAGTTCACAAAATCCGAATGATTCTAAGTACGAATTAACAAAAACATTATCAATTTCAAGAACGACTTAGCAAAAAAGTGTATGAACTGCTGACCCCTAATTATAGGGGTCAGCCCTTTTTTCTTTATTTCATCTGAAAGCCCTCGTTATTCTAAACAACTTTTCTTCTATATGTTTTAACAAAATATTTTTAGTTTAAAAGTTATAATACAAAAAGCAACAAAATTTCAGCCCCGAAAAAACATTTAACTTTGGCGATATATAGCTCAAAAACTAAAAGAGAAATTTGTCAAAACTTCCATGCTAGCACAACTTCAACACGTTAGCTACAATTTCGCCAAATTGCATGCAACTATCATGTGTAGTTCCCGAGATCAACTCTGGACAAAAGACCCCTCAATTTTCAATTAAAGGGCAATAACTCATAACCGGAAGTGAATTTCAAAAATTTGAAAAACCGTTTTAAGACCTTAACATTACCTACAAACCCTGAAAGTTTCATAGCAATCAGTCAAAAAATCTTCAAGAAATGGGCTGCACAAAATTTGCGGGGGAAAAAAAATAATAACTAGAGCAAAGCTCGTTGCAAAGCAACGAGTGGGTCTTCCGTTCTATCATCTCCAAAAATTTCAAAGCAAAATCTTTAACGGTTCTTGAGATTTCCTCCGGACAAAATCACATTTTTTAAAATAAAAAATGGCCGTCAAATTTGAACGGAAGTGATGTTATCGCTGAAACTTGGTCTTCCGTTAATGTCGAAAGTAAAGCTTGAAGTTCCTGTAAGAAGAAGAGTTCTTAAACCAATAACAAGAGACACTAAAACAAAAAAAAATAAAAAAATCGAATAATTCTTGGTACGACTTAACAAAATCCGAATGATTTTAAAGTACGAGTTAACAAATAACTTTACAATTTCAAGAACGACTTCACAAAAAAAAATCCGAATGTGTTTAGGTACGACTTAACAATTATCGAATTATTTTTAGTACGAGTTAATTTCACTTTGAACTTAACGCTATTTTTTAAGGGGAGACAGGACACGTATCACGTGACTTTCATTGCAATGATACTTTGATGTGCTAACTCTATTATGACGTCATAAATGATTTGATTGTATGATGCTATGATGTGATTTATCCATTATGACGTCATACAGGATTTAATAGATCTTTTTCCCGTACTCAACGGTTCTAAAGTAGTCATTTTCACAACATGAGATGGGGAAATTTAATATTTTAATTTTAGAAATGTAAATGTATAAAATCATAAGCGGTTAATATAATCAGGTATATATTCCGCAGCTATGTTAAGGCTGCCCGAATTGATGTGTAGAAAGTCACTTGTCTGAACTTCATACGATATGACGTCATAATTAACTTTGACGTCACTATCTGCATTCCTTTCGATAGTTCTCAGGGAATGTATCGTAACGAAATAAGTGAATTTTACTGAATATTATAAAACCGCGTGATTCCTTTACATAGAAGCTGTTTTAAGTAATACTAAATTTAATATTATCATTACTTAGTATAAAAAATCGGCAGTTTTAAAGCCTCGTATTAGGTTAATGACTATTTATAAACTAATGGTTTGGAGACTCGCCCTGCTAAATGTAAACTAAGGAATGGAGATATTTTTATGCATGTAAAAAACAGCCTGGCGCAAGTGAAAGATCAATACAATCTTCGTATTTTTTGCGTGAAACCGGTAGAGAAAATAAGTACCAATGTGAATCATGCTGGGGGGAAACCTACCAATTTACCCAATGTTGTGTAATTCGAGCTTAAAAAGTAAAAATGTGCATAATTTCGATGATGGGGCGAAATGTTTTGACAATATTTCAAATAAACGAAATATTTATATGAACCCCCAGCAAGAACTGCAAAATACATTACTTATCGAAGGATTTTTAATAAAAATATATTTGATTTAATGTCATTTATCACTTGCGCCAATGCGATTTATACAGATCATACGCTGTGTTAGGATACACACGTCACGTGCTTAAGAACAACATATGACGTCACAAAAATGCATCAAATATATTGTTGGATATCGCTGTTTATTAATGTAACAGAGATTTAAAGAAAATTGCCCGGTTAAAGTGTTCATTTGATAATTAAAACAGTATCGTTTTCCGATATAAATTTAGCTTCGGACAGCCTTAACATAGCTGCGTCTGAAAATGATCCGTTCATGTTAATTGATAAATCTAAATAATGCATTACTTTTT
>WFKH01011925.1:45183222-45206713 GCA_016163765.1 Magallana hongkongensis
AGGCCAAAAAAAAAATTATTCCCGTTTCCGGTCGCCCGACCGACCCTATCTTTTACCCCCCGACCCTAAAAGTTTTTTTTTGTGATCATGGTGGTGATCGGTAACTTCGCCAGAATTTCCTCAGAAGGAGAAGTGAAGGCGCCCTGTCTTCTGAGTTCACAATCGTGTAAATTGACCTCATTGGCAAATGAATGATAGTAAACTAATCTACAGACATCTTTACTGCATAAATTAACCTTGTGGTTAATAACTTGCAACTATCTTATCTTCAGGGGTTATAAATACGGGTGATACAACAACATACTGTGCATTGGAAATTACAAAAACGATGTTTATTACTTTGAATCCTGATATTACAGTTAGTTAATAAACTGCTATTAGTTAATAACTGCAATAAATGTTAGAATTATCATAAAACTGCTTTCTATATTATCTTGAAAATTAAACAGATCCTCTTCATATTAACGTACGGTAGTAAGTGGGTCAAAGGGTTGGACTAATAACCCAAATACACGGAAGTGCAGAGACTGATTTAATTGATATTGCCATTAAGCTAATACAAAACAGAAATATTTATCCAGAAAAGGATAAATACATTCATACACATGTAGATTAAATTTTGCAAATAATATTAGTTTATATTTTTTATTTTAAAAAAATCTATTTTTTTTTCTTTAAAGGTTGTTTTCTATACATTACATGCATCAATAATACAAAGACATTTGGAAATTTTAAATCATCATTAACATACCGTACACTGTAAATATACTTCTTTCTCATTATAACACACATGCTCCAAGTTTTTAAAAATAAAATATTTTTTAAAAATAAAATTTTTTTCCTACCTACCTACCCTAATTTTTTTGGTCAGGTGACAGGAAACAGGAATATATTTTTTTTTGGCCTTATAATGATGTATGCAGATTATATAACTTTATATTTTGCCTATGCTTCAACTGCAGAAATCACTGCTGTGGGGATTCAAGTTCAACAGTTACACTCTCCATATTTGTTCTCCATGAACTGGGTTTTTTTTTTATTATTTGAACCAGAAAACAGTTTCATAATAAATAAATACTTGATTGTTTTGTTTTTATTGCAGATTTGTGGCAGTGGGGGCCACAGTGCATACTCTGAGGAAATCATTACTCTGTTCATCAACAAGGCGGGCTGTGACGGACGGCCGGGGTCACAGCTGGGGGAGGACCTGTGCGGGGTGTGTGGGGGGTACAATGACTGTGAGGACTGTAGTGGGAAGCTCAATGGAGGTATGATTTCAGAATCGGAAAAAAAATCACCATTTTCAGATTTACCCTCGTCGGCCTTATTCTTACACATGTTAACTGACCATATACTGGTATAGTATGTCTGTTTTTTGTGTCCCAAAATTTGCAAAATTGGGGTAAATATGTACATTCTTTTTTTTTGTGTTAGTGATTTTTTTTGTGATTTTTAAAGTTTCAAACAGCAAACAGTACCGTTTACATTTTCTGTGTATTGTATTAGCTTGAACACTCTGGGATCTTCCGTCTGTTGCATCGATCATTTTATGCCAGTTATGACCTAATTCTGACACCTTGACTTGATTACCTGTACTGTAGGTGCTGTGGTCGACTCATGTGGGGATTGTACGGAAGGGGACACAGGTCTGACCAGGGACCACCGCCTAGACTGCAGGGGGCAGTGCGGACTCAACTACTTTGATGACACCTTCAAGATGTGCTTACCGTAAGATCTTGTTCTTTATTTTTAACCGGGTTTTCCAAATGAAAAATCTTGTGATTAAAAGTTAAAAATGGCGGGAGGGCACCTGCTATTAGAGTACCCTTATTGTACTGATAACTCCTCACCGACTCCTCGCACATTTTTCAAGCTAGGAAGTTGTTGTTTTGCCTATCAATATGACAATTGTACATACATCAGAGATGTGCATATTACTTGAATTTTGATTTGAAAAAAATACCAGCTAAATAAATGAACGTATTAATGAAGTTATTTTTTGGCAAAATATTGCATATAGATTACACAATTTCTCTGTATAGGCAGTGTTTATCAATTCAGGGTTGACAAATGGATTGTGGATAATTACTGTTGACACAAAAGAAAACCCAGTCTGCTGTCACGTGGAAAGCATTTCTCTTGGTTTTTTTTGTTTTTTGGGGGTATGGGTTAAGATTAACATTGATATTCAGTATTAATGAGGCTGGGAACTTTGCAGCAGAGCATGCGGTCAAATGGATGTCTGAGAAACTGGGTGTGCCAGAATATACAGAGTGCGTTACTTCATTAATGAAGCCAATCATTCTCTATTTTTGTTCACAATAAGGGGTGTTTTAATATGATTGAATATTGCAAAACTGATCACTGTCTGATATCAAGGGGTTTTGTTTGATTAAATTTTAAACAAGCCAGAGCATGTATTACCCACTGGCAGCACAAAAGTGATAATTGTTAGAAACCTAATCGTTTCAGTATTTTGACCTAGCTAATATGCATGGTAATTATTATATAATCTAAATAACATGGGGTCATAAAGGAAATACTGTTCTTAGGATATAATTAGATGTGTTCAGTTGCTTATTTTGTATATCGTGTGTTTCATTCACAATTTAAAAGTATGACTTAATTACTGGCTATGCAGGGTTATTTTCGCCCCGTGTAGTTTTCGCCCCAAGTAATTTTTGCCCTTCTTCACTTGCAAGCAGTTTCGTCCGCTCTTGAACTCGTCCGGACACAGTTGTGATTACAGAGAGATGATTTGAGACATTGGAATTCGCCTAGTACTAGTTTTAAATTCGCCCACTAATAACGAGGGCGAAAGGGTCGAAAATAAAACAGGGGCGAGTATTTCCCTGCATGCAGTAATTATGTCATGCATTGACTGCATTACTTTTGTGATGTCTGCTGTGTTGTAGGAACAATGTGGACAGAGAGAGGCTGATGACCTCGTTTCAGGAATGTGATGGATGGGTCAATAGCAACGCCTACATAAACAAGTGAGTCCAACACCACCTGCTTACCCACGGAATAAGGCCCAAAAAAAAAAAAAAATGTATTGGTTTTCAGGCACTTCTGCAACAGATAAAATGCTTCAGCATTTATTTATTCTATAACCAGATTTATTCTATTACAAGATCTGAAAAATTTCAATTTTCAAGTTTAAGTTACAACTTAGAAAAAGAGATATTCTCCATTGCAAATCCTGCATTGAAAATAAAATCAAATTATCTGTTGGCCCCATTTTATTTTGCAATGTTTGGCCTGAGATTACCATGAATACATCAATATTTTTGGCATAACAGTTATTATCTCATAACTGGGTTTAAAACTGCAGAGATACATGTATGCTTCATTGTGTGTTTTAATGAAAACCATGCTTTTTTTTCAGACATTAAAATTCTGATATCTTGCATAACACCTTAATGAGAACCTCATGTTAAACACAAAGACTATGGGTGCAGTTGTGAGTTAGGCTATCCTTAAATAAATGTTTGTTTCTAGACCCAGGAGGGAGGAAGGAAGGGAATTTTTTTTTCAAACTTGAAGTTTAACTAATTAAAATTGGTAAAAAAATAAAAATCTCCTTAAAAAAAAAACTAATAAAATTTTGATCAATGATGCAGGAGGAAATTCCAAACAAACAATAATTTTATTTTGGCCTTATTGGGAGCATTTGATGCTTTTTTACTGTTAATAGAAGATGAGATGCCATATTTGATGTGTCACACATGTCATCATTTCTTTTATGTAACTTGATGTCAATTTTTTATTGCAATTTTATTACAATGTATAATATTATATATTTGTATAAAACACGAATACACGAGATTTTGTATAAAAAGCAATGAACTTTAAAAAATCATTAAATTTGGGCTGCTGGTTTAAATGATGTCACAGTGATATGTAGATGCTATTTTTAGATGTGGCTACTGTGTGCTGGGCAACACCTCACTGGCCGAAAACCACGGGGAGGATCAGTGCGGAGTCTGTGAAGGGGAGAACGAGTGTGTGGATTGTGCTGGGGTTCCTCACGGGGAGTCGGTGATAGACTTCTGTGACAACTGTGTACTTAGGAGTAGCAAGGACTATAACAAAGGTACTCTATACGTTACATATTGGATCTACTGAGGGGAACATGCCCTGGAAAATTCAAAGTTATTAAAATTTACTCAGTAAAGTTACTGAAAATAGGCCTCGGACCCCCTCTGCTCCTACACACCCCGGTCATACCGCTCTTCCGAACGAGGAGGACTCTTTTCCGTGTCAACTAAACACTGCTCCGCGTTCTGCAGAGTCCTCCGCGTTCGGAAGAGCCGTATGATGGGGGTGCTACAGATTAGGCCAAAAATAAGATATTTGTAGTTTGGTTATGTTTTATACAATCATAATAATTATTAATAATAATAAATTGATAATTCTAAGTATGTGCAATCCTTTTGTGGTCCAGAATGTTATGTTGGGATGGGCCACATTAACCAGACTCGACTGGGAGCCAATGGGCAGAAGGCGGTGGAAATGACGGCCTATACAATGGCCCAGCAGGAGGGTGCAAACCGCCCCTCGGCCTTCACGATACATGGATGTGGTCTGCCCAAAGCATCGTACTTTGACAAGGTAAGGCCAAAAAAATTAGCGCATTCATTACAAAAACATGTCGGAGAGTTCAAAATATAAAGTATCAGGCAAATATTTTATTTTTATTGCAAGATAAAATTTGCAAAATCAGATAACTCAATTTTTTAATTTTTAAACTTAAAAATTCAGAATTAAGCTATAATTTCATTTTGCAAATTTTGCAGTAAAATTAATCAGTGCGACAGCATTTTATCTAATGCAGCAGTACCCTAGAACCAATACATTTTTTGGTTTTTTTTTTGCCATTATTTAACTTTATCAGTCTCTTTCAAACGAAGAGCTATGTATACAAATACAGTCAAACTTCGTTATCTAGATGGGACTGTTTGAAATCTTCGAGATATCGGAGTATTTGAGATATCGAGGGTAAAATATTTAAAAAATAAGTGGTTGGGACTTACAAATCACTTCGACATATCCATTGTATTCGAGATATCAGTGTTCGAGATACCGAAGTTCAACTGTACTGTTAAAGGCAAAAGCGAATATATTTAGATTTAATTTTTCTATACTAATTAAAAAATAGTTAATGGCTAAAGAAATCATATCTAAAGTTTTGAAGTAGATGTGTCTTATTTGACATTTAATTAACTTATGCAAGTTATTGAGAACTTGAGAAATACATGTAATATGGTGCTATGTTGCAAAACTGCTTAAGACATTGAGTTCATTTCCATAATGTATTGATTTATGTTTTTCTTTTTTTTTTTCTCAGGAGATAGACATGACTGTTGTGTCCTATGACAACAATACGGGTGTGATCGTAGCTCGCACCCGAGAGCTGACCGCCGCAGACATTGGAATCTATAGAATAGGATGTTTTACCACCGACGAGGGAATAAGTACCATCAATTCACCGAAGACCACTCGTATTGTTTTATTTGGAGCAGCTGATGTCAGAGCAGTCATTCCACAACAAATCAACGTACAGGAGGAAACCAAGGTCAGAACAGTTCATTAAAAAGTTAAAGGTCAAAGTTCAAGGTCAAACATTCCATTGTTTGATGGTCAGATTCCATGGAATTTTAAAAATTGAAAACATACCGGTACATGAAATTTGTGGTGCTAAATGTTTTAAAATTTCCTTTTAGCCGAGATTGTATCATTTTGAAAAGATTACTTTCTACTAGTATTTTGTAAATTGAAGATTTTATGATTGAACAAGGAATATTTAGATGGTGGCTATAAATAGCCACTGTCTATTGCTATCGTCCTGGCCGGAAGGGTATTTCTCACGGGGACCCTAGCGGATTAGGAACGATAACTCTGTTAGGTATGCAGAGTTACTGGCGATGTTTTACCGATTGTCGATTTCAGTTTGAGAACTAATTTACATCTTATTAGATATTTTAAGCATTATAGCTGCTAATTATTTTGTACATACATTTCAATAATTTATGAAATTGTGTCTTATTTTTAATGAGCCGTTTCCCTGTCTGCTTACGCGGTATTGATAACTTATGCACCAACTGCCAGATGTGAAGTTTAACTCAGTATCAGGACTCCAAAAATTATATCACTGCGATAATTGACCAAGAGTTCTCACAATAATCATGTCTTTTTTTATGGTGTAAACAATTGTCAGAAACACACTATTTAAACGGGTTTGCCATTTCATTTTTCAGCAATTATGCTTCATCGATAAATTCATGATCAATCATTTTCAACGCATCAATTTAAGTTGAGGCAGTATTTATTTTGTTGTAGCTTATTCCAAAGAATTCACAACATACTGACAATGAATATTACATAAATTACATTTTATTGAACTTCAACCGATCGATGGCACACTTTCTTCTACAAGTGTGCATGTGTTTTCAAACATGCAAAAAACTTGAAATTTACTATACAAACATGTTCAATTTTGGACTGATCTGTGATCAACCTTATTTTATAACCCTCTCAGTCTGTAGAATCATTAATTTTGTTACATGCACCTCAATATTCATCAGATAATAATTACTACTGATGTTGACGCTCTACAATGACTTTCTCTCAAACACGCTCATCGACCTCGGATTGTAAAACTCACGTGCAAATCGAGTCGCCATTTCACACACAGTTTTATATGTATATAAACACACCACACTTCGTCATTTTACGGACCTGGTGACGATGTTTCAAAAATTTTCAGTACAGATTTGTTGTAAGGAATCGAAGATATATGCTGTAAAACGTCTTATGGATTTCACATTTTGCAGCAAGCGCTAGCTTTTTGTGAGGAAAAACAATCAGTTCAACTCATGCGATATTCCATATACATGTATGGTACATTGTGAAAGGTAATGTAAAATATATTTGTTCACTAAACAGTTTCTGACGAATTTTTTCACAGTAAACTGAATAACGTAATAGGATGAGCGAGGTACGATCTGTGACTTTTCTCCATATGTGCCCGTCCTTGCTTTTTTTTTTAACTGTTACATGTACGTAAACATCGCCCCGTTTGTTCTCAAATAAACTCTGTAATTTTTAACTCGCGAGTACAACTTTATTATGAGCTTTCTTCAGCATTTGTTTCTGTGTGTTAGCATCATGTTCTCAACATGCTTTTTTAAATGGGCGGGTCTATATAAATGCGTCAATCGGAATCTTGTTGCGAATCGCAATTGAAATACACACTGGTTAGATAGTGTCATCACTCAACGCAATGCTAGAATGTGCTTCATAGATGACTGTAGTCTTCTACTGAGCTACTAAACTGTAGCTTTTCGGAAATATTGCCGAGATTTGCGAACCCTAGATCTATTGTCTAGTACATGCAACGAATAAAATGAAAATATACACAGATGTACGGCTCAGAAAAACGTGCGTTCAACTTGGATTTTGTTTGTTTTGTGTTTTAAAAACTGATTTATCCTGTTAAAACATTAGATTTCATTTTACCACTACTGTTTTATTCGTGACCTGGAGAAATTGAAAAGATCCCTGAAAACATTATTTATTTCTTTGCTCATTTTGCTTAAATCTGGTGCGGAATAGTTTACCAATATTGCCATTAATTTTATGGGATGGAGAAAAGGTCAAGCATCACACGGCTTTGGAAATAAACATGTATATTTATAAACAGTTTTATTCAGGGTCCATATCTTTTGAGTCCTTTTTTGATAAAGAAGACATACCTTTGTACACAAATGATCTAGAGGTCATAGGTCAAACTTTATAATGAAAAGTCCTTTGCTTGTACGCTCTTATTATATTATGGACATGTCCCAACATGTCCCATTAACAGTATTATTTTACTGCAAAAAATCAAATCGGATGCAAATTTGAAGACCATGTAAAAATTATACATATTAGTGCAAAACTCCTGACATTACACAGAGTTTTTTAAAATGAAAATATAAAAAAGATTCTTCAAAATCTCGCATATTAAAAGCAGGATTAAACAAATATGTGATTTTCAAACAAAGGAACTGACTATGACCTTATGTAAAGCAAATGTTTTGGTGAATAATTAATAAATATTTGTTGTATTTATACTAGAAAAGTTAAATGTAGCAAGTAAATTATGCGTTTTAAAGTGTACTGAGAAGCAATAAAATAATTATAGATGTGACTATCCCGAATTCATTCAAATGATTTGAATTAATCTACAGCTAAATACAATAGAACAAATGTACTTTAAAACATTGGTTAATGAAACTGCCGCGACTGAATATTGTATGATTTTTCTTTTCAAATTTTCATTCACTTTTGTTGTGAGCTAATGGAAATAAACCACTCGAAGTCGAAGATAAAATATTGATTGACTCTGGGGTTTCATGATGACGTGCATTCCAAAAGCATTTTCCAGTTTTATCAAACATGTTCTTGTAAACTCATTCCGTTTTCTATACACCTACATGTATTAACTGGTTATGAAGACAAATTAAAGTAAGTGTGTTGGCCCACGAGACTACAACTTTTTCCCTGTGAAGAAATTGAGGGAAAATGCTGTCCAGAGGGGAAATAAACATACTACATGTATGCCCAAATAGTTAGTAAAAACCTGACAAGTATTTTATCATACCAAAGCCTTATTTGTTCTCGTTACTTTGAAAAATGTACAATACCTTTAAAGCACAATAGTCCAATCCTCACTTTTCAAAAGTTGTTCCCCTTTAATTTGCGGGGTCAACCCAAAGGTCTAAAGGAAAAAACCCACAAATGTCCCTTCTTTATACAATCAAATATTTGGGCGTATTGTGATGAAATCGCTTTGAATTTTATTTATTCATTCACTATGTGGTGGCAACCCACATATTGAATGAGGCATTCTGGGGCAAACAAAATACATACCAAAAACGGATTTTAATGTCAAACGATATAAATACAAATATATATATGCAAACTTCTATAATACAAAGGCTACTGAAATAAATCTACGGGTTTTCCCCCAAAGACGACAGCCAAGAGACATAGCTTTTGTAAAGTGTAAATTGAGATTACACAACTATGATTTCTACATAGTTATCCATGTAGGAAACTCACGACCAGTTGTGCATGTAAGCGTTAAGCATTAGTACATGTATGCGATACTGGCCGCGTGTTTTCGACGACAATAATTATCATACATGTAATATGCCACATTCAAACGACTCCACCGTCTTACAGTACTTTCAGTACTTTGATTTCTATTAAATATGCTCTTTTTTGCATGAACACTTTATTGTCCACTTGTGTGGCAAACAAGATTTGGGCTGTATATAAAGATTAAATATAAAGCAACAATTATCTGTGGCATTTGGTAAGTAATAAATTATAATAATTTTGATTATTTTGAGATTTGACCTTGACCTGAAAACCTTGTAGGTGACAGTGAGGGCGATAAGGTTCTACAAGACCGACTACATCATGTGCGCCATCAGATGTCCGTACAAAGACCGGGGCATCGGCTGCTTCTCCACCGACCCCCAACCATCCAGCTTTATGCTGTTTCCGGCCAAATTTGTGGATGACACGACCTGTGAATGTGACCTCAAACACATGTCAAAGGTCAACAGGCCCATGCCCTATGACCTTACTGTACTGCTCGAGCCCTTTTCTTCAACTTCAATTCCTGGGTTTGTATAGTCAGTTGTATCTTATAGAAATATGTTGCATATGTTTATGATTATTCTACACTGTAAGTTCGAGAAAATGTCATAGTTGGTTTATAAATTTTTCTATGTTTACCTAGTTTGTTACTATTTTTAAATAGCTAAAAAATCTTTTTTGGTGAAATACTGCAAGGTGTGATATGTTTACATATTCAGTTTTGTATTTTTATATTAAGATTTTTGTGTAAAAAATCTTTAAAATTATGAATCACTGGATGTGACTGAATGTGAATTTAACTTTTCACTTTACAAAATTAATTTAATTTTGTCTTCTACAAATTCTACTGTAATTGTACAAATTTGTATAAGATTATTAAATGGAAATCTACATGTAGTAGTGGGTTACTTTGGCATCTGATATTTTGGTAATTTTCTTTTCTAAAGAGAACTTTGAAATATTAAAGTTTGCATTTTGGCCTATTTTAAGTCCAAGTTAAAGAGAGAAACCTTTAAGGAAGTGATAGTGCTTTAATTTTGCTATAATTGTTGAATTAATTTGATGTTTAAAAAAATCAGCTTTTGCAGTGCACAAAATCACTAAATATATGGTACATGTACTAAATATGTGGTACATGTAAATTATTGAAACTTGTGTAGATGTAATTCTAATCATTGAGTTTAATTGTATAAAATATAATGATTATGTTTTGTTGTTAATCAGGGCATTGTTAGCTATAGAATAAAATTACATATTATACAATCATATACATGTACTTCTAACACTAATTAAACTTAATTTCATTTTTTGTTGTCATTATAGTTTGCAGTACGTCAAGCTTTACGTGAGAGCCCCTGCCCCGAGACTCGAGACTGCCTGGTTCAACAAGATGTATTGCTCACTAACCCTTATGTTTGATGCCTCGGTAGAAGGCCCTGAAAACTGCAGACAGTTGTTTGATGACGCGAGTTTTCAGAAACTTGGACACAGTAAGAATTATTGAGTTTAATTTTTCGTTTCCAGTCTAAGCTTGGGTTATTAAAAATAAAAATAAAATAAAATTTTTTTTTTTCAAGAGGAAACTTAAGCAAAGCTTAAGGTTTTGCTTAAGAATAATGTAGAAAATTTACTCAAGATGAAACTGGAGAATTTACATAAGAAAAGTCTTAGTTAGTCTGAGTGTTCAAGAATTCAGACACCCATCAAACCTGCGTGCTTAAAATATTTAAAATATTACTTTTTCTAACCATGAAATATTTTACTGTAAAAGCGGTTCATTACGCTGGTGGTTAAGTACGTGTTTTCTATGGTCAAACATTACGTGTGGGTATTAAATACGTGGATGCCTGAGTTACCACTCTAAAGTGGTTTTTTTTTACCATACGTGCAGGGGTATTTTACGTGATTTTCAGATTACCGCATAACTAATGTAATTTTCCTCCACGCGTAAATAACCACTTTTACAGTATCACTTATTTAATTGAACAGTCAGGTAATCGCTGTCCCGCAGGACCTGACATACATTGTTACTTGTTTCTTTTTACACATAGGGTCATCGTGACCTTTCCTTGGTGCCAGCTTTACAATAGACAACAGCTGTATAATTTTCATTACATTTATTAATGACTTGAACAAACATATACAATATTGCATTACTCATAACTGTGATGGACATCAGGAAATTGGCATTAAATGGCCGCATTGCATAAATGTACAATCAACAAATAGGGTCCAGGAGGGATAGCTGGCATACCGACTAATAAGTACCGGGCAAAACCAGTGGCCCTGTGTTGGTCACAGATGCCCAAGATCCCAAATTTAGGTACTAGACATTAGGGACCAAGAGATTTGCGAGCACATCTGTATACCCTGCTTCCGGTGATTGCTACTGGTCAGCAGTACTTTAACACCCAAGTACTCCAGTACTAAGCCTCCCCTCCTGTTACAAGAGGTGGAGGGGGCCCCAGGCCTGCAGGCTTGGCTACGACCCCAATCGAAAACTTTTTTACTAGTCTTTTTACTTTTACTTGACTTTTATTACACATTGCCATAGGTTGGATACTTTGTAGACAACCTGTCTACCCAACAATGTGCCCACCAACTTGTCTGCTGGCTGGGCAGGGAAACAACGAGCCAGATGTGCCCACAACCCTCCCACTCATCCCTCCGGACCCGCCACAGACATCGATATGATGTTCCTCCATTACTTTACATTAGGGGATACTCCCCCTCCCCCCCTCTGAATGAGGGACCACAATCCACTTTTTACGTTATTTAAGAAATTTCTGTTGCCAAGCTCGGAGAGGTGGGTACCATCAAATCTAAACAAGTCCGGGTTGGCAACGGATATGTTTGCATGTGAAATTACACCCCCACCCATCTCTGTGACAAATTTTGAGATATTTTTGTTAATTCTTTTACGTTTCTTGTCAATGTTTTTTCCACTGTTCAATGGAGCTCCATGCCAATAACGGCGTGGTAGAATGTGTGACCACACCAGTTTAGTATTTGGGAGAAGAGCGTTATATCGCAGGAAACTGCACTGGATTTCTTCTATGAATTTTTTGCTAGTTAAGTTCGGAGTTACCAAATCGTTGGATCCTAGATGGATTACTAAGTAATTTGGGGGTACTTCATGTTTGATGAGCTGTAGGATTTGTGGGTCTAATTCCTGCCATTGCATCCCCCTGTGTGCTCTCCATAGCAGTGTGGCAGGGAGGTTCAGGCTTTGTCCCCCTGGGTAGTGTTTGGCTGCTTCCCCTGCCCAAAAAGGGATGGATGATCCTACGATCCATATTTTTAGACCTGCAATGCTTTGGGTTGATTAGTTTTGGATTTTAAATTGACTATACACGTCCAAATATCCCCCCCCCCCCCCACCCCATCGATAGGTAGATATCAGTAGTCCTAGTAGGTATGGGAATTTTGTTGTGAACCAAGCTAAATGATCCTTATGTATTTAAGAAAAGCTACTGATTTCCATCTACCAAACTTCTGAATTTCAGAGTCAGACGTGCCCTGTAATGCAAGGTCTGTTGCCCTCCCGATTCGAAAGCTGTGTGTGCCAAAATGGCCTGGTGTTGGTAATATGTTTTCAATAGCCTTTTGAAGGACTGAGTTGAATTGGTATCTGGTCAATGGTTTTGTATTAAGATGAATTAGGAAACTGTGGTTAACAGGGGTATGGGGCCTACACTCGATAAAATCCAAGGTAGCTTTAACTGGGCACAGGGGAGCAAGTGGCTGGCTATGAATAATGAAGGTGGTTGTCTTACCAACCTGGTCGGTTTTGGAGTGTGGTATGGTTAACCTTAAATAGTGCTTGTGTGGATGCGCTTGAATATGTTTGAGTTGTATGCAATGGGATGAATTCTGTGTGTTTGAGTTGACTGAAGTGAATTCCCCTACACGAAGTAATGCAAAGTATGCTAATGAAAAAGCACATGTGAAAAGTTTGACCTCATAGGTGGAGCAACACACTGACTGTAGCGATACAACGAGCTTTTCCAAAATTGGTAGGGTTATTGGAAGGCGGTTGTCTGGAACAACTCTGTTGTTGCGCTTTAAGCCTTGAAGTGCTTTGTTGATTAGGAAGGACTTTGTAGGGTCAGGAAGGTGATTTATTTTGTGGAAGTATGACAATGCACTAATGTAGAGGGATACTGAATTGGGCGACATTTTTTGGATGGATAGGTAGGCTATAAAATAGAGTAATATGTTGCTGTGCAGGGGCCAGGTTGGCTGTAAGCCATAAATGTTTAAAAAAGATTGGAATTTGTTCAGTGCAGCCCGGTAAGCTTTGTAGGTGTTTTGTGATAAGGAGCTATTAATAAGGCGTTTGGACTCCGCAATTAAATTTCCCATATCTGCTGGGGGAGCTGTGTGGGCCACATCTCTGCCTCTGGAGCCAGGTTGCGAAACTTTCCCCACTGTGAACGAGAAATACTGTCAGCTATTTTGTTGAGTTTTGTTGGGATGTGTTGGGCTTTAATTGTGATGTTGTGTTGCAAAGTGAGGAGAACAAGTTTTCTGACAATGTTCATTACCCTTGTTGACTTAGATGTCAATGTGTTAAGGACTTGTACAACTGCCATGTTGTCAATGTGGAAAAGTATGCGTTTGTTTGATAACCATGGGTGCCATAACAGGAGTGAAACATATACTGGAAATAGTTCTAAGAATGTCATGTCGCGAATAACATCAGAAAACACCCAGTGGGTAGGCCATTTTGAGTGAGCCCAGCGGCCAGCAAAAAAGATTCCAAACCCCCCATTAAACCCCCCTGCACTATCTGTGAATAGTTGTAGATTGTTATCTGATGACCAAATACCGGAGCATATGACTGTGACCCCATTAAAGTGTTTCAAAAATTGCTGCCAAACTGCAAGGTCTGCCTTCATGCCTTGATTAACTCTTATCATGTGATATGGTTTTTTGATGCCAATAGTGGCATCAACTAGTCGCCTGCAAAAGGCTCTACCAGGTGCTACTGTTTTGCAGGCAAAATTGAGGAGACCAATGAGTGATTGTAAGGCCCTTAAGGAGACCTTTTTACTTATCATAACTGTTTGAATGCTTTGTCGGAGCGAAACTAACTTGTCTTGCGGGAGTCGCATTACCATGTGGATAGTGTCAAATTCAATTCCTAGAAAAATTATTGTTGTGCTGGGCTCAGTGGTTTTGTCAAGAGCTATTGGTATTCCGATATGGCTACAGATATTTTTGAAAAGTTCGAGGGTAGATAGGCACCGATTAGAGTTCGGTGGACCTGCGAAGAGAAAATCGTCTAGATAGTGTAGAATATGGGGGTTACTTGAGCTAGATTGAATGATCCAATGTAATGCAGTTGCGAACTTCTCCCAGATTGCACAGCTGATGGATGCACCAAATGGCATCATTTTGTCAAAAAAGTATTTACCCTGGAATTTAAACCCCAGTAGCTCGAAGTCATTCTTAGCCACAGGAATGAGCCGGAATGCAGATTTTATATCGGATTTAGCTAATAAAGTACCTGCCCCCAATGTTGCGATGATGGCTGCTGCGTCATCCACTGAAGCGTAGTGTACTGAACATGCAGCTGGATCTATAAAGGAATTGATTGACTGATGTTCTGGGAAGGACAGGTGATGGATGAGTCTAAAATCGCCATCTTTTTTGGGGACAAGTCCTAATGGAGAGATTTGAAGGGATGGGAATGGTGGGTATTCAAATGGTCCCCCTACCCTCTCGAGCATGAGTTCTTTATGTATTTTGTGTTCCACTATACTGGGATTTACTATCGCACTTTTTAAATTTTTAGATTCCCTGTAAATTCTAGGGCCATTGTACTGGAGTTTAAAACCATGTAGGAAACCGTTTATGAGAAAAGATTTAGCACTGTAACCATGTAGATAAGCAGACAAATTGTAGACATCAATTGGAGTTTTTCCCAAGCTGTTGATATCCTGGTTAGAATTGGGTATTTCTATTCCTGCATTTGATCGAGGGGTGTGATCCGCCACATGAATTGCACGAGTGGACAAACCTGCAATTTGGGTAGAATTTGCATGACTTGCCTGAATTAAAATCGTAACAGTAACGATTGGGTGGTGAATTTACCTTTTTCTTAGCTGTTGGTATGTTAGGGTGTTTATGTTGGGGGAAAAAATTCTGTGTGGGGGGTATGGGCTTTTCTTGGGCCTGCATGGTGTAATTGTTGGTGACATGGATCAACCACAGTTCAGAGTTTATGATTCCCCAAGATGAGTGTGGGTCTGACACTTTGCGAAGCCGAAATTGTTCATCATATGTGAACCAACCATTCGCAGATCTGTCGGCTGCCAATCTTACATCCCTCATATATTTCAAAAATTCTTGGGCTCTAGATCTATATTTTTCTAGCATAATACTTGTGAAGATGATGAAGGCTGAAGTCCATTTGTCGATTGACAAAAAGGTGCGGGGTTTATGCTTCACAAGGCACATTGTGCCGTTGCATATTTGTATTTGGCCTTGTGTATCTAAGTGATCTGAGATTTCCCGCGCCGATTTTAATAGTATGGAGAGATCAACAAATTTTCCCTCCCAAATTTTTTGTTTAATTTTAAGTGGAACATGGGCGCTAATGGGATCTATAGAACTGGGGGTATGAGGAGGTTGGTAGTCCGAAATGTTAAAAGGGGGGCCATCGAATTCGCTATTGTTTGTATAGTGTGTTAAGGCATCTACTGTGGGGAGCAAAATGTCACACTCACCCGAGATGTTGCTCGATGTCTCCTCGTTTTGGCCCTCTATACGTCCTGGGGGTTCGAATTCGTAAGCCTCGTGGGTTGATTCCGCCACCGTTACTGTGGCTGGGGACGTTGATGTTGCAGTATTGGTCCGTTTTCCCCGGTGTTGTGGTCTCGTGTTGGTGGGCTTTCCCGCCTCGTGTGTGGTCCGCTTGGATCTCCTTCCTCGCCCTCTGCCCGGCGAAACAAAATTATGATCGCGCTCCTTTCTGGAGCGTGAGGTGATCGTCTGTCTAACTGGCGGCATAGTTGAGACCAGGTAGCGTGAAAAACCTTCGGATGATTGCGATAATAATTTTGATGCAGATCTCCAGCCTCGCCCTGTTGCTGGATGGCGGAAAAGGAAGTGCTACTTAATTAATCAACTCGTACCAATATGAGTCTTTTTCCTTTCGGATTATAACCAATTCGTTCCACTATTAGTTTTTAACGATATTGTAACATGCTTCCGTCAATTAAATGAGATTAATTTGGTATAAGGGCCAATTAATCTGCCTTAAACCAATTTGCAGTGGATTTCTCTTTTATGAAAAATTGGTCGAAAGAAGACACATGGGTCGAAAATAATCCTGTATAGAGTATTCCAATTTATGTTTTCATTATATAATTCCTTCAGAGCTCTTTAATGTTATAAGGTATAAATAGTCTAAAAATGGCCAATATCATCTAGCCACATTAATGAATATAAATATATATGTGTGTGTGTGTGTGTGTGTGTGTATATATATATATATATATATATATATATATATATATATATATATGATTGCGCCCATGAGAAAAAGGTGCTTATGGCATTTTTGACAAAACAGAGAAATAACGTCACAAACATATGACGTTACGTCATAACGTCGTCTGAAAAGCGTAAAATTTATAACGCATAATTTTCAACGCGTATAGTTTTTATACCGTTTTTAATTTAATTTTCACATTATTTTAAATAATCTCTTATGATACTTTATTTGCACACAAATTTGATTTACTACATGTACTTCTGTTTTTCCCGATATTAGTTTATTGCTCCAAACTGGCTATGATTTGGAGAAGTTTTATAGAAATATTTTGCTATTTATTTTAGGTGTCTGCTTCACCTTTTTTCTACAGCTCATTGATATTACATATTTACATCACAAATAAAAAATATAATCTTATTTTAAATATAAGAAATCATTATTCAGTCCACTTACTGTAGATTCCTTTTTTTTTACGCGAGTACCTAATTCCGCGATTCAGCAGTTTTCCATCAAATCGCAAGAATTTCGCGAATGCCGAATTTTTATCATAGTTTAATGAAGGTTACATATCTCCAAAAATAAAAGCGAGATTTTAAAATTCGCGATGTGCGCTTCGGATACTAATTCCTCGCATTTAATAGCCGGTATTGTTTTAACGATGTACAACTTTTTAAAGAAGGCTGCATGTACATGTACTATAAACTTATTTTCCTAGTTTTCTGATAGATTACAAAAAATTCAGTAACTAGAAACATTTCTGGTTGAACAAGCTGAAAAGAACAAACAATCTATTTAAAAATAAGACAGATGAAAGTCTGCAGTTCTGCACACATCTCACCGATCCGGTAAATACTTGTATTGTTTAATTTGTCCTAAGTTTAGATAACATGCGCTTGTGTTTCCTCACACAATCTTAATGTTAAGTAAAACGCTGCATTTACATGTACAAATTGAATCTGATATGCCCTTATAAAACACAATTCCTTGTTTTTATTCTTAACTAGGCTGAGTCTAATTATTTCTACCCTATATATTTTGATAAAATTTTTTGCATGAAGTTTTATTGTTATATTAATTGTTTTTAGTTAAAAAAAAATATTAGCGACCCCGATTTCCTATGTAGTCTTGAATGTTATCAATTTTTTTAGAAGGCCCTACGGGAATTTGTTGAAAGTGCGCTAAATCTCACTTTTTCCGCATATTTTTTGTATCTCTGCTCATGATTATTTTTCGACCGATCGATTTAATGTTGAGAACTGGATCGTGAGGATTTCAGCTCTGTCAGTTTCTATAGAGCTGTGATTATGAATTAGAGGGGCAAAAATGGGTGTGTATAATAAGCGCGAATCAAACAATTAAATGCTTTCTCTGGTGATTCATGCACGATATGAAGGTGGCAACATTGCAAAAAATAAATAAATAAAAACTTAACACGCCCTATCAGGTTATGTAATTTTTTTAGAGCTGCAATGATCGCTACCGTCATAACCCTCATGAATCATCAATGAAAGTATTTTATTGTTTATATTTACATCCTTCTTTTAACAGATTAATGGATTGGTCGTAAAGAGTAAGTAAAATTAACTAAATCATTGTTAATGTACATCAATATGTTAAATAAACGGAAAAGCTAAGTCGTCTTGAATGGGAGGTTGAGTCTGACATCATCATAATTCTTTCGTGCAGTCGAGGATTTTTCTTAGCTAGGTCGATTAATGTTTTGACCAATCGATAAACGGAGCGTGTAGATTTCAATCCTGTCAGTTTCTACAGAGCTATGAATTACAATTAATTTTCTTCAGAAATAGAGGGAATCATACTTGGTGGATGTAAATAAAAACAAAGAAGTTAACTCAATTATGTACAACTTAATCAAAACACCATTTGATGTTCCTATCGGCTGTGTTTTTGTTAAAAAGGGCGTTTTAAACAGTCGTTTTCTTCTATTTTGTTTTGAAAATTGCTATGTTAGTTTTTAAATTTTGCTTTTAATTTTTTCCTTATGATGTCGATTTTGTTTTTAATACTGTTACATGTGTTTAAAAGGTGTTAAACAGTCAAATTTTTTATTAGTGGTCTGATTCCTTGAAATGAACACGAGTGAAGTTAAATTGTATGCAAAAAGTCACTATCTGGATGTTGATTCCTGAGAATGATTCAGAGAAGATGTAATCATACTCTCATCCTTTTCTAAAAAATAAAACTTCTTTTTTTAAGTTAATTTAAACAAAGAGCCATAAAAATAAAATGGTCATGGAATAGTACCAAAGAGATAAAAGGAAAACGTGATTCCTATTACGTGTTAACTCCAACCTAATTATACATTGACCTGATTTCTAAATATACGTTACAAAAAAAAACTAGTCGGTAAACAATTAAAATTGTACATTATGTTCTTGTATGTTTTTTTTTTAAATACAAAAATCTTTAAGTAGCACGCAATATGCTTCAAAAAAGTGAGGAACTGTTATCGTGCCAGGACCTACGGTGACACAAAAAATGCAAGAATTCAGAATATTTTTCCAAACATGAGAATTTAGTGATAATTTATTGTAAAAATGTTTTAAATCATAATTACAGCTAATATTTTTACTACCATGTATAAAATTATTGACTCGTTATTTTCTGCTTTAATACCGATAAATCATGATCGAAAAAAACTTATTAATATTATAACCGTTGAAACTACCTCATGTTTTATATTGGAATTCATTTTTTAATTCGATTAGCATTAATTAATCAATAACTTTGTAATTGTCAAGACGAATCTTAATTCTTGTTCATTTTCTTGTGACTATTACTGAAGAACTTGAGAATTCAGACAGTTTCAAGATCCCGTCCGAACCTGAACTTTATTTTCACATTTATTTTAGTCAATGGAGCGGATTCATAAAATTATTTATGGCTTTAATGAAGTGTGTAAGATTAACAAATGATTTGGGAATGTGGGATACATAGTGACTAATTATACAGCTAGAAGACAGCGCACTCACGGTGTATTTAAATGCATGCATAAGCTTTGGATTATGGGTAATGGACGGTTGAGAGTTATCGTAAACTGATGGTGAATATACATTCAAAACACGGAATCAATCTCTGCACACTGCATGTTTTTCTCTATAGTACTAAACCTACATATTTGCTGTGGAATAGTCACACACAGATGATAAGTGTCTGGATGTTGTTTTTCAGGTGTGGACACGCCCGAAATGTGTAAGCAAAGGCGTTGGGGGGCCAGAGGGGGGGGGCTTAACAATTGTAGAAAAACGATCACAATAAAGTCTAGTTACTTCTTAAACTATTCTTAATGTTCAGTGCTGCTACTATAATTGTATCAATAAGTTGTACAATGGATCATGATTAAACAAAATTGTATAGTACGTTACTTCTGATATTGTTTTCAAAGTTCAAGACTAAAATATGAGATATTTAATTATGTCACGAAAATCGGATATGTTGTTTAAGAACAAAAGCTACTTAAATATTTTAGCTATGGAAAAGACAGTGTTTATGTAAATGAAATATGTTCACAAAGAATACTTCACTAACTGGTTTCTCGTTGATATCCCAAAATAAACTGAAACTAAACAACCGCCATTTTTTTTAAATAACCACTTTTCACTGGTAGACAACTGCGCTTTCAGTAGAAACATTTTTATTTATGATTTAAATAAAAAAACCAATAACAACAAACCTTTGGTTTTGAAATAAATGAATAGCATAGATGCAGGCATACAACTATATGTAACAATGTGATAAGATACTACATGTAATAACAAAGTGTTTTATTTTACGTTTGTTAAACGACTAATTCACAGTAATGATTGATGACCTTTACTTTAAAAACTGTTGACGTTGCGTATGTGAAACACGACGTCGTGATTTTCCTATTGAAATAGCATCACTGTAAATAGGAAAAAACTCTACTTAGAAATAGCATATAGCCATAAAATTTTAGATTTGACGCCTTTAAAGGGACTTAATTGGACACGATTTGAGCCCAATTTTTTCAAAATTTATTTTTTCATTTTTAATGTCTAGAATGGTCAATATGGATGTGTTTAATGCTCTGTCAAAATTTTAAAGTCAAATATCGAGCTACAAGCGAGTTACAGAGGTTAGAATTCTTTGTTTTGTAAACAAAGCTCGAGTCCTGTAATTTTTTACATATGTCTTGAATTGTTAAAAGTTTCAATCTAATGTTGCATTTTGTTGTTGATAAACTTATTTATGAACACATTTAATAAGTTTATCTTGTTTCCACAAGTTATTTTGTCAAATAAATGGTAATTTCTTTACTTTACATTATTTGAAACAAATATAAGACTCGAGCTTTGTTTACATAACAACGACTTTTTTCCTCTGTATCTCGCTTGTAACACGACTTCTAACATTCAAATTTTGGTTAATCATTCAAAATACACAAGTAAACTATTTAATACATAAAAAATCAAAAATAAAATTTTCATCTGAAATCGTGTCCAGGTCCCTTAAAGATGTGTTTAATTCAATTATGTAAAAATCTAAAAATGTGCAAAAAATGCCATGAGCACCCTTTTCTCATGGGCGCAATCATATATATTATAATAATGTTGTGTTATCAGATGCTGAGTGTCACTTCATGGGAAACAGACTGATGGTTTTTCTGAAGAAAGGCAAGTTTTCTCTGAGGCCGGGTGAACAAGTCACCATCTCCAACACAAGCATCCATAAGTTGTTCTCAGAAGAAAGGGAGCCATCATTTTCATCGGGAAGTGTCGTGGTGTCAAGTCCTAGAGAACAGGTACAGATTGAATTTTGGAAACTCAGAAGTATTAGTTATTAAGTGCATCAATGGTCACTTGCTTGGACATGTGGATTTTCTCCAGGTACTCCGGCTTCATCCCACATCAATGACCCACTTGCGCTAACATCCGTGCCCATGAGAGATATTAATAAATAATCTCACATGGGCTTACTGACCATGTACCAACTCAATGAAGTTTTCTTGCTTTCATGAATATTCATTATAATTCTAAATCTACCATAATGATTGAGAAAGCATTAGTCTCTTTAGTTTTTGGAGATATGAAAATGAACAAGTCTTAGATGTTATAAAAACAAGTAGTTGCTTTCAAATGTGTATATATGCATTGATGCAATTGATCAGATTTCCTTCACAAAAGTTTAAAGAAGCCAATCAGAATAGGGCATGAATTATTCATAAGAACAAGAAAATTTCATCAAATTTTGCCCATGATCATCATATTCAGTATTTGTTTGAGAGACGTACTCACTCAAACTCAATAAATGAGTGCAAATAAAAGTGGGTATTGGAAGAAAAATGAAACAGTGTCCTCATTGGTGGAATATTGTTTTTTCAAAAGATTAATATATAAAGTTTATTTTTGTCAATTTTTTTTAACATCAAAGAAAGCGTTTTTTTGTGAGCTCATTTCAAACATTGACCATTTTTCTGTGACTAAAGTGCTAGGAAATATCCGTTACTAATCCACCTGTGGCTTGTAAATGCTTCAAAGAGACATAAAAAGGAAAGGATCCTAATAAAGTTTATTTTTTATATGAAGTACATAAAATAGCTGCAAACCAGTATTAGGTTTTTGCTGATCCTTCCGATTAATTTTATCTACTGTCAGCTAAAAGAAACGACCCGAATATGTTTTTACAAAATCAAATGTCATGTCATATAATCTAATCATACAAACTATTTCATGTTTGATAGACAGAGACTAAAACTACAGGTTTGCTCAAATTTTATTCATTTAACTAACACCAAAACATCTAACCGTTTAAACAAAAGGAAAAGCATTGATAAATCTTTCAAACAGAGATTAAAAAATAGTACCTCTATTGTAACGAACATTACCGAATTAAACAACTGTTATTTCAAAATTATAAACATATCTAAAAGGTCATCTTGCATAGTATTTATGTTCATCCTAGAAATACAGTGACTGATACTAAGCCTATTTCAATTAATATTGATACTGATATTGATGGATATATATCGATTTTATGTTCATTTGTGTATGAAATATTGCACAGAAATAAGTTTAGATACATACATTTTAAAATAAGTTTAATTTCCTAAAGCACATGTTTTGTTTCTTTGGAAAATGTAGTACACTTCGGTTTAATTACAAAGACATCTATAAAAAAAACTCAACATAGTTTGTAATATAACAGAGACCAGTGTTGTAATTTTCGTTACAATGTGCAAAATGTATTAAATTTAATTAAATTCTTTATGAAACTTTTTGTTTCTTGTATATGATGAAACATTTAAAATAGAAATAGCAACTTAAACATCAACAAAACCATATTAGCTCAAAGTAACATATTTAAACTGTTTTTGAATCAACTTTAGGAAATGTCCGTTACCTAAAGATTATCGAATTTTTCCCAAAGTTCATTATCGATTAGAAATAATCTTCTAGACTTTCCCGAGGGTTTTGGCTCTTGATTTGGCCATATTTTTTGTTAACAAATTAAATAATTTCGCTCTTAATCATTTCTTTTAGTGTGAAAATGTCAATGAAATGTTCATTACTTTCGTATGAAATGTACGTTACTCTAGTTTACAAGGATATAATTTGAAGATACTCCAGTATGCTCACGTATTTCCTATTGATAAGCATAGCTTAATTTCAAAAATATATAAATATGTGTTTATACAGGGTTTTTTACAGCCTTTATTTATACGTTTGGTATTGTGTGTTTTAAATGCTGAATTATATTATGTAATTATATATGTGCCTTTCCTACATTGACTCTACGATGCGATTTATGAGATAAATCCCACTTGAGTAGCAAGAAATCAATCAAATATGATAC
>WFKH01011925.1:45221406-45238231 GCA_016163765.1 Magallana hongkongensis
TGCCTACAGCCTTCTGTCTTCTTTCTCCTCTCAGTAAGTTGCCTACAGCCTTCTGTCTTCTTTCTCCTCTCAGTAAGTTGCCTACAACCTTTTGTCTTCTTCCTCTTCTCAGTAAGTTGCCTACAGCCTTCTGTCTTCTTCCTCCTCTCAGTAAGTTGCCTACAACCTTTTGTCTTCTTTCTCCTCTCAGTAAGTTGCCTACAGCCTTCTGTCTTCATCCTCTGCTCAGTAAGTTGCCTACAGCCTTTTGTCTCTGTCTTCCTTCTCCTCTCAGTAAGTTGCCTACAACCTTTTGTCTTCTTCCTCTTCTCAGTAAGTTGCCTACAACCTTCTGTCTTCTTTCTCTTCTCAGTAAGTTGCCTACAGCCTTCTGTCTTAATCCTCTGCTCAGTAAGTTGCCTACAGCCTTCTGTCTTCTTCCTCCTCTCAGTAAGTTGCCTACAACCTTTTGTCTTCTTCCTCTTCTCAGTAAGTTGCCTACAGCCTTCTGTCTTCTTCCTCTGCTCGGTAAGTTGCCTACAGCCTTCTGTCTTCTTCCTCTGCTCGGTAAGTTGCCTACAGCCTTCTGTCTTCTTCCTCCTCTCAGTAAGTTGCCTACAGCCTTTTGTCTTCTTCCTCTGCTCGGTAAGTTGCCTACAGCCTTCTGTCTTCTTCCTCTTCTCAGTAAGTTGCCTACAGCCTTCTGTCTTGCTCCTCCAGTCAGTAAGTTGCCTACAGCCTTTTGTCTTCTTTCAGATTTGCCCCAGAGGAGGCAGTGACTGTGATAGACACTGCTAACACTATACTGCGACCCATGGCTGAGGGAGGCATGCTGACCCCGAGGGTCAGAGAGGAAGGTCTCACCAAGTCCAATCAGCTGGCAGCTACCGTCCGGCCCCAGTTCCAGCAACGTAATATTAGGGTTACAAGTGTTTGAAATGCTGTTATATAACAGTATTTTGAGATAATGTGATTTTGCAAATTTATCAGTGATAAAATAGTTTGTCAAAACTGAATTTTACAATGTTTTTAGATTAATTTTTTTATTTATTAATTCAAAAGATAAAACAAGACAGAGTAAAAGACTGGTTTGCGTCAAAATATGTATGCAATATCAAGGTTCTAAATAAATGAACTTTTGTGAAAATTATTCACATGAGAATGTAAGTTGGTTCAAAGTAGTATGCCTTTGTTGAATCAAATTTATAACCATATAAGCAAGAGCAGGGTATTGATCGAAACTAACTTTTGTTTTCTTATTTGATCAGGTGGACCAAGAAAGAGAAGAGCAGTTGACCCCAATACATTGACCACTGTGACAGTTGTAGAGCCAATGTCCAAATCTACGGTAACTTGACTCCCAATGGCTTCGCTTTTCAGGTTCTGAAAAACTTTAGAATTCTTAGTTATTGTCTGTACTTTTAGTTCGTTTCATCATTCATTTGATATTAAATCTTGGTGAGATTTTGCTCGGGTAGAATATTTGAACTTCTAAAAAGACCAAGTTGATAACTTGCATTGGCCAACAATGCTGAATGTAGTTAAGGTATTACATCCTTCTTGACAGCATTATAGCAGATATTCTTTCTCAGTGAAAAATAATTTGTTCATCATGTATAGTTTTAATTTGTTTTATCTTATTGGTATATATTACATAATTTTTCTAAGTGGCAAATACCAATTTTATAGTCATTTTTGTGATGATCCATACCTTTAAAATACAATGCAGAGTTAATGTCTGGTATTGAATGCAAGCTCTACATATTCTCAAGTTCTTAAAATCTAAAAATTTACTTCAATCATAAAAAGAAGGTTTCTTCATTTTTGCAAACTTTGAGACATGCAAGAAAAACAAAGATACATCTTTATGATGTAATCAAACTTGTGAGGAGTGAATATTTTCCAGAGGGTCCCGTATGGTTCCTGAACACCCCCGCATCTTGAATGTGCAATTTTTCATGTCAATTGATAATCAACATGCTTCACCTTTTGGCTGAATTTTAACTTGGTCTTTCAGGCAGAGACCATTTTAACTAGTTACTCATTGTTACACATGGGTAAGACAGAGGACCAGATTACCACCACCCAGGCTACAGACTTCCTGACTGCACTGGACAGTATCAAGATTGGTAGGCACTGCTCGCTCTCTTTCTCTCTGATCTCTCTCTGATCTCTCTCTCTGTGATCTCCCCTTCTGATCTCTCTCTCTCTGTGATCTCTCTCTGTGATCTCTCTCTCTGATCTCTCTCTGATATCTGCTTTCTCTCTCTCTGATATCTCTCTCTCTCTCTCTCTCTCCATATTTTATTTTACTGTAATATACTTTTGAAATCACATTTCTTACGTAAGTTTCACTTTTGCAAAGGTAAAACCACTTACCCATTTAAACAAAATACCCATTTGTGTCCAAGGCACTGTTGGATAGGGTCAAAAGTTGCAGCCATATATATGGTAGTCATATTGAAAAAGGGAATAACTAAATTTTTCAGTCTAAAGTAAAAAGAGCAAATCTTTCAGTTAAAATAAATATCTACCAGCAACACAGGATTTCAAATATTTCTGCCTTAGAAACTAATTTAAAAGATGTTCTACATGTATTATGTTGTGAAAAATCTCTTTTCATCAGGTTTCCAAAATTGATGGAAATAAGACCTTCTTGTCAATGTATACATTATCATTGAACTGCAAAAATTTAAAAAGGGCACATTAGATTTGTGGGTGGGTAAATCCACATCATTTGATTCTTTTGGTGTGAAAAGAGAGAATTTTAAATATTCCCAGCAAAGTACCATATGCAAAAAAGCTTGATTCACTGTCATAATCGTAGCGATCATTTTGCTAATGCAGTTTAAAAAGCAGTGAATAATATAGGCCCTTGTCTTGATAAAGTTTGAAGTTCCAATAAGCTCCGTTGATCCGTGATCGATAATCGGTTAATCAATACCACCAAACTTTAATGACTGTAGAACCTGTTTAAAATTGCTGGAACTTGGTAATGCCATCTAAATGAGATGATTTCTTTTGATTATATAGGACTCTGTGCTGGCATAACTTATGCAGAGGATGCAATGGTAGTCGACAGTGCTATGACCACACTGAGAATTCAAAAGAAGAGGACGGATGACTTAGCAGGGGAGTTAGTACCGGTCACGTGCCTCAACTGTACCATCAACCAGACAGCTCTTGTAAGTGATGTACTTTTGCGGATATGAAGAAAGAATGGGGAAAGGAGCTGGTCTTTGTATTGTTAAGGCCTAGCCATGTGTGCATTTTAAGGCGGAATAACACACCTGGAAAAAGTCACTCAAATTAAAAGTAAATTATTTGATTATGAAAGATATGATGATAAATAAACTGTATATTTTGCAGTTTGGGGATAAAAAAATGAATATCTAAAAAATTCAGTTCTAATCAGTAAGTAACAGCAAAAGGCCCTGCGGGATTCGAACTCAAGATGTACGGATCACAACGAAGCCGACACTTTATCCACTCGGCTATGGAGTAAGTTACATGATGCTGTCGTTAAAATCCTTTTAATAAAAACGAAATGTTGTTTCAATCAGAGGTCAGCCATTTTTTGATGATGTGTTAAATTTCCACCTTAATACCTGGTATGATAAGAAGACCATTTAATTGAATGATCGCATAGTTGGTTTCCCCTTTCTAAAGTTCACCATGGAGATTGATACTGTGGATTCATCAGGGTTTGTTGTGGTTTCATCAATGATAGCATTTGCCTACAAATTTACATTTTCTTACATCTTCCGGAACTCAGCATTAACATTGCTATGCACATTTAACTATTAAAAGCTTTTTTTTATAACTGCATGAAATAACATGCCCACAAAACAGTAACCATTTTATAATAAACCTTCAAACATTGGTCCTCCTGAACCAACCAGCTTTCAGTATCAAACTGACCCATGCTTATGACCAAGGTGCTCCACAAACATGTTTTATTGTTGATGCATTTCTTGATATTAATTAATGAGAACCATTTCTCACCAATGCATTATGCCATTATATCATATAGAATTTTATGTGTTGATAGTACACTGGCAAGAAATGTTACTGTAAATTCCTAATGAAACATGAGGAATTATTATCCGCGTAAAATTGCGAGAAGCACATCTCACGAATTTTAAAATCTCACTTTTATTTTTCAAACATATGTAAACTACATGAAACTATGAAAAAAAAATTAGGCATTCACAATTTTATGTTTTCGCATTTTTATGAAAAAAACAGTTGAATCGGGGAATTAAGTACTTGTGTAAATTAAGGAATCTACAGTACTTTGCGAGAATTAGTCTTAAGCCAGTACATGTAACATAAGTGACTTTACAAAAATGTTGACGGACATTCACAGGTTATGTACGGAGCAGAAGTCGCCGATAGGTATCACCACTGGAACTGTTCCACGGAGCTACAGTGTTACGGAGCATGCTTCACTTCGGCACAGATGTCCGTTGACATGGTGACGGCCACGTCGCCGCACCGATTCTCCCTCGACATGGTCAGGAGGAGTGACCTGATTGCCTTGCAGCTGGTCAACCCATCGACGTACGACCTGATGACGCCCGACACACTCACAACACCTGTAAAGATACAGGTTCCCATCATGGGGGAATTCAATGACAGTGTTCACAGTCTACAGGTAAGAAGCTGGGTAATAGAAAATGTTTCCCCAGCCCCGTCTTTTAACCCTTTTTTATTTTTGGTCACCAAACCACCATGTCATCATCATTATACCCTCTCTCTCCCCTCTCCCCCCCCCCCCATTAATGGATTTTCTACTGGCTCTTTAAGGGATGTGTTTTTTTTCTGAGGAAATGTAGATTTTTAACAGATTTGAAAGTCAAAATGGTCATTCTTGATATCAATGCAGACCCCAAACTGCTTTGTTTGCCACCTTTTTTCTTCCTCTGCCAATTACATCCCTGTCTTTTAAATCAGAATGATAATTTATTAATAAGCCATTTTTAGACACAACTACTTCAATCAAGGGAAGTTTGACAATGGGACTTTATTTTTCACAAACATGATTTGAACAATTTGAAATGGGGAGAAAATAACTCAGTCTGTATGCAGTATTTCGTAGTCTTGAGTCTTTCTTATTAGTGGGATTTTTTGCTTGCAGTGCAACATCTGGACAGGGACAAACTGGACCATTGACGGATGTGCAAGTTCAATCCCAGAATTCCTCCCCAGTGGACTTCATATGAACTGTTCCTGTAATAAGTTGGGAATCATTGGGTAGGTAATACTTTTAAAGTTTTGTAATTATTATCAAAAGTTAAATCTTTTGTAACTTAAAATTTTTTAATAGAGTGAAAATTACACTTTGGTAACATATACCAGTATGTAATTTACTGGACAGGTATTACTAAATGAGATTTACACTTCTGTATGATTTTTTTAGTTAATTATTAAACTTTTGCTACGTACAGTACTGTATAGCTTTGGAAATGCTGTAAATGCTTGATGCTGTAAATGCTTGTAAGATTAAGCTGGAAGGCTAGCATATTTTAGCACCTTTTGAGATGTAAACTTTTTGCTTATTCATGATCATTAAAATTCACACTTAAACATTATGGATAATTATACCCCCGCTCCGAAGGAGAGGGGGTATACTGTTTTACCCTTGTGTGTCTGTCTGTCCGTCTGTCCGTCGGTAACAAAAATTTCTGTCGCATTTATCTCAGCAACTATTAATTGCAGATGCTTGAAATTTTTACACAGTGTTTGTTAAGGCATGCCATATCGTGGGATATATTTTTGTACCAATCGGACGTCAACTTCCTGTTAAATGACGACTTTGCTTATTTTTTAACCAAAATTTTCAAACAAATTTTCGTCAAAGATTTCTCAGCAACTATTTATCGCAGATGCTTGAAATTTTTACAGGCACAGTATTTGTATAGGCATGCCATATCGTGGGATGTATTTTTGTACCAATAAGACGTCAACTTCCTGTTAAATGAGTACTTTGTTTATTTTTAGCCAAAATTTTCAAACAAATTTTCGTCAAAGATTTCTCAGCAACTATTTATCGCAGATGCTTGAAATTTTAACACACTATTTGTTTAGGCATGCCATATTGTGGGATATATTTCTGTACCAATCGGATGCCAGCTTTCTGTTAAATGTGGACTTTGCTTATTTTGCATATTCACATCAGAGCGGGGGTATCATTAGTGAGCATTGGCTCACAGATATCTTGTTTCTCATTTTTTAGCTTGTCTCTAAATGCACTAAAATCAAAATGTAATTAAACAAGATTACATGTACCTGAAATATTGAGAGAGCTATTTTTATTCCATGTTTGATCACTATGAAAATTACATCAGTGCATAAAATTTAAACTTTAGATGCCATTTTACCAGTAGATCACTCAATCAATCAATCAATGATCATGCAATTATTCCTCATTTAAGATTTTAATGGATAAAGGTAATCAATTTTTTCCAGTGTGTTTGAAGGCCCTGTAACTATAGAAACATCAACAACAATGGCAGATTTGACAACAGGAGGAGAGACAACAGTGACAACAGAAATGACAACAATCCCAGCAACAACCAACAACATTGCGTGGGATTTCTCAACCTTTACTGTCTACCACAACAAGTAAGGGATCAGAGTTTAAAACATGTATTAAATGAATTCATGTCTTTGTGCTCGAACAATGACTTTTTACGATACTTTGACAATACATGTATCTTTATGTTCACTAAATTCAGTACCGTACATGTTAAAGTATTATAGTTAAATTCGGTTATAGCGAAGTCCTAGGGACCAATGGATTTACTTAAAAAATAAACAGCAAGTTAAAATGAAAATAAATTCTTTTTAAACCTATACATGTAATAATCAGAATGTAAATTGAAGAATTTATGCAGGATTAAGTTCTTTCAAATTATTATGTAATATGGTTGTGCAAACTTTTTAAACTATAAAGAAATTTGTTATAAAAGTTTTAAATTTTGTCATTTTTCACCTCTATTGGACTGAAAACCAGAACGCTATATCCATAAATTTGTTATATTTGAATTTGATAAAACCACAAAAATTTTGCCTGGGACTCAACAAAACATCGCTATATGTTCGATATTTCACTACCGGGGGGTAATCCGTGTTTGTATTAAAAAAAATTAACTGTAACATTGTTTGTGTCACTCAGCTCATTATAAATTGGAACTGTTTTGATATACATGTATATGTTAGCATATGAGGACAAAATTTTTACTCTTTATATCATTTAAAGCATTATGGCCTTTGAAATATACTAGCATTTTTTTTGCAAAATAAGGATTTTATGATTATAGAATTAATTTTGAATGATTCTATTATTAATTTTCCTCTTTAAGGATGTTCAAATCTGAGATACTTTGAATAATTAATATCATAGTACATTTTTTTTTTTTCCAGGGATGAGCACAGTTGACGATACCACAACACCGATTAATTCAGTTCACGTACCAGCATATGCAGGGAAAGTGTACATTCTCTTCGCTCTCCATGACAACTTTGCCAGCATCGTGGCCGGCCAGGAGAACAGTTTCCGTCTTCACATCATGCAGATTCTGACCTCCTACCTCAAAATCCCCGCCTCTAGAATAACGAACCTGCGCGTGGAGGAAGTGAAAAATGATGATGACGACGGTAATTTATAAACTATAAATTTAATGCTGGTTGGCAGATTCCTTCTTCTTTTGTAAGTCTAAAAGGTGTTTTACAGCAGTCAACACTTTAAACTGTACATTTATCCATGCATGGTTTCAGATGTTAACGTTTTCATTGGTGATTAAAATCTCTCTAGAGATACAATATATTAACTAGATTTTAATTATGGCTTAATTACACAAAAACTCAAATTCATCTTAATCTTATAAGATTAGTAATCAGAACTCAAAATCTACATCTAATGATACGCTAAAATTAAATGTAAACAATCAGTGTGTTTTGAGTACTTGCAACAGTTTCAGAGAGAATTGCAATATTAAATCAGCGATAGTTACATTCTTTCTGCTAGAATGACTAATGTTTCTATTGTAATCAATATATAGGGATTTCCTCTGTGTTTCAGCTGGAAGTATAACCATCAAGTTTGAGGTGTTCTCCAGAGCTCTGGACTCTGAGCCCACCATGGGAGAGATCATATTCCAGCTGAGGGAAGCCATCACCACGGGGTCACTGGTGGTGACCTCCACCACTGGACAACGATTGGTTGTTGACACCAACTCATTTGCATGGTCAACATCCGAACTTCAAACCGAAATTGGTTTGTTTTTATATGAAATTAATTCTGGTAATGTGGTTATAATGTGTGATCAGATAAATTATGTGAACAAAAGCCGATTCAAACTCTACCGGTTTCATTGATATGGTGATATGGCTAAAAATGCACAAATATTTAAAGAAAGAAACCTCATGTGTAGTTAACCTTAATTGAGTTCCAAGTTGATTTCTGATATTAAAAAAATAAAATGCATATACTGAATCTGGGTTATTTTTGCCTTGTGTTTTTTCACCCTTCTATACTTGCAATCGGTTCTGCCTTGTGTTGATTTGCCCAGACACAGATATGTTTAAGAAAGATATTTTGAGACATTCAAGTTCTCTGAGTCTTAAATTCACTCGCAGACAACAAGGGCAAAAGGGGCAAAAATAAAACAGCTAGGGGTGAATATTTCCTTGTATACAGTATATCTGACTGTTAGATCAAATATCGGTAAAAGTTTTTTCCATTGCAATTTGTAGGCAATGGCCAGGGCAAACTACTTTTTGTTTATTTTCTGGCAGTGTATTTTAATCAGATTAAATTCACACATTTGACTGTTCGAATAAGTTTGTTCTCCATCATGTTTTGTAGACAACGGAGCTAACTACACCATGTTCATTGTGTCGGGGGCGGTAGGTGCCTTCGTCCTGATCATCATCATGACGGGGATTTTTATCTATCTGATCAAAACCAAGGCCAACAAGGCCCAGCAGGTCACTCAGTCCCCCACCCCGTACGGACCCAACATGCAAGGTAATCACAAACCCCAGTCCCTATAGACCCAACATGCAAGGTAATTACAAAACCCAGTCCCTATAGACCCAACATGCAATGTTATAAACTGTATTAGTTGTAGGTCCCCCACCCCCTTGATTGTAGGTCCCTCCCATCCCTTGAACTGAACTTGCAAGCTAGGTAACACACGATTGGTTTGTAGGTCCCCCACCCCTTTTTACCTAACATGCAAGGTAGCTCACTATGCAGGTTGTAGGTCCCCCACCCCCTCAGACTAAACATGCAAGGTAACAAACTGTATAAATATGTAGCTCACTTTATAGACCCAATATGTAAGGGGTTTTTTCCCATCAATTTTAAATAATTGTCATTTTGTTTGATTTTTTCAAAAAATTGAATTTTATTCTGTCTTTGATTTCTTTTGACTTATTTATAATACATGTACCAGTAATTGCATTGTGATTTAGGGGTGGATGTTCCCAGACCTATGGTTGGGAAAAACAACGTTTCCGGAAATTGGTTGGAAAATGAAACGACGGAAATTTCCAGCAGTGTATCAGATGCAGGTCAGTTTGGTGGAAACTGGTACTGAATATAGAGCATGGCAATTTGTTAATGTTTATTGATTTCAGAGTTTGATGTGAACCTTTTTAATTAATAGATTATACTAAAAGGATAAAGACAAAACTTATCTTCAGAGAATATTTCAAATGCATATTATCCACTTTCCAAAAAATTCTGCCAACAGAATATTTAGTGGTAATTTCTTTTCCCTGAACCTTGGCAAGGCAATGGAGTTTGATAATCAACTTTTTTAAATTACCAGATGAACCTTAATTAATTTGAGATAAATTTGATTATCATATTCAAGTTTTTATATTACATACTTAAAAAATCTTGATAATGATGAGACAATAATTTGATTTCAGATGCATACAAGAGTTATTCAGCAAAGGCTGTGTCCAGACTTCCCCCAATACAATGAAAGAGAGAGGATTGATCTTTGAATGTTGTGATGTGTCTAGTATACACATTCAGCAGTCTTATCCAACCACTAAGGAACTTTTAGAAGAATAATAATTATGCTTTTTGGACCTTGATCTGTTTTTGTGATCATTTTTTTTTAAACATCAAAAACATTAACTTTTCCAAATTAAGTTTCTCAGAAGTTTTGAATTGATTTATTGGGTTAACTTAATATTCACTTAATGTTAAATTAATCTTTGATAATGATTTCATTATGTTTGTATATAATTTGTTGTCATGAAAAAATAAATGATGTGCTTTTTCTTCATGCTTATGATCTGTTTTCATGGACTCTTGAGAAAGAATTGCAGATTTTGAGAGATACATCACCAGCTTTATTGTGTGTGTATGTGTGTGTGCATTCGTGCGTGTGTGTGTGATATAGGCGTGGAAATTAGTGGAGGTAATTTTTACTATAGGCCTATATCCTTCAATTAACGATCTCCGATCCTCAGCAATGTTCGATAACTCTAAATTATCCGGATTTCTTTTATCCGTACCATAAATCTGACTTTTATACAGACAATCTTAATTGGTATTCTAGTTAGTATTACCATCAGTTACACAATTACATCTTCAGGCGTAGCGGATTCACGGAGAACTACTTATCAATGACATGATGGTAAAGAGTTCGAGCCACCAGTGCACCAACACTTTTTTTAGCTCACCTGAGCTGAAAGCTCAAGTGAGCTTTTCTGATCAAAATTTGTCCGTTGTCTGTCGTTGGTGTTGTAAACTTTTCACATTTTCATCTTCTTCTCCAGAACCACTGGGCAGATTTCAACCAAACTTGGCACAAAGCATCACTGGGTGAAGGGGATTCAAGTTTGTTTAAATGAAGGGCCACACCCTCTTTAAAGTGGAGATAATTTAGAATTATTGAAAATTTGTTGGTATTTTTCAAAAATCTTCTTCTCAAAAACTAATAGGCCAGGAAAGCTTTAACTGGTATGGAAGCATCCTCAGGTAGTGTAGATTTAAGTTTGTTCAAATCATGGTCCCCAGGGGTAGGGTGGGGCCACAATGGGGGATGGATATTTACATAAGAATGTATAGAAAAAAACTTTAAAAATCTTCTTCTAAAAAACTATTTGGCCAGAAAAGCTGTAACTTGTATGGAAGCATCTTCAGGTAGTGTAGATTCAAGTTTGTTTAAATCATGGTCACCGGGGGTAGGGTGGGGCCACAATGAGGGGATTGATTTTTACATAGGGATATATAGAGAAAATCTTTAAAAATCTTCTTAACTTAAAAACTATTTGGCCAGAAAAGCTCAAACTAGTGTGGAGGCATCCTCAAATAGTGTAGATTCAAGTTTGTTTAAATCATGGTCCCCAGGGGTAGGGTGGGGCCACAATGGGGGGGGGATGAATTTTTACATAGGAATATATAGAGAAAAATATTCTTGGAAAGTTTTCAGTCCAAAAAGCAGCAGCTTGTGTGAAAGCACGGGTTGTGCAGATTAAAGAGTTTGATAGAGAAAAGTGGGGCCACAAAGGGGGGGGGGATGTTATAGGAATAAAGAAAAATCTTCTTACAGATAGAACAACAAAAGGGATCTTGGTATTTACCATACAAGTATGTTGATAAAAATTGGCAGATTTTTTAAATGTTATGAGCAAGATCTACTGTACTTAGTTGTCCAGATATCTTGATTTTGATACTGTAATGCTAATTTATTCAGAGTTAAAGCTTTTGTTGCTCAGGTGAGCAATGTGGCCCCTGGGCCTCTTGTTTTCAAACTCGTTTATTCCATTATATCCATCGTAGGCAAATTTGCAATAACTTTGTTAAATGCATGGATACCATATAAAAATTTCATTTTATTTCATTACATTTATAACGTTTAAAAGAAACATAACACTTTTATGATGAAAAAAATACTGAGGCTGAGGATTGGAGAACCTTAAATTTTTATCAATCTTTAAGAGCATGCCTAGCTAGCTGTTTGATTGAAGGGAGGCTTTTTCAATTATTATGCATATCTACATATTCAAGAAAAATGTTTTTAACTTACCGAGACATTTTAGGAAAAATACCTTATTGTAAACAATGTGAAGGGTTAATAACATCAACGTATAAAAACTGGATTTTTCGACGTCGCATTGTGCCGCCTGGCAAAACCTGCTGATACAAATTATTTTAATTTGTTCTTGTTTCTCAAAGAATATATTAACACGCATTTGAATTTTGTGGTGTCGCTCAAATAAAGATCAATAAATAATATAAAATTTTATACAGTTGTCTGACGAAATTGCAGTGAACAGAATTTCAGTCTATGCAATTTTAATTGGGACAACCCACGTACCTCTGATTCATATATTTTATTAACATTTTCATTCATTAAAAAGTGATTAAAAGTATATGTTAAAAAATCATTATTATGTACTGTCATTTAATACCACTCGGTTTGGGTACGATTCGGTTCGGGTATGACTTCACTTAATACCCTGGTTCCCAGTTGTGCAATTCTGGACACAGAACAATTATTTTTTCCTCTTATTATAGCAATGCAAACGGAGTTTAGGGGGGTATATTGGAATCACCCTGTCCATCTGTCTGTCTGTGTGTAGACACATTTTGCCCCCCCCCCCCCCCCAAATAGAATGTCATTGAAGTGACCCTATCGAGCATTTAAATGTAAACAAATTTCAAAATTATTCATATAATTGTAGTGTTTTGGCAATTTAAAAAATTGTTTGTAATATTAAATTCTCCTTTTTAGCTCACCTGAGCTGAAAGCTCAAGTGAGCTTTTCTGATTACATTTTGTCTGTCGTCTGCCTGTCCGTCTGTCCGTAAACTTGTCACATTTTGGGCAATTTCAACCAAACTTGGCACAAAGCACCATTAGGCAAAAGGGATTCAAAGTTGTGAAAAATAAGGACCACACCCTTTTTCAAGGGGAGATAATTAGGAATTATTGAAAATTTTTGAGAAATTTTCAAAAATCTTCTTCTCAAAAACCATTTGGCCAGAAAAGCTGAAACTTGTCTGGAAGCATCCTCAGGTAATGTAAATTCAGAGTTGTTAAAATCATGACCCCCTGGGGGTAGGATGAGGCCACAATGGGATCCGGAGGTCAAATTTTTACATAGGAATATATACATAGAGTAAATCGTTAAAAAGTTTCCTCTCGAAAACTATTTAGCCAGGAAACCTGAAACTTATGTGGAAGCATCCTCAGGTAGTGTAAATTCAAAGTTGTTAAAATCATGACCCCCTGGGGGTAGGATGAGGCCACAATGGTGGGTCAAAATTTTACATAGGAATATATATATAGAGTAAATCTTTAAAAATCTTCTTCAAAGAAACTAATAAGCCAGGAAAGCTAAAACTTGTGTGGACGCATCCTCAGGTAGTGTAAATTTAAAGTTGTGAAAATCATGATCCCCGGGATAGGGTGGTGCCACAATGGTGGGACGAATTTTTACATAGGAATATATAGAGTAAATCTTTAAAAATCTTCTTCCCCAAAACTATTTAGCCAGGAAATCTGAAACTTGTGTGGAAGCATCCTCAGGTTATGTAGATTCAAAGTTGTGAAAATCATGATCCCCGGGGGTAGGATGAGGCCACAATGGGGGTGGGGGCGGAGGGGGGTCAAATTTTTACATATGAATACATAGAGTAAATCTTTAAAAATCTTCTTCTCAGAAACTAATCAGCCAGGTGATTCTTTAAAATTATTTAGACTTTTGCCCCTGGATGATTCTTGGGCCTCACAAGGGGTTCAGAGTTTGATGTAGGTTTATATCCCATATATAAACAATTGTGTAGGATCTTTTTGAGAATTGCAATGCTCAACATGTGATAAGACAATAAAATTATCCTGTTAGAAAAGGGACTAATGATAATAAACATAAGAATATCCAGGGGGGGGGGGGGGAGAGAATGAATTTTTATTTATACAGGATCTACATGTATTATACTACATTGTCCAGATAGTTTGTAAGCTGATTTTATCATACCTATTGTTCCTCAGGTGAGCGATGTGGCCCATGGACCTCTTTTTTTACATAGAAATAATGGAAGTATGCAAGTTATGATAATATTTTCAGAGTTTATCCAAGCTAGCATTGTACCATATGAGAAAGTGTGGAAAGTTTGAAACAACTAATTTCATCTGTCAAGACTCATATTAGAAACACATTCAAGGTTTTATCCGGAGAAGAGCTTTGCATGGTTATTTTCATTTACTGCAAAATAAGGGTTTAATTGTCACCATGTGGTTTTTAGCTCACCTGAACCGAAGGTTCAAGTGAGCTTTTCTGATCACCTGTTGTCCGTTGTCCGTCCGTCCGTCTGTTTGTAAACTTTTCACATGTTTGACTTCTTCTCAAGAACCACTGGGCCAAATTTAACCAAACTTGATACAAAGCATCCTTATAGGAAGGGGATTCTAAATTATTAAAACAAAGGGCAAATCCCTTTTAAAAAGAGATATAATTGCAAAACAATGAAAATTATGAGGATGGATGTCTTTAAATATTTTCCTTTTAGGAACCACTGCACCAGAAATGCCAATATCTACACCAAAGCTGGTATATACAGTGAAGATTATAAATTGTTAAAATCGTGACCGCCGGACCAAAACTGGGGCCCCAAGAGGGGCTCAAAGTTTATGCAAGCATCCTCAAATAAGGAGATTATAAATTGTTGAAATCGTGACACCTGGACCAATACTGGGGCCTCATGAGGGGTTCAAAGTTTGACATAGAAATATATAGGAAAAGTGTTTAAAAATCTTGTTCTGAAGAACTACAATGCTAAAATTTGTGGTATTACTATGCAAACATCATCAAATAATGTAGATTCTAAATTGTTAAAATCGTGACCCCCGGACCAATACTGGGGCCCCAGGAGGGGTTCAAATTTTAACAAATGGGAAAAATATTTAAAAATCTTTTTTCAATAACCACAATGCTACGATTTGTGAGAATACCATGCTAGCATCCTCAAATAATGTAGAATATAAATTGTTAAAATCGTAACCCCAGGACCAGTACTGAGGCCCAAAGAGGGGTTCAAAGTTTAACATAGAAATATATAGGAAAATATTTTTAAAATCTTCTTCTCAAGAACTACAATGCTCCAATTTGTTATAGTACTATACAAGCATCCTCAAATAATGTAGATACTAAATTGTTAAAATCATGTCCCCCGGACCAGTACTGGGGCCCCATGAGGGGTTCAAATTTTAACTTAGAAATATATAGGGAAAATGTTTAAAAATCTTCTTCTCAAGAACTACAATGCTACAGTTTGTGAAATTACAATGCAAGCATCCTAAGACCATGTAGATTCTAAATTGTTAAAATTGTAGCCCCTGGACTAAAACTGGGGTCCCTTGATGTGTTTAAAGTTTAACAAAGAAATTTGTTATACCCCTGTAAAACAGTTACTATACTCTATACCAAAAAAATCCAGTAGTTTGACTGTTGGACTGGAACTGTTGGATTAGAACTGTTTTATTTAAATAAAAAAAGGACTGTTGACCGGTGACGTCATAATCCGCGAAAACGAGTTACTGATTTGTGGGGGTATAACAAAACAGTTGTTGACTGTGTCTCGGGCAACAGTTGATCTGTCGGACCGGCTTGCAAACTGTTGCCCGCGGCCTTTGGCCTTTTGCAACAGTTGCGAGCCGGTCCGACAGATCAACTGTTGCCCTCGACCCCAGTCAACAACTGTATATTGTTATATTCAGTAGTATATTCTCACCTATATATCTCTATGTAGACAAATAGTCAATAATTGTAATATTAGCTCGTCCGAAAAATGTTGACCGGTCAATATTTTTTTAATATTGACCGGCTAGGAATAATATATAGAGAATATTCCCTCTATTTCAATTAATCGCCTCTGACTTGTTGATTCGTAAACGGTGACGTAAATAAATCTTCGCGACTCCAAAACAAGGTGACGTCATAATAGGCAAGTAAACAACGGACGCGCAATGCGACGGTTTACTATCATAACGGGTATATGGATTTGCGAATTAGTGTGAAGTAAAATCAGGTAAAACATCTTTAGCTTAGTTCCTACGGACGGTGGAATATCACCAGTGACCTTTTGATGCCGACGATATTTGAGTGACTCAGGTGACCTAAAAATGTAATGTTCTAACAATAATCAAGGAAACTTTTACATTTTCGACTTCTTCTCCAGAACCATGTACTGGGCCGATTTCAACAAATTTTGGCCCAAAGCATCCTTAGGTAAAGAGGATTCAAGTTTGTTAAAAAGAAGCACTACGCCTTCTTTAAAGGGAAGATAATTAAAAATTATTGAAAATTAGTTGGTATTTTTCAAAAACCTTCTTCTCAAAAACCATATGGCCAGAAAAGCTGAAACTTGTGTGGAAGCATCCTCAGGTAGAGTAGATTAAAATTTGTTCAAATCGTGATTCCCGGGGGTAAGGTGGGGCCACAATGGAGGTCAAATTTTTACATAGGAATATATAGAGAAAATCTTAAAAAATCTTCTTTTCTGAAACTGATCAGCCAGAAAAGCTGTAACTTGTGTGGAAGCATCCTCAGGTAGGATACATTCAAGTTTGTTCAAATCATGATCCCCGGGGGTAGGGTTGGGTCACAATTGAGAGGGGGGGTCGAATTTTTACATAAGAATATATCGATCTTTAAAGAAAAAACTTTAAGAATCATCTTCTCAGAAACCAATGGCCAGAAAAGCTGAAACTGGTGTGAAAGCATCATCGGTTAGAGAAGATTCAAGTTTGATCAAATCATAATCCCCGGGGGTAGGTCTTGGCCACAATGGGGGGGGGGGGGGGGGGGTATTT
>WFKH01011925.1:45260846-45271733 GCA_016163765.1 Magallana hongkongensis
AAAATCTTCTTCTCAGAAACTAATCAGCCAGGAAAGCTGAAACTTGTATGGAAGCATCCTCAGGTAGTGTAGATTCAAAGTTGTGAAAATCATGACACCGGGGGGTAAGGTGGGGCCACAATGGGGGTTTAAATTTTTTACATAGGAATATATAGAGTAAATCTTTAAAAATCTTCTTCTCAGAAACCATTTGGCCAGGAAAGCTGAAACTTGTGTGAAAGCATCCTTAGGTAGTGAAGATTCAAAGTTGTGAAAATCATGACCCCCGGGGGTAGGGTGGGGCCACAATGGGGGGGGGTTGACTTTTTACATAGGAATATATAGATTAAATCTTTAAAAATCTTCTTTTTAGAAACTAATCAGCCAGGAAAGCTGAAACTTGTGTGGAAACATTCTCAGGTAGTGTATATTTAAAGTTGTGAAAATCATTACCCCCAGGGGTAGAGTGGGGCCACAATTTGGGATCGAATTTCTACATAGGAATATATAGAGTAAATCTTAAAAAATCGTCTTCTCAGAAACTAATAAGCCATGAAAGCTGAAACCTCTTTGGAAGCATCCTTAGGTAGTGTAGATTCAAAGTTGTAAAAATCATGATTCCTGGGGGTAGAGTTGGGCCACAATGGGGGTGGAATTTTTTACATAGGAATATTAAAAGTAAATCTTTAAAAATCTTCTTCTCAGAAACTAATCAGCCAGGTGATTATTTAATATTGTTTAGGTGTTGGCTTCTGGATGTTTCCTGGACGATTGGGTCTCACAAGGGGTTCAGAGTTTGATGTAGGTTTATATCCCATATATAAACAATTGTTTAGGATCTTTTTGAGAGCTGCAATGGTCTCCTGTTAGAAAAGGGACTAATGATAATAAACATAAGAACATCAAGTGGAAAATTTGATTTTTATTTATACAGGATCTACATGTATTATACAACATTCTCCAGATAGTTTATATTATGACTCCATTAAGCCTATTGTTCAGGTGAGCGATGTGGCCCATGGGCCTCTTGTTATTTCACCTGAGCTGAAAGCCCAAGTGAGCTATTCTGATCACCTTTTGTCTGTCGTCCGTCTGTCCCCCTGTCTGTCTGTCCGTCTGTACACTTTTCAGATTTTCAACATCTTCTCCAGAACCATTGGGCTAATTTTAACCAAACTTGGCACAAAGCATCCTTAGGCAAAAGGAATTCAAAGTAGTGAAAATTAAGGACCACACCCTTTTACAAGGGGAGATAATTAGGAATTATTGAAAATTTTTGAGAAATTTTCAAAAATCTTCTTCTCAAGAACCATTAATCCAGGAAAGCTAACACTCCTGTGAAAGCATCATCAGAAAGTGTAGATTAAAAGTTGTGAAAACCATGGCCCCCTGGGGTAGGGTCGGGCCACAATAGGGGGTCAAAGTTTTACGTAGGAATATATGGAGTAAATCTTTAAAAATTTTCTTCTCAAAAACTAATCAGCCAGGAAAGCTGAAACTTCTGTGGTTTAGCATTCTCAGGTAGTGTTGATTCAAAGTTGTGAAAACCATGGCCTCCGGGTGTAGAGAGGGGTCACAATGGGAGGGTCAAAGTTTTACCTAGGAAGAGTAAATCTTTAAAAATCTTCTTCTCAGAAACTAATCAATCAGGAAAGCTAAAACTTGTGTGGAAGCATCCTCAGGTAATGTAGATTGAAAGTTGTGAAAATCATGGCACCCCTGGTGGTAGGGTGTGGGGCCACAATGGGGGTCGAAGTTTTACATAGGAATATATTGAGGAAATCTTTAAAAATCTTCTTCTCTGAAACTGATCAGCCGGAAAAGCTGTAACTTGTGTGGAAGCATCCTCGGGTAGTGTAGATTCAAGTTTGTTCAAATGATGATCCCCAGGGGTAGGGTTGGGCTACAATTGAGGGGGGGGGGTCAAAGTTTTACATAGGAATATATGGAGTAAATGTTTAAAAATCTTTTTCTCAGAAACTAATCAGCCAGATGATTCTTTATAATTGTTTTATAGACTTTGGACCCTGGACAATTCTTTGGCCTCACAAGGGGTTCAGAGTTTGATGTTGGTTTATATCCCATATATAAGCAATTGTTAAGGATCTTTTTGAGAAAGTAGATACTTAACATGCGATATGACTATAAAATCATCCTGTTAGAAAAAGAACTAATGATAATAAACATAAGAATATCCAGTGGAAAAATGGATTTTATTTATACAGGATCTACATGTATTATTGTACATTTTCCAGATAGTTGGTATTATGACTCCATTAAGCTGATTTTATCATACCTATTGTTCCTCAGGTGAGCGATGTGGCCCATGGGCCTCTTGTTTTTTTTTCATATCTACACCGCAAATTCACTGGTATTATGATTGCTGATTAATTTGATTAAGTTAATAATTCAGGTTTTAATATTTGCACCCTATCAAAATTATGTATTTGCCCTATTAGATATAAAAAAAAACCTAAGGTTAAAATATTAAAGCTGTCGCTACAATGTGATTGTCAACAAAAAAGAAGCTAGCTTTCAGTACTTTTATTACATTTATTCAACTGGTTAGAACTGGATTGTACAGATTTTAGTTTTGACATTTTCTATATAAATTACAAAGATTTCCTTTAAAAACAGAGGGGGGAAAAAAATATATACACTATTATAGTAATATATATATATACACACACAGTCAAACTTCGTTATCTCAAATTAGATGGTACTGTTTAAAAACTTCGAGATATCAGAGTATTCGAGATATCGAGGGTAAAATACTTTAAAAATAAGTGGTATATATCAGATATCAGTGTTTGAGACATCGAAGTTCAACTGTGTGTGTGTGTGTGTGTGTGTGTGTGTGTGTGTGTGTGTGTGTGTGTATATATGTATGTATATATATATATATATATATATATATATATATATTGTGAAGAAAGAAACAGTTTACGTATTATAATAATTTAACTTTTTCTTTGAATGGCATAACATTCTCATTTTATTTTATCTTTAATTGTTTCAGATGTTATGGGAATTATGAAGAAGGGTTCAAAGCCGGAGTTTAAGCAATATAAAAATAGTACATACTACAGAGAAAAGATAACTCTCATTGAAACAACAGGGGAGATAAGTATTCAAGTATCTGCGAATTTACAACAAGATGTAAGATTTTCTTTAAGATCAATTCATATCTGTACTTCTGCTATTCTTAATGTTGGTTAAGATAACTCTAATTTTCATTTCGAAAGCCTTTGGTTACAAAAATTTATCCTTTGATAGGGGAGGGAGAAGGACAAAAATGATAAAAATCATTTTGACCATGATATCTTTATGCTCTTCTTTATAAAAAGCTAGCTGCAATAATGTAGTCCTCTCTCCTCATAAAGTAATTCAAAAATATCAAGTATAGTCCATGTTTTATGGTTATTTTTTGTGTATTACAGCAACACAACTTGAATTTATCCTCTCACTTAATCAGGTGCCATGCTCTTGTTTTGGGGGGTGGGGGGGGGGGGTTGAATCGCCCATCCCTTTGTTTGTCTGTCTAAAGCTATTTAGGTCCAAACCTAATCTTTGAAACTAAATCCAAAACTTTCATCTGAAATTTTGTATTAATACCAGTAGATATGATAGTTTCACCTTCATCAGGTTATATGCCCTGCTAGACTTTGCAGGTGCCCTAAAGTAATTATAAGCTCACCTGAGCCAAAGGCTTTTTCTCATAAAGTTTTTCTCCAGAACCACTAGCCTGACTAGGTCAATTTAAACCTATCTTGGTTTGATTATGATTATTGGGTAAAGGGAATTTATTTAAGTTTGTTCAAATGAACAAACTTTAAATGGGAGATAATTTAGAATTATTGAAAATTTGTTGGTGTTTTATAAAAAGCTTCTCAAAAATCATTTGGTCGAAATGCTGTAACTTGTGTGTAAAAGCAATCTCAGGTAGTGTTAATTCAAGTTTTTTCAAATTATGATTCCCGGGGCTAGTTTAAGGCCAAAATGAGGAGTGAAATTTTACAAAGGAATATATAGGGAAAAAAAACTTTAAAATTCTCCTTCTCAAAAACCAATTGGCCAGAAAAGCTGCAACTTTTGTGGAAGCATCCTCAGGTAGTGTAGATTTAACTTGTTCAAATTATGATCCCCAGGCCTGGAATCAGGATCTATTACACAGATCTATTAATAACATATGTAATGGCAGCTTAGATGGAGATGGTGAATACACAGAATATACAGTTCAAATTGATTTTAAATGGCCATTTTTTTCTATCATAGATTTAGAGCACAGCATTTTCTGCTAGATGTGTGCCAACAATAATTCCAATTGTTTAAATATTGTGTCAAAATTCTATTGTGGTGTATAATACACACCATTTTTAGCTCACCGAGACGAAGTCGGGGGGAGCTTATGCTATACCCTCGGCGTCGGCGTCCGGACCTGGTTAAAATTTTTGTTGCAGGTCCTGTATCTAAGTTATTACTTGTCCTATCTTCACCAAACTTGCATGGTTGATGCATCTTGACCTACTTATGGACTTGAAAGACTTGGATGCTGAATCAGGGCCATGAGTTTCAGATGCTGGAGGAGGTTAAGGTTTTTGGAGCAGGTTAAAGTTTTTGGTGCAGGTGCCCTTTGATAGCAATTTCTAAGTTACTACTGGTCCTAACTTTACCAAACTTGCATGGATGGTGCATCTTATGATACTGATGCACCAGACATGCTTGAATGCTGAATCTGAGCCATAGGTTTCAGATGCTGGATGAGGTTAAGGTTTTTAGAGCTGGTTAAAGTTTTTGGAGCAGGTGCCCTTTGATGATTATATCTTAGTTATTACTGGTCCTAACTTCACCAAACTTGCATAGATGGTGCGTCTTATGATACTGATGCACCTGGGAGGCTTGAATGCTGAATCTGAGCCATAGGTTTCGGATGCTGGATGAGGTTAAGGTTTTTAGAGCTGGTTAAAGTTTTTGGAGCGTGCCCTTTGATGATTATTTCTTAGTTATTACTGGTCCTAACTTCACCAAACTTACATGGATGATGCGTCTTATGATACTGATGCACCTGACAGGCTTGAATGCTGAATCTGAGCCATAGGTTTCGGATGCTGAAGGAGGTTAAGATTTTAGAGCTGGTTAAAGTTTTTGGAGCAGGTGCCCTCTGATGATTATATCTTAGTTATTACTGGTCCTAACTTCATAAAACTTGCACGGATGATGCGTCTTATGATACTGATGCACCTGACAGGCTTGAATGCTGAATCTGAGCCATAGGTTTCGGATGCTGGATTAGGATAAGTTTTTTGGAACAGGTCACATGTTTAATAAATATTAGTACTATTTCAAACTTGCATAGTTGATTGAACTATAATATAAATGAATCGCAGAGGTAGCTTCAGATGCAGAGCCTGATCTCCATTATTAAGGATGCTAAAAAATATATCTTAGTTATTACTGGTCCTAACTTTACTAAAATTGCATGGATGGTGCATCTTATGATACTGATGCACCTGACAGGCATGAATGCTGAATTTGACCCATAGGTTTCAGATGCTGGAGGGAGGTTAAGGTTTAAGAGCTCGTGTTTTTGGAGCAGGTGCTCTCTGATGATTATATCTTAGTTATTACTGGTCCTAACTTCACCAAACTTGCATGGATGATGCATCTTATGATACTGATGCACCTGGCAGGCTTGAATGCTGAATCTGAGCCGTAGGTTTCGGATGCTGGATGAGATTAGTTTTTTTGGAACAGGTCACATATTTTATAGATAATAGCTTGCATAGTTGATTTAACTATAATATTAATGAACTGCAGAGGTACATATAGCTTCAGATGCAGATCTCCATTATCAAGAATGCTACAAAAATTCTCCTATCTCAAACCTGCTTGATAGATGTGTTCATTGTTAAATGATATAATATGATTCCTATGATATAGTATTGTATGATATGATACACTATTGTTTTATATGATACATATTATATCATATATATATTATATTGTAAAAAGTTATATGATACGATATGATATTGTATCAATTTTTTTGTACATTATGATATGATATTGTATCATGATATTGTTATGTATAGTATTGTTTATTATGATACAATATTGTATAATATGATATTGTATTATATACTATTTTATTACATGCTATTGTTTCATATGATATTGCAGCATATAATATTGTGTCATGTGATATGATATTGTATAATATATATCGTATCATATGATACGATATTGTATAATATGATATTTGCTTATATAATATATTATTATATCACATGAAAATGTATTATATGATATTGTATAATGTGATATTGTATCATATAATACAATGTAGTATAATATGATATTGTATGATATAATATAGTACTATTTCACATGATATTGTATCAATTGATATGATACAATGTTTGGCTAATTTTATTGTATCATATGATACAATATCCTATTATGTATCAAATATGATACAATATCATACAATACAATATCATACTATAATATTATACAATAAAATATCATATGTTACAATATTTTTATGTATTATGTGATATGATATTGTATCATATATTATTATATTGTATCATATAATATCAATATCATAATATATATGATATTGTATTATGTGATCAAATACAATAATGTATAACAAGATACTATGTCATATCATATGTTACAATATCATATTTCATCATTTTTTATTAAAGTACAGTCAAACTTGTATTAACCAGTCACCTGCGGGAGGCACCCAAGTGACCTCTTAACAGAGGTGACCTTTGAATAGAGACTTATGAATTTGCCAACATCAAATACCTTATTAAAACAACTATTGGATTTTATTTTAATTATATACTTGATATTTAGCATAATGTTTCAAAATGATAGATAAACTAATTTATGTGGTGTTTTTTTTTATAGTATTTATTATATTTACAAATAAGTACAAATACATAACAATGGATTATGCATGCAATTGTTTATTTTTTTTTTTAAATTATTGAAAAACGTCATTACGTGGTAAAACCTTGTCGCTGATGTTTTCACGATAATAACACTAACTATTTACATGAATACCGTATATTTAGAAAACAAACACTTTAAATACAAATCAACAATTTATTTTTTAACCGACCGTATCTGAACTCAAAATCATATTATTAAATCGAGCAATTTTCTCTTGCCTCGCCGCGGACATTTTTGACACCTATTTCATGTTTATAAAACAAACATTGTTAATACATATTTAAACAATTCACCTTATTCTCATTCGTATCTGATCTGCCAATTATGTATTATAAATACATCGATTAATTTGGTCTCTCTCGCCTCAGGCGTATAATTATTGTTTATATTCATTACCTGACATTTGGAAGCCATGTTTGAAATCCCCGGGTGTAAATCATGTGACTGATCAAAATGGCCGCCTAATGCATGTCGACTGTACAGTTTCGGATCAAAATATGATGACCGCTGGCCGCGTTAGACAGGTGACCGCTCTTTAGAGGGCAATTATATAGGAATTTTCATCGGGAGGAAATGAAATGACCGCATACAAAAGGTGACTGCTTAATAGGGGTGACCGCTTCGGCAGTTTTGACTGTATTTTATTGCATTATATGATATATATTGTAGGTATCATAGGATGCAATATCGTATTTTATATTATTGTATTGATAATCATTGTATCATATAATACCCTATGAAATGAACATATGATTATTATACAATTTTTTAACATATGATATAGTTATACGATATTGTGTCAAAACAGTATTCATGTATATCCAAGATCATTATTAATTATGATTTTCAAATAAAATGATAAAGGTGGTCTCATTAAGGTGATTCCCTATAAAGGTGATGCCTCGTCTCGGTGAGCTTTGTAATCTGTGATTACCTATGTTTTTACAAAGAAATATTCTAGAAAAAAAGTGTGTATCATATTCGTCAAAATATGGTACTTGTGAGGAAGCATTTTCAGGTAGTGTAGATTCAAATCAGTTTAAATTATGATCTCTGAGGGTAGGGTTGGGGCACATGGGGGAGGGTCAAATATTTACATAGGAATATATAAGGAAAATCTTCAAAAATGTCTTCTGGAAAACAGTTCAGCCAAAAAAGCTTAAACTTGGGTGAAAGCACAGGTTGTGCAGATTCAAGTTTGTTCAAATCTTGATTCTCTGGAGAAGGGTAGGACCACAAAGGTGGGCAGGGGGATTTTTCAATAGGAATGAGAAAATTCTTCTCACAAATATTGAAACAACAAAAGAGGCTTGATATTTAATATAAAAATGTGTACTTTTTGTTTTTTTATACTTTTTGAGCAAGATCTACTGTACTCAATTTAATTAAAATTAGATGTTAGATCCGCTTGCTTACTCGCTACACAAACATCTAAGAACATCCCATGCAGGGTCACGTCAGTGTGACCTTTCAAATATGAATAAACATTTCTGAATTATCCAATCAGATTCGTGTTTCTAAAATCAACTCGGTTGAAGTTTCAAATTGGCGTCCGAAGAAGTGCTTCAGTTATTCAACGTTAAAAAGCTTAAAAAAGAACAAGAAGAGATATTGGGGTGCATTCTGGACGACATTTCTGAAGCATTTCCTTCAAACGCCCGCGTTACACCCTTCGAGATCGAGATCCGATCTTTTGGTTACTTTCCGTATACAATCTATCCTTTCTGTGTTCAGTTTTAGTTTATTTTGAAAGAACTTGTGAATAATATCAGTCCCATCAGCTGTCTTTTCGTATTGGACAAATGAAAATCCACATATAATACAGGCATCTCCTAAAACACAAGTTTTCCTCGTTGTCATGGGCTGTGCCCCATTTTTGTTTTTCTTTCGCTTTGAACACCTCGGTCATCTACGTATGTCGATAAAAAAAGCAGAGGAGTTCTGTGCCCTCAGCCAAAGATTTGGAGTCGTGATTTCATTGGCTAACTGAAAGGTCACACTGACGTGACCCTGCATGGGATGTTGTTAGATGTTTGTGTAGCGAGTAAGCGAGCGGATCTAACATCTAATTTTAATTAGATTGTACTGTACTAAATTGTCAAGATATTTCAAATTTGTTGCTGTAATACTGATTTAATCACATGTGAGCAATGTGACCCCTGGGCCCTTGTTCTTGTCTCACTGTCATCTGTCATTCTTCCATCCTCAAATTTGCTGTTTATTAGCTCACCTGAGGTGAATGCGCAAGTGAGCTTTTTGATCACCCTTTGTCTGGCATCTGTAAACTTTTAACATTTTTGACTTCTTTCTAGAACCACTGGACCAATTTCAGACAAACTTGTTGCATATTTTATGTGGCAGTATTTTCAGCCAATAAATTCAAAATTCTTTTACTCTTAGCGACATTTGGTAACTGCAGAGCTGCCAACCCTTACGATTTTGGCGTAAGGCTTGCGAAATTAGCATCTAAAATACGCCTTACGATTTCTCTTTTTATTCTTCTGATTTCGTTTTTTTTAGCTCACCTGAGCTGAAAGCTCAAGTGAGCTATTCTGATCACATTTTGTCTGTCGTCCGTCTGTCTGTCCGTCTGTAAACTTTTCACATTTTCAACATCTTCTCAAAAACCACTGGGCCAATTTCAACCAAACTTGGCACATAGCATCCTTAGCCTAAGGGGATTCAAAGATGTGAAAATTAAGGACCAAGCCTTCTTACAAGGGGAGATAATTAGGAATTAATGAAAATTTTCGAGAAATTTTCAAAAATCTTCTCAAGAACCATTTGGCCAGGAAAGCTGAAACTTGTGTGGTAGCATCCTCAGGTAGTGTAGATTCAAAGTTGTGAAAATCATGACCCCCTGGGGGTAGGATTGGGCCACAATGGGGGGTCGACTTTTTACATAGTAATATACAGAGTAAATCTTTAAAAATCTTCTTCTCAAAAACCATTAGGCTAGGAAAGCTGAAACTTATGTGAAAGCATCCTCAGGTTGTGTAGATTCAAAGTTGTGAAAATCATGACCCCCTGGGGTAGGGTGGGGCCACAATGAGGGTCGACTTTTTACATAGGAATATACAGAGTAAATTTTTAAAAATCTTCTCAAAAACCATTTGGCCAGAAAAGCTGAAACTTATGTGGAAGCATCCTCAGGTAGTGTAGATTCAAAGTTGTGAAAATCATGACCCCCTGGGGTAGGGTGGGGCCAAAATGGGGGGTCAACTTTTTACATAGGAATATATAGAGTAAATCTTTAAAAATCTTCTTCTCAAGAACCATTTGGCAAGGAAAGCTGAAACTTATGTGGAAGCATCCTCAAGAAATGTAGATTCAAAGTTGTGAAAATCATGATTTCAGGGAGTAAGGTGGGACCATAATGGGGGGCGACTTTTTACACAGGAATATATAGAGTAAATCTTTAAAAATCTTCTCAAGAACCATTTCGCCAGAAAAGCTGAAACCTGTGTGGAAGCATCCTCAGGTAGTGTTGATTTAAAGTTGTGAAATTCATGACCCCCGGGGGTAGGGTGGGGCTACAACAGAGGGTCGATTTTTAACAAAGGAATATACAGAGAGTAAATCTTTAAAAATCTTCTTCTCAAAAACCATTAGGCCAGGAAATCTGAAACATGTGGAAGCATCCTCAGGTAGTGTAGATTTAAAGTTGTGAAAATCATGACCCCCGGGGGTAGGGTGGGGCCAAAATGGGGGGGCTGACTTTTTACATAGGAATATATAGAGTAAATTTTTAAAAATCTTCTTCTCAAGAACCATTTGGCCAGAAAAGCTGAATCTTATGTGGAAGCATCCTCAGGAAATGTAGATTCAAAGTTGTGAAAATCATGACCTCGGGGGTAGGGTGTGACCATAATGGGGGGTCGACTTTTTACACAGGAATATATAGAGTAAATCTTTAAAAATCTTCTTCTCAAGAACCAT
>WFKH01011925.1:45315034-45335802 GCA_016163765.1 Magallana hongkongensis
AAATTATGCCAACGCTCATGTGGAAGATCCGTCTGCTTTCATTCAAAATAAAATGCGTAATCACTGGGCGGAAGTGACGTTGTAGAATCAAAACAACTCGCTGAATGTATATTCTGAGATTCTTTCATTTGGTTAAATAATTTTTTACATATGTTAATAATAATCAAAGAATATCTTTAAATAAAACTAAATTTAAGGTGGTAAAGTTTTCATTATTATATAATAAGAGATTGAAGAAACGTACGATTTAATATTGTTTAGTTTACACAAGTTGTGTCTGTTAAATTTCAACCCCCTCCGTTTTTGAACCCCTCAAGGTTATGGAACTTAATAAAATAATTTACACTGAATTTAATATTCTTTCATACTTTATTTCTATAATTTTGCATTAATGTTTTAAAGTAAAATTTTCATTTTTGCTTGACATTAAGTTTATGACATATTAAAGTTCAGTGTGTTTTTGTAATGGAGGCGAATCGACATGACACCTCATAAACAATGGCGGACTCCTTGTAACTCGGAGCATAGTTGTCGGAGTTTTAACAGCTAATCATAAATGCATGGTTGGAAGTTCTCAACGAAATATTTGCGCAACGGATTTGTAACTTCATAGAATGAATTGCTTTCAAATGTGTGCAACAGTGATGCCTTTTACAAATAAACCGCAATGGCTCGACGGGGTCCAAATTTCAACCGAATGTGCTCGGAACATTTTCCCTGTCGTTTTTCCAGAAACAGACGCACTTCGTCTTGTGTGTATATATGCTTCTATGATAGACTGACAACCGACCACGTCTTTAATAAACTTGATATACTTCAAACAAGTTAGAAATGAATGTATACAAAAAAATTTTTCCAAGAAACACGCAAATTTTAAAATAATTTCACCTTTGTTTTTGTCAACGAATTTACATGTTTTCAGAATTAAATAAGTAATGAAACTATAATATATAACATCTTTCTTTTTCAAAATTAAAGATATGCCACATTTATATAGGTGTTTGAATATTCATGAATGTTCATGAAGACTATGCTTTAATAATATTTTGAGATGTATAAATTTTTTTAAAACATATAATGTTCTGAATATTAAACTTTGTTAAACTTATAAAAGTATTTGAAATTATATAGATTTCCTAAAATAGATCTTTATGAAAATTCATGAATGTTCAATACCTAGAACCATTATACCTGGAGGTATTTCCTGTATTCTTGTATGTTCATAATTTATTCATGAATTACATTTTAAGAATATATTCATGAATAAAATTCATAAACCACCTTTATGAACCAGTCATGAATATGTCATGAAACTTCATGAACGGTTCATTAAAGTTCTTAAAATCATGAATTTCATCTCGCAGGGGCGGTGGTTTAATTAAGACTGAATGGCAATCCTTTCTTGACTTGCAATCTGATGAAAATTTATATAGTCGCTATACGATGATTTGAAGAAACCCCACTTGAGGTCACCTCCTGGTGAACTTTGCTTTGACCAATGAAATCGTCGGTTCCATTCCTCAGTTACATGATTAGGAAGTTATGCCAATACATTCTTTAGATTCCCTAAGGGCGTCTTATATCAACTTATGCTCCATCTCTTACTTGCTGATATCGAAAGATTCACGAACATGTGGCATCATTTCGTCGTACAACTCCATTTTTGTTTGTAACCCGAAATTACCGTTTCTAACACTTGCTCTGATTGCTAGAATAACTCATGTATATTTATAAACAAACGTTCAACAGGGAGTGACCTCAAGAGGGGTTTCTTCAGATCCACTTGTATCGAAAATAGAAAAACAAGGAGGGGATCAAGGATATGATTTTAATCAGATTGTCTCGACTTGAAGCTGTAACGGAAGACCTTCTCGTTGTTTGCAACGAGCTCGGCTCTAGTTTTAATTATATACTTCATATTTAGCATAAAGTATCAAAATGATAGATAAAGTAATTGATTTGGTGTATTTTTTTTATAGTATCTATTATATTTACAAATAAGTACAAATACATAACAATGCATTGTGCATTTAATTTTTTAAAAAATTATTGAAAAAAGTAATTACATGGTAAAACCTTGTCGCTGACATTTTCACAATAATAACACTAACTATTTTCATGAATACCGTATATTTAGAAGAAAACAAACACTTTTAATACAAATCATCAATTTATTTTTTAACCGACCGTATCTGAACTCAAAATCATATTATTAAATCAAGCAATTTTCTCTTGCCTCGCCGCGGACATTTTGGACAGCTATTTCTTTCATGTTTATAAAACAAACATTGTTAATACATGTTCAAACAATTCACTTGATTCCCATTCGTATCTGATCTGCCAATTATTTATTATAAATACATCGATCAATTTGGTTTTGGTCGCCTCAAGCATTAATTATTGTTTACATTTATTACCTGACATTCGGAAGCCATGTTTGAAAATCCCCGGGTGTAAATCATGTGACCGACCAAAATGGCAGCCTAATGCATGTCGACTGTACAGTTTCGGATCGAAATACGATGACCGCTGACCGCGTTAGACAGGTGACCGCCCTTTAGAGGGCAATTATATAGGATTTTTCATCGGGAGGAAATAAAAAGACCGCATACGAAAGGTGACTGCTTAATAGGGGTGACCGCTTCGGCAGTTTTGACTGTATGTCATCACACCATTTTGGCCTTTGTAGAAGTTGAAATCTACTTGTTCTTTTAATCAAAATGGTTAATCACTCTGTACAAGCACAAAGCTTTACATAAGCAGACAGAGATAAAATTCCAAACTAAGAGTTATATAACGGACATTTAAAATGACTCGTCAGGTAGAAACATGTTATTTTCAACAAGGTTGATAGTTGTCGGATAATTCGGTTTTGGCGGGTGTAATTTTGTTAATGGAAATTCAGGTTGTAAAAGTTTCCCCCAGTTTCAGAATAGATTTAAAAAAGTGAAAGTCCATTTTAATGTGTCAAATCTTGAAATTTATTGTCAATAATTTACATACCCAAATATAATGTATTCTGCGCGATTTTTAAAAGTTGTTATAACAATCAAATATTAGGTTGTTTTGATATAGAATAGAACAGGATATAACCAAATCAGGGCAAACGAACATTGTAAAATTAATTGATAATTCAGATTGGTTTCTTACCTAAAATACTGTCAGTATATCACTATATTTCTAAATATGCCATTTTGGGGGGTTTTTTTTGTCTGTTTGGAACAACATATGTACTACGCAGACAATATAATTACTAAGTATTATCATCCGTGTGTCCATTGATAATTTCCATTTCCATTAGGGATGTCAAATTTACTCGGAGAGACTAGTCGAATAATCAGGGTCTTTAGTCGAGCGATAGTCGAGTACTCATTGATTCATTTAATACTGTGTCCTTTTCAAATAATATATATATTTAATGCTACTGTCACATACATCCTAATGGAAATTATTTAATCTTAATATCCATGTGCAGATGTCCTGGTTTTTCCTTTGACATAATTGAGCTACAAGCCATCTAATGCAACTTAAATCAACAATTAAAGTTTATTTTTTATTTAGGAAAAATATCAAAAGTTATTTTTCCTAAATATTCTTATTATTTCAACGACCATGCATTAATAAAAACTTCTTTTTATTTTACACCCCAGTAATATATCGTCAGAGTTGATGACCACTTATAGCTTTAAGTATCGCAAATTATGTGTGTACACATTTACTACAGCTATATAAATTAGCGCAGTTTACCAATATTTAGCGCAGTTTACCAATATTTTTGTTTTATTGTTTTTCATAGTGATATGACAAGGCCTACGAGTGTGTTTGAACTAGAAAAGTCAATCTAGGTTTGAAGTAAATAAATTCAAACACGAATGCATGTGCTCAAATCATCTTTGTTAGCCAATATGGGTTTCTGATCCGCACCGCTCCTCACGAGGAGCGGTGTGGATCAGAATCCCTTGGCTAGCGAAGATGGTGCTCAAATATGTATATGTAACTAAATATGGATGCAGTGATAAAAAAAAAATTCCAAGGGGGGGGAGGGAGGTTCGAGGGATAAATGTGTTTGCCAGGGGGATCCGAGGCCTATTTTCGGTAAATTTTCTATGTGAATTTAAATAATAAAAAAAATTTCAGGGGAGGGGGGGGTCTGTTTGAACCCCCGAATCCCTCTAGATCCTCATATAATATGTAATACGCTGATTACATTACATACTAGGGCTGGGACGATACTGCACCTAGCCGATCCGATACATATCACGATACCTGAGATGCAATACGATACATATCACAATACATTGCATATTCAATTAATACATGAAAGAGTGTTTTGAATTTATTCAATTTGCAACAAAATAGAAAAATACAACAACAGTAAGTTAGTAACTTCAACAGTTTAACTAACTTCAAGTTACTTGACTAGAATAACAAAATGAATTTCTTGAGCTTCACAACTGCAAACTATTTTACAGGTTCTTTTTTAGAAAAATGAACCTATCAACATTTTCAGCACTCAGTGCACTCCTTGTGGCAGTGACTATGTCCCCCGCTGTGCTGAATACCCTTTCACTTGGCACACTGGTTGATGAAATTCCCAGTAGATTTTTAGCCAGCTTAAAAAATGCCAGTAGGGAAAGTGGGATTCATTTGTCTTCCACCACAATAGAGGATTGGCATTTAAAGGGATGGAGGATTGTTTCTTAAAGTTTTCAAGTTCTGATTTTACTCTCTGTGCCATTATTTTTCCAGGGGTGGCAGAAACAATATACACATCTCCAAGAAGCTGTTCTATTGCTGATTTCTTAATTTTCTTTGCTGGTGATGGACACTCTAGATCACATTCAGCCGGACCATCTACATGTACAATACAGATCAAATAACATCTAAGAATACATTTAGTCATTTACTGTCACTAACCAATCATCAAATTGTTAACAATGAATAAAATAAAGGAGAATGATGAAATTTAAATTGTAATTTATTTCACTGATGAAATTAATCAGAAAATTTACCTTCACTCTGATTCAGTGTTGGGACTTCTGGTAAATTGTTGTTCAGAAAAGAGGGCAATGCCTGAGCATCTGTAGTTTCTGTACCTGGTTCTAGTGGTTCAATCTTGACCTACAATTAATTTGAAATAAATGAATAAATTTACACTTCAATGATCACATGTACTTTTTGTAATCTGAGCCATACGTTTTGAATGCTGGAAGAGGTTAAGGTTTTTGAAGCTGGTCACATGTTTATGTAAATAATAGTACTTACTCAAACTTTAATTATCAAGGTTAGACACTAACTTTTTTACTTTGGTGGACCGCAGGTCCACTGGTCAAAAATTTTTGGTGGACCTTCACAAATTCTGGTGGACCTTCATTAATGTTGGAATTTTTGTTGAATTAATTTACTCCATGCTATTCATGCTTATTAATTATTAAATGCAATTAATATGATCACATACATATGTATTTTTATTATTTACAATGCTTTAGGAATGCATTTCTAATGATCAAATGAAATTCGAGGGTCAGTTGTTAAGTTATTAGCAAGATACAGGGCTCACAATTCTTTGTCATGTAAACAAGGCTCGTGCCCTGTTTTTGTTTACATAGGTTCAATATACCAGTAAAAAATCTTTTTCAAGCTGATTTGTATATCGTCTTATTGATTTTGAGCATAAATAAACAGTTCATAATGTTTAACACATTCATTTTAGGTCTAAAATTGAAAATTTCACTTAAACATTCAAAATGTAAACAAAAGCGTTGTTTACATCGCTTACATCGCAACAAATTGTAAGCTCTGTAACTAGCCTATAACTCAATAAATGACACTCAAATTTTGGTTGCCTTTTTAAAATGCGTTCCTGAAGCATTGTAAACAGAAAAATTGGAAAAATAATTTTTGACCAAAATCGTGCCCATGCCCCTTTAAAATAAAGAGCTCTGTATATTATTATAGATATAGGAAAAGAAAAATATTTGAATTTTGAACTTAAAATATTTGTAATTTTTCTTTACTAAATAAGAAACATATTTTATTACTAAAAATCATATTGGAGATTTTAAGGTAGATCTGATGGTAAATTTGTTGAGAAATGAGAATATAGCCTCCTTTACTTCTAGTGCTAAATGTTTTGTTTATATTTAGGAAGAGAATCCACAGCAGGGAAGAAGGAGGCTAGCAGAAGAATTGACCGTGAATATGGTAGTGACAGGTAAATACAATATTTGTCAGTAAAGAAGATGTCTGATTTAATATTGTCTCTGATGACAACCAACATGCTATTTTGATCTTTGATAAATGGTGTTACAGTACCGACCAGACACAACCTAAGCAGACCCCAAAAGCTGGATATGGGTTCACTTGACATCTGATCAGGGCCTGGTTTTTAAAAATACGGTCTGCTCAGGGTCTGCTATGGGTTTGCTCAGGGTCAGCTTTTGGGGTCCACTTTATGCAGTGAAGTGTGAAGCAGACACATCTTTTTCTTTTCTGCCTGTAGACCCCACTAGTGTTCACGAAAACTTTTCAAATTAACAGGCCAGAAGGACCAGTGGTCTGTCAAAATATACTAGCCCTCAAAAAATTTACTGGCCCCCACAGGGACCAACCTAGGGCAAAATTTTAGGGAGAGTTCACTTCTCCCTAAAAGATAAATAGGGAGAAGTTTGAGAAATCTGGGAGACTTCCATTATTTGACAATCATTTTATGGCATAACGCTAATGATGATGTACACAGATTCAACCTTAATTTAAATTGGATTAGAAGCAAGTCAATAAAAAATAAAACAACTTCTAAAAATTTAAAAAATTTATACAATTTGTAAAATTTAATTTATTTGATGTATTCATACATTTTACAGATGAAATGTTTTGTAATTGTGTTAGCTAAATGACAAATAAAATCAGTCTCTGTACTTCTGTGTATTTGGGAGGTATTAGTCCATTTCCCATGACCCAATTACAACCGTTATGAAGATGATCTTTTTAATTTTACACATAACTGTAAACAAACGGTTTTATGATTATTTTAGCTTTAACACAGTTTTTAGCTCACCGAGACGAAGTCTGAGGGAGCTTACGCTATACCCTTGGCGTCAGCTTCCGGACCTGGTTAAGGTTTTTGTTGCAGGTCTTGTATCTAAGTTATTACTTGTCCTATCTTCACCAAACTTGCATGAATGCTGCATCTGGACCTACTTATGGACTTGAAAGACTTGGATGCTGAATCTGGGCCATGAATTTCAGATGCTGGAGGAGGTTAAGGTTTTTGGAGCAGGTTAAAGATTTTGGTGCAGGTGCCCTTTGATAGCAATTTCTAAGTTACTACTGGTCCCAACTTCACCAAACTTGCGTAGATGGTGCGTCTTATGATACTGATGCACCTGACAGACTTGAATGCTGAATCTAAGTCAAAGGTTTCTGATGCTGGATGAGGTTAAGGTTTTAAGAGCAGGTTAAAGTTTTTTGGAGCAGGTGCCCTCTGATGATCATATCTTAGTTATTACTGGTTTTAACTTCACCAAACTTCCATGGATGGTGCAGCTTATGATACTGATGCACCTGACAGGCTTGAATGCTGAATCTGAGCCAAAGATTTTGGATGCTGGATGAGGTTAAGGTTTTTAGAACTGGTTAAAGTTTTTAAAACAGGTGCCCTCTGATGGTTATAACATAGTTATTACTGGTCCTAACTTCACCAAACTTGCATGGATGATGCATCTTATTATACTGATGCACCTGACAGACTTGAATGCTGAATCTGAGCCATAGGTTTTGGATGCTAGATGAGGTTTAGTTTTTTAGCTCACCTGAGCTGAAAACTCAAGTGAGCTATTCTGATCACATTTTGTCTGTCGTCCGTCTGTCTGTTTGTCTGTCCGTCCGTCCGTCCGTCTGTAAACTTTTCACATTTTCAACATCTTCTCAAGAACCACTGGGCCAATTTCAACCAAACTGGGCACATAGCATCCTTAGCCTGAGGGGATTCAAAGTTGTGAAAATTAAGGACCAAGCCCTCTTACAAGGGGAGATAATTAGGAATTAACGAAAATTTTCGAGTAATTTTCAAAAATCTTCTCAAGAACCATTTGGCCAGGAAAGCTGAAACTTGTGTGGAAGCATCCTCAGGTAGTGTAAAATCAAAGTTGTGAATTTAATGACCCCCGGGGGAGGATGGGGCCACAATGAATGGGGGGGGGGGTCGACTTTTTACATAGAAATATATAGAGTAAATCTTTAAAAATCTTCTCAAAAACCGTTAGGCCGAAAAGCTGAAACTTATGTGGTAGCATTCTCAGGTAGTGTAGATTCAAAGTTGTGAAAATCATGACCCCCGAGGGTAGGGTTGGGCCACAATGGGGGGGTCGACTTTTTAAATAGGAATATATTGAGTACATCTTTAAAAATCTTCTTCTCAAGAACCATTTGGCCAGGAAAGCTGAAACTTGTGTAGAAGCATCCTCAGGTAGTGTAGATTTAAATTTGTGAAAATCATGATCCCCGGGGGTAGGGTGGGGCTACAATGGAGGGTCGATTTTTAACATAGGAATATATATAGTAAATCTTTAAAAATCTTTTTCTCAAGAACCATTTGGCCAAGAAAGCTGAAACTTGTGTGGAAGCATCCTAAGGTAGTGTAGATTCAGAGTTGTGAAAATCAGGACTTCCGAGGGTAGGTTGGGGCCACAATTGGGGGGGGGGTCGACTTTTTACATAGAAATATATAGAGTAAATCTTTAAAAATCTTCTTCTCAGAAATTAATTAACCAGGAAAGCTGAAACTTGTGTGGAAGCATTCTCAGGTAGTGTATATTTAAAGTTGTGAAAATCATTTCCCCCAGGGGTAGAGTGGGGCCACAATTGGGGATCAAATTTCTACATAGGAATATATAGAGTAAATAAGCTAGGAAAGCTGAAACTTGTTTTGAAGCATTCTCAGGTACATGTAGTATAGATCCAAAGTTGTAAAAATCATGATTCCTGGGGGTAGAGTGGGGCCACAATGGGGGTGGAATTTTTACATAGGAATATTAAGAGTAAATCTTTAAAAATCTTCTCAAAAACTAATCAGCCACGTGATTATATAATATTGTTTAGATTTTGGCTTCTGGATGATTCCTGGACGATTGGGTCTCAGAAGGGGTTCAGAGTTTGATGTAGGTTTATATCCCATTTATAAACAATAGTTTAGGATCTTTTTGAGAGCTGCAATGCTCAACATGTGATATTACTATAAAATCATCCTGTTAGAAAAGGGACTAATGATAATAAATATAAGAATATCCAGTGGAAAAAATTGATTTTTATTCATACAGGATCTACATGTATTATACTACATTGTCCAGATAGTTTTTATTATGACTCCATTAAGCTGATTTTATCATACCTATTGTTCCTCAGGTGAGCGATGTGGCCCATGGGCCTCTTGTTTGGAACAGGTCACATGTTTAATACATGTAGGTAATAGCACTATTTCAAACTTGCATATATGATCGGACTATAATATAAATGAATGGCAGAGGTAGCTTCAGATGCAGAGCCTGATCTCCATTATCGAGGATGCTAAAAAATGTATCTTACTTATTGCTGGTCCTAACTTCACCAAACTTGCATGGATGGTGCGTCTTACGATACTGATGCACCTGACAGACTTGAATGCTGAATCTGAGCCATAGGTTTCGGATGCTGGATGAGGTTAAGGTTTTAAGAGCTGGTTAAAGTTTTTGGAGCAGGTGCCCTCTGATGATTATATCTTAGTTATTACTGGTACTTACATCACCAAACTTCCATGGATGATGCGTCTCATGATACTGATGCATCCGACAGGCTTGAATGCTGAATCTGAGCCATAGGTTTCGGATGCTGGATGAGGTTTAGTTTTTTGGAACAGGTTACATGTTTTATAGATAATAGCTTGCATAATTGATTTAACTATAATATAAATGAATTGCAGAGGTATCTTCAGATGCAGAGCCTGATCGCCATTATCAAGGATGCTAAAAATTCTCCTACCTCACTCAAACCTGCTTGATAGATGTGTTTGTTGTTAAATAATATAACATAATTCCTATGATATAGTATTCTATGATATGATACACTATTGTTTTATATGATACAATGTAATATCATACATTATATTGTAAAAAGTTATATGATACAATATGATAATGTATCATTTTTTTGTACATTATTATATGATATTGTATTATGATATTGTTATGTAAAGTATTTTATATTATTATACAATATTGTAGAATATGATATTGTATAAGATATTATTTTATCGAATGATATTGTTTCATATTATATTGCAAGATATGATATTGTATCATATGATACGATATTGTATATTATAATTATATCGTATCATATGATACAATATTCTGTATCAAATATGATACAATATCATACAGTAGAATATTATACTATATTATACAATATAATATCATATGTTACAATATTGTGATGTATTATGTGATATGATATAGTATCAAATAATGCTATATTGTATTTATATTAGGTATTATGATATTGTATAATGTGATTAAATACAATAATCTATAACATGATACAATGTCATATTATATGTTACAATATCATATTGCATCAATATTTGTTACAGTATTATATTGTATTAAATGATATATATTGTAAGTATCATTGGATGCAATATCATATTTTATATTATTGTATTGATTAACATTGTATCTTATAATATTGTATGAAATGAACATATGATTATCATACAATTTTTTTACATATGATATACTATATTGTGTCAAAACAGTATCCATGAATATCCAAGATCATTAATTATGATTTTCATATAATATGATAAAGGTGGTTTTATAAAGGTGATGCCTCATTAAGTTGATGCCTCGTCTCGGTGAGCTTTGTAATCTGTGATTACCAATGTTTTTATACAGTATGTTGTATCATGATATTGTTATGTATAGTATTGCATATTATGATACAATAATGGATAATATGATATTGTATTATATATTATTTTATCACATGATATTGTTTCATATGATATTGTAATATATGATATTGTATCATATGATACAATATTGTATAATATATAAAATTTACATTCCGCATATTTTTTGCATGTAAAGTGTGTGAAAAGATACTGCAGATATAGCACCATAACACAGACAGGGTACTGAAAGGTTAAATCACGAGTTTTAATTGTGACGTCACAAACGTTGAACGCTGTTCAGTTCAACGTCACAAACGAAAATCAAAGATCACGCTTGTGGCTGTTACAATGGCTCTTCCATTAATTTGAACCTACCCATAGGATAATACAGTAATTTTGATGTAAAATTCACATTTTTAGACAAGGCAAGAAGGTAAAAAAAATGTAAATATAAGCATTAAATCCTTATATTTTGAAAGATATAGTCTCATAACTGCAACAGTGTGTGCAAACAAAATTTCATAACGCGCTTATGCGCATTATTCAATTTGTATGCACACACCGTTGCAGTTATGAGACTATATCTTTAAAAAAATAAGGATTCAATGCTTAAATATCGTATCATATGACATGATATTGTATAATATGATTTTGGTTTATCTGATATATTATAATATCACATTAAGTTGTATTATATGATATTGTAATATATATATTATTGTATCAGATGATACGATATAGTATGGGCAAGTAACTTTTTATTAAACTTTCCCTTATGTACTGAAAATGAAAGTACCGTATTTTGCCGAATATAATACACACTTTTTTTCTAGAAAATTCTTTACAATCTAAGGTTGCTTAAATTATACACCACGATAGGATTTTGACTTTTTTTTTCCAGGTGCAGCAGGGGCTATCATAATGAAATAAAATTCTCACTACTGTTCTTCAGTACTACTGTTCTTGTGTTTGTTTATCATAATGTTTAAAACTAATTTAATCATTGTTAGAACGTTTAATTGCAAAAACTGTTTTGATTATAATCTGTTAATAGATAAATACTTATAAAATGGCAATTTAACATCAATTTGAGCTGTTTATTCTATGTTCAACTTCTTTGAGCTGTGTTCACCGTCTCCATGTACGCCGCCATAACTGATGCTAAAAATAGATATGTGCCTGTTATCACTCGCTAATTTTAATCATAGCCTAGAACTTTTTAAAAATTAAAATATTAGGCCTAATATGATTAGATATAATTATTTTAAATTAAACAACTCACCGAAGATTCATTTCACCTTTATTTTTAACACCTCTGCAGCCTTTTTAAAACGATGGATATAAACATGTGTGCGCTTGTCACCTATTATCTCGGATATTCATCTAAGGTGAAAGAAATTATCAAAACACCCAAAACTGTTAATGAAATGTTTGTGTTTTACCTTTACAACCAATCCAAATAAACATCATTATGTAAAATATTTCTTTATATTCTCGAGAAAACCAAGAGGAAGAGATGTTAAATCAAAACTAAATATATTTTATGAAGAGTATTCAAAGTGAAAAAATTTAAAATAAAGGGAAAAAACAACGTACGGTATGTATATTGTTTATTTTTAATCACATTTAAGACTTTGGTAGGGCTAATAGATATTGAGGTAGGGCAAGTAAATTTTGTCTAGCCACTTGCCCAAGGTCAAGTGCATAAAAATGTATTTGTCAGCCCCTGACATTGTCCATCCATAACGTCTGTCTGTCTGTGGAATTGTGTCCAGTCCATATCTTTCTTATTGGAGAACATAGGAAAATCCTACTTCACACAAAGATTGCTTATGATCTGGGGGTGTGTAATAAACTTGACCCAAGGTCATGTGGTCAAGTTCAAGGTGACTGGAAGGAAAAGTGCATAATTAATGTCCAGTCCATATCTTTCTTTTGGAGAAATATTGGAAGTTCTTACTTCACACAAAGATTGCTTGTGACCTGAGGGTGTGTCATGAACTTGAAACAAGGTCATTTGAGCAAGTTCAAGGTGACTGGAAGGAAAAGTGCATAATTCATGTCTGTTCCATATTTTTCTATTGGAGAAACATTGGAAGTTGTTAGTTCACACAGTGATTGCTTCTGACCTAAGGGTGTGTCATGATTTTGTCCCAAGGTCAATGTGGCAAGTTCAATGTCATTGAAATAAAGAGTTCATAATTTGTGTCTGTTTTATACCTTTCTTATTGAGAAGCATTGGAAGTTCCTTCTTCGAATAAAGATTGCGTATGGCCTGAGGATGTGTTATTAATTTGACCCAGGGTCAATTGTGCAAGTTCAAGGTCATTGTTTAAATAAATGTATAATTCCTGTCTATGCCATGTTTTGCAATGGAAATTATTAGAAGCTATAACTTGACACAAAGATTGTTTGTGACCTGTAAATATGTCCTGACCTTGAGCTTTAGTCATTTGTGCAAGTTCAAGGTCACTATAAGAAAAATGATGCATCCTTTACTTTCTAATAGAAAAATATTTGAAATATTATTTTTTCATAGCGGGGGAATTATTTGAGAGATTGCTCACAGTTAGTCTAGTCAATCTATCAATATTTTGGCCAAACCTCGAGAAAATTGCTACAAAGCTTTTTACCATTGAAAACAAAAGTTTTTATATGTACAAATTATATATTAAAAATATACATTTTTAAAATTTGCGGAAAATAGGTTTTTTGGGCTTAAAAACTGGGTTTTCATTGAAAAATCGCTGAAATATGGGATAAGTTAATAATTACATGAAATAAATAGGTCTCAATTTATGCTGATCTTAAATGAAAGGGTTTAAAATGTACAACTTACTTAAAAACGATGACAACAGATATTGAAGGATCTTGGGGTAAAAAATGGGATTTTTAAAGAAAAATGGCGGAAATCTGGAAAAATTTCATAACTAAAGGAAATTGGGGTAAAAAATAAGGTTTTCATTAAAAAAAATTGCGGAAATCTTGAAAAATTTCATAACTGAATTAATTTAAATGGGTTGTCAATTTATTATGAACTTACGTGAAAGGATTGAATATGTACAACTGATTTGAAAACTTTGACAACAAATATTGAAGAAATTTTGGGGTGAAAAATATGGTTTTTATTTTAAAAATCGCGGAAATCTGAAAAAAATACATAAATGAACTAAATCAAATGGTTGTCAATTTATTATGAACTTACGTGAAAGAATTTAATATGTACAACTGATTTAAACACTTGACAACAATTATTGAAGGAATTTTGGGATAAAATATAGGGGTTTCATTGCAAAATCGCGGATGTCTGGAAACATGTAAAGGGGCATGGTCACGATTTGGGCTAAATTTTTAGGTCACCTGAGTAAACTCAGGTGACCTATTGCTATCTGTTTTCGTCCGTCGTCGTGCGTCGTGCGTTAACAATTTACAATTTTAACTTCTTCTTAAAAACTACAAGGCCAATTGTTCCCATTTTTGATGTGAAGCATCTTTATGGTAAGAGGAATGTAAATTGTGAAATTGGTGGCTCTACCACCACCAGGGTGCCACAGGTGGGGCCAAATATGCAAAAACCAGCCAAATTTTCAAAAATCTTCTTCTCTACTCCCACACATGTGAGGAAAAAACTGATTGCTTGGTTATGATGTCCATGAAGCCCTCTACCAAAATTGTGAAATTCATGGCCCCTGGGTCAGGGGTTCAGGCTCTAGGGTGGGGCCAATATGGCCATATAGTAAAAATGTATTAAATCTTAGAAAATCTTCTTCTCTACTCCCATAGATATTTGTTAAAAACTAAATGCATGGATATGATGTCCATGAAGCCCTCTACCAAAATTGTGAAATTTATGGTCCCTGGGTCAGGGGTTCAGGCTCAAGGGTGGGGCCAAAATGGCCATATAGTAAAAATGTATTAAATTTTAGAAAATCTTCTTCTCTACTCCCATATATATTTGTGAAAAACTAAAGGCCTGGATATGATGTACATGAAGTCTTCTACCTAAATTGTGAAATTTATGACCCCTGGGACAGGTGTTTAGGCACTAGGGTGGGGCCAATATGGCACAGGAAGGGCCCAAATATCTTGAAAACGGTTAAAATCCCCACCCCTAAACCATATATATTCTTGTTCCTTGTGTTAAGGGCCATCAAATGGTATGTAGGTCATGGGCCTCAGGGGTGGTTCCTGACCCCCCTCAAACAGGAAGAGCCCAAATAGCTTGAAAACGATTAAGAACCCCACCCCTAAACCATATATATTCTTGTTCCATATGTCAAGGGGCATCATATGGTAAGTAGGTCACGGGCCCTGGGGATGGTCCTGACCCCCCTCAAACAGGAAGTGCACAAATATCTTGAAAACGGTTGAGATCCCCACCCTTAAACCATATATATTCTTGTTCCTTGTGTCAAGGGGCTTCATATGGTATGTAGGTCATGGGCCCCAGGGATGGTCCTGACCCCCCTCAAACAGGTAGTACCCAAATATCTTGAAAACGGTTGATATCCCCACCCCTAAACCATATATATTCTTGTTCCTTGTGTCAAGGGGCTTCAAATGGTATGTAGGTCATGGGCCCCAGGGATGGTCCTGACCCCCCTCAAACAGGTAGTGCCCAAATATCTTGAAAACGGTTGATATCCCCACCCCTAAACCATATATATTCTTGTTCCTTGTGTCAAGGGGCATCATATTGTATGTAGGTCATGGGCCCCGGGGATGGTCCTGACCCCCCTCAAACAGGAAGTGCACAAATAACTTGAAAACGGTTGAGATCCCCACCCCTAAACTATATATATTCTTGTTCCTTGTGTCAAGGGGCATCATATGGTATGAAGGTCATGGGCCCTTGGGGTGGTCCTGACCCCTCTCAAACAGGTAGTGCCTGAATATCTTGAAAACGGTTAATATCCCCACCCCTAAACCATATATATTCTTGTTCCTTGTTTATGTAAATAGTAAAGTAATAATTGGCTAACTAAAATCACTGATATATAATGGTAAAATGATTTTGGTATATATGCCAGATGGTGATTCTCAACGAATGTTGAATATTCAAAAACTGGAACAGGAGAAGTGAGTAACTCATGATGGCTTTTATCGATAAAGCTGGGGGTTTCTTTTCGTTTGTTTAAATGCCCATAGGGAGAGTTTCTGTCTGCCCCGGGGGGATGGGGGATGGGAGGTTGTTTTAGATAAAACATGAATAATAGCCACCTTGTTATTATTATTAAATTATTTTCTATCAGAGTCTTGCACCTTTTCAATATCAGGTCATGCACTCTTTAATGATCTTTTAAGTTTTTCGCTAAAATTATAGGTTTAATAGTCCTTTTTGAAAGATTTCAGGCAGGGAGGTGGTCGTCATTACAAATTAAAAATTTTTTTATTCCAGAATAAAACTTAACTAAATATGCATATATGAGACTCCTTGACAAGTTTGTGTATGGGTTATGCTACTCAGGTGACCGTTAAGGCCATTTGGCCTCTTGTTATTTTACCATTTTAATGGATAATAGTAATATGCATAACAAAGCTATTCTAAATTGTGAAAAGCAGTTGAAATTGCATAATTATGTGAAAAGTTAAGAAGCAAATATTATTTTAATTTTAAAAATCTTATTTAAATGAAGTTTTCACAACTATGCAACAGATGTACTAATAAACAAAAACATGGCACGAGCTTAGTTTTCAAAACTAAGAACTGCGAAGCCTGTATCTCCATTTATAAGTGGACAGCCGACATTCAAATATCGGATGCCCATTAGTATACCTTTACAAAGCATTATTAACACTAAACAATAAAAAGTACATTATAGTTCCAGTCGTCACCATGTCTTTTAAATAAATTGGTACTAATATATTCTAGACTCGAATTTCATAATTTATTGAGAATTGTCCGAGTTATATAACAATTTTATAAGAAATATTAAAGAAACTTTTGGGTCAAATATTTCTTTTTAATCAATATTGTCATTTAAACTTCTTGAAATGCCGAAAAATGTAATGATATCAAATCATTTAATTTACTAAGCGCTTTTTCTAACTTTATAATTTGCCATTTTGAAATAATTACCGGTACTTTCAACATTAAACAAATTAGGGTGATTTTTCGAGAACCTGGAAATATTCAATAACCTTATCGAATCAGTAATTGGTATAGCTTATTTTGTAAGCAAATGATGTAAATAGTTTACAGCATAAACATGATCAAAAGGTATAGATATGTAGTAGTGAGTAGTGAGACTGTGAGTAAGTGCGCATTTAATATACACATGGCAGCATCAAAAGTTGATGGAAGTGACTGCACTTGGACCACAGCATGCCTGTTTTGGTCGTAAACTATCTCCACCTGAGAATTTCTATACCCTCTTCAGGTGCCCCATCATACACACTGACTAATGCTTTCTCTCTCGTATTGATTATATTTTTTGCAGGCATTTTCTTGTAGAAATGCAAATCCTGGCGATTGTAGATGAATTCCAAAAAAGATTTCAGGGTAGCAGGTTTTCCATTGCCATATATAATAACGAGTAGTTTTGTCTCACCATGTTAAAGCATAAATATAAAGGAATTGAAGAGAACAATCAATGCCAAGAACTGACTGTGTTTTAGATATACAGTGTATCAGAAATTGTGCTGACTTTTGTTTGTTAGAAGTGAAAAAAATGCTGCATCAGCCTTCTTTTGCATAATCGCACAGTAGAACCAGCAAATCAGTGTCTTCTCCACTAATACCACTGTGTTATCGTCTGCCTTATCAACGGTTTTTAAAATCAGCATCACCACCCAAACTCTGTGAGATTCAATATTGCTTTCGTGTAGTTTCGTACAAGAAGTTTAATAAAGCGTTGCTTGTTTGATTCATTCAAAAGAAACGTTTCCTTTTTGAAACCCAATGACATGTTTTAAGTAACTTCTGATTCCATAATTATAGAAACTATGCAACATGTTTGCGGCATTCTGATGAAATATAACCACATTTTCTTTGCCGTTTAGTTTAGTTATTATGATGGACATACCATATGCCTCGTCTCCAGAGAATTCAGCAGACAAAAATTTGCCCTTTTTTGATTCAGAATCTGTACTTTGATTTTTAAAAATTATATTTCAAATTTAGAATATCATCTAAAATAATGTTTAAATTCTCCTCTGAGAAATCATAATTTTTTTATTTAAAAAAAAATGATATCAAAACCAGATTTTAAAAATCGCCTGGAAAGTTGTTTTACCTTTTATGCGTATAGAATGCAAAAAAAAAATCCCGTTAAGGCTCACCATAGATTATTTTTCCAAGCGAATGAAGGCGACTGCCTCCTAAGTAAGAACAATCATTTGATTTCGGATATTTGCTCTATACATTATTGATTTAAGATTTTTGAGAATGTATTTCTGCTGGCAAATATCTGAAATCGGGCAATGAACGATTCTTTTGATTTAACGAGTCTCCCTACTTCGCTCGAATTCATGATATTTAATACATGTACTTTCACCTAGCATCAAATAAACATAAAGAAACATTTAGAGATCCCCATATAAATGTATTTATGTGACATATATTGTTATTGCAGTTTTTTAAATGTCTTTCTTAACTAATAATGACTAAATTTTCACATCTTGTATCATCATGACGTCATATTTTCTGTGTAATATGGAGGACGAATCGCAGCATAAATAAAAAGTTGATTTTTACGGTTCGTGATTACAAACATACCCCCTTTTTTACGTCTTCCGCAAATTATATTTTTGTATATTTTTAATATGTTGTTTAGACTGTATTGTAGTATAACTTAAAGTAATAAAACCTTTTGTAGCAATTTTCTTGAGGTCATTTTCTATATTGACTAGACTAAGTACCTTTAGTTACACATTGTTTTGAATTTGCACATTCTTTAGTTTGCATGCTGAAAACGAGCTCGAGGCGAAAATAAAATGGATGAATATTTCCCTCAGACTGAAATGTAACACTTTCAGTGGTTTAAACATGACACATGACTGCCGGATATATCTTTATGTCCATGTGATGAAAATTAATATTCAGCAATATGGCCGTCGCTTTGCCTACTCATCTGAACATCTTTTTTAATACAGGAACTGCGTTTTGAAAGTTCTTAAAATCTTTGGAGTAGTTGCCTTTTGGAATAGCTACTTTTAAATTAGAATAGTTACCCTTTGAATTGACGTCACATTGTTATGTTTGGAGCAGAATGAAATGGCAACATTGAGATTTGCTCAAACTTCTGTGCAATAAAGGGAGAAAGCATTTAAAATTAAATAGCAACAAAACATTGTAAGTGAACAAGGGTGCATCGAAGATTTGCAAAGAGTATTTGAAAGGTGAGCATGATAATTTTGAAGAGTCTGATTGTGTAAAAATGGACGAAAAATAAGGCCACTTTTACATGGATTTCCGTAGATCATCGCTTTTTATGAGTAAATGTGTCACTTGAAAGTCCTCAGGAAAACAAAACACTTATTAGGTATGTTACTGACTGACTACAGAAATATATCGGGTTGATCAATCTCGTAGATGGAGAGGCAGAGATCGATCAACCCGATATATTTCTGTAGTCAGTCAGTAACAAACCTAATAAGTAATAGTATACAGTAATTAAAATGTATTAGTAATTCATGCATAGCATTTCTCTAACATTGAATGAGCTGTTTAATGCTTTCAGGGAAGCTGAGGTCAGTAATTGGAAAAAGAAAGATGAAGAAAGGAAACAGCCAGTGAGGAAAAAACTAGAGGAGGACAAAAAAAAGTAAGTGCACGTGTTGCATAGAATATGTTAGAGGTGTGCTATTAATAGATTTTACGTTTTGTTCACATCCAAGATTTTTGATTCAAATTTACAGAGTGAAAAAATTTAAGCAAAGACCGGCCACAGAGAAAGAAAGATCAAACCCTCAAAAAAAAAAATCCAAGAAATTACAGATTGAGGTAGGAATCCATATATACTGTTAAAATATATTTAGTATTACATTGATTTCTTACCTTAATTATGATTGAAATGGTTGTCTGTCAGAAAAAATGATTTTAGCTGCCCTGCTCACCAGAGCCAAAGAGTGAAAATAGGGTGCTGTAGTTTTGAAATTTTCTTCTCAAGAACCAAACAGTGTGTTATAATATCCAAACTTTTTCATTAGTTTTTTGATATATGGTAGGTATAAATTTGTTTAAATCATGACCCCTAGGGGTCAGGAAGGGGTACTAATGGGTAAAAAAAATTATAATTGAAATAAGTAGAAAACAGCACTGTCTTACATAATTCGTCTGAAGAACGAAAAGGCTATAATTTCATTAATTTATGAAAATAATATAGGAGCAAGCTATAATACTAAATGCTATGTGAAGTACAGATCCTGAAACGTGCTACTACACCAGTTGCACGTACCAGTCGGTATGTTTTTGAATGGTACGGTTAGCTTTGTGAACGGTACGGTTCGTTTTCTGAACGGTAGGTTCGTTTTCTGAACGGTATAGTTCGTTTTTTGCTTGGTACGGTTCGCTTCTGTGCTAAAAAGGCTGCACACCTTGTGAACAGTTTGCGCTCTTTATTAGTCAGGTAGGCGTGGCCTGAACACTTTGATTTTTAGCTCACCGAGACGAAGTCGGGGGGAGCTTATGCTATATGGCGTCCGGACCTGGTTAAAGTTTTTGTTGCAGGTCCTGTATCTAACTTATTACTTGTCCTATCTTCACCAAACTTGCATGGATGATGCATCTTGACCTACTTATGGACTTGAAAGACTTGAATGCTGAATCTGAGCCATAGGTTTCGGATGCTGGGTGAGGTTAAGGTTTTTAGAGCTGGTTAAAGTTTTTGGAGCAGGTGCC
>WFKH01011925.1:45341090-45353590 GCA_016163765.1 Magallana hongkongensis
TTTCAAGTACATACAGAATCATACTTTGTTTTAAGGATTTTTTTAATCTATAGTACCTAAATGTATGTGTGATCAATGAAGGAGAACCATAAACAACACAAATAAAAAAAAATATGCATTTTTGTTAAGTCATGGGTTTATTTTGAAATTGTAAAAAAATTATACAGGTGTTTACTCTTCAAATTAATGTCAACGCGACGCCATTGTGGCCCTTCAGGCCTTTGATTTCTTTATTTATATGATGTTTTATTTCAATTTAATGAAAATTAGAACTTCCATCTGTTCCCCCCGTTTTTGATTCGTTGCGTGAAAAGCTTATGCATACGGAGGGGAGTTTTTATTAGTTCACCTGATCTGAAAGCTCAAGTGAGCTTTTCTGATGGCATTTTGTCTGTCGTCTGTCTGTCCGTAAACTTTTCACATTTTTGACATCTTCTCAAGAACTACTTGGCCAATTTCAACCAAACTTGGCACAAAGCACCCTTAGGCATAGGGGATTCAAAGTTGTAAAAATTAAGGACCACGCCCTTTTTCAAGGGGAGTTAATTAGGAATTATTGGAAATTTTTGAGAATTTTTCAAAAATCTTCTTCTCAAGAACTATTTGGCAAGGAAAGCTGAAACTTGTGTGGAAGCATTCTCAGGTAATGTAGATTCAAAGTTGTGAAAATCATGACCCCTGGGGAAAGGGTGGGGCCAGAATTGAGGGTCGAATTTCTACATAGGAATATATAGACTGAATATTTAAAAATTTTCTTCTTAGAAACTGATCAGCTAGGAAAGCTGAAGCTTGTGTGGAAGCATCCTCTGGTAATGTAGATTCAAATTTGTGAAAATCATGACCCCTGGGGAAAGGGTGGGGCCAGAATGGAGGGTCGAATTTCTACATAGGAATATATAGAGTAAATCTTTAAAAATCTTCTTCTCAGAAACTAATCAGTCAGGTGATTCTTTAAAATTGTTCAGACTTTGGATGGCCTCTTGACGATTCTTGGGCCTCACAAGGGGTTCAGAGTTAGATGTAGGTTTATATCCCATAATTAAACAATTGTTTACTAGGATCTTTTGAGAACTGCAATGTTAAACATGTGTTATGACTATAAAATCATCCTGTTAGAAAAGAGACAAATGATAATAAAAATACGAATATCCAGGGGGAAAATGGATTTTCATTTATACAAGATCCACATGTATTATACCTCATTGTCCAGATAGTTTGTATTATGACTCCATTAAGCTGATTTTATCATACCTATTGTTCCTCAGGTGAGCGATGTGGCCCATGGGCCTCTTGTTTTGATTAGTTTGGTATTCTTCATATTTTATTCTAATGAATGTATTTATTATAGTTGCTTAAAAGAACTGTTTGACTTTAATCCGATATAAAAAAATTTTAATGTAGCGCAATTGTTTTTTGATTTTAATTTCGGCCTGTCGATAATTTTAACAAGCATCTTTCTATTTCTATGCTAGTATTGAAGTCATTAGATATTTCTTATTATTTAAAATTGCTAAAATCTGTTTTGATTATAATTGCATTTTTTATCATAATGATATTCTTATGTTGCTTTCTTTTAAAAGGCAAAATCTGTGAGTATGTTTAGGCCTCCATCAACTCATCTTTTCTCCAAAGGACCACACAACCAAAAAGATGTGTTGCCAAGCATTATAAGGGCAAAAGTGAGCAAAAGCGTTGGATTAATCCATATTGACGGAAATGCAACGGGGACTGGATTCCGGGTTGGGGAAAAGTACATTGTGACCTGTAATCATGTAATACAGAGTGCAATAAAAGGTATATTGCTAACATGGAGAGAAAAATTTTTTCATATGATTAAGTAATCATCAAGGTCTTTCGTTTCCAACAGTGATTGTAGTGTTTTTTCTTTCTTTCTTATTTAGGTTTTCTGTTTTCAACCAAAGACCTTATTGTTTTCAGTCATTTTTTTTTCCTATTCTTATTATTAAGGACTTCTGTTTCCAATGGAAGACCTTATTTTGTACTGTTTCTTTTTCTTATTTTTTTTTCTACAAATTTTGTGCATGCGATTTTTGAAAACTATTGGACTGATCTCAACCATTTTTTCACAGATGATTGGTCATCATCTGAATTTTATATGTTTTTGAAATTTTTGATAGGGTAAGCTTCCGGTCACGATTTATCGTTGATTTTCTCAATTTTTAGAAACATTTTTGTGCAAAGAAGTTCTCAGAAACTATTCATGATATCAATGTGAAACTTTCAGGATTGATAGAAGATATGTTAAAGTTGAAAAAGATTACTTTTTGTTCGTCAAAGGCTCAAAGTGTCTGAGCTCGCCAGGGTGCGAAAATTGAGAATGAAAATTTCAGTAAAATTTTGATATGTTTTTTTTATAACTTTTTTGTATGAAATAATCTGTGAAGACATATAGAATTAAAGTTTGTCAAAAACATGAGACCTATGTAATGACATCAAGATTTAGGGGCTAGCCACTCAAATTAGGGATCTACAGGGGCTAAAAGTATTTTCTAAATATCTCAAAAACTATTAAGATTTGTTATGCATTATTGAAGCAAAATTATTTATCGTAACAATATCTGTTTGAAAATTTTATTGCCACACCCATTGATGACGTAATTAGGGATTTTTAGGGGCCAATGTCCCCAAACTTTGACACAATATATCTAGAAAATGAGACATATTTTGGTAAGCATTGTAGAAGAGAAAGTGTTTGTATTTCTGATTCTTATCTATTCTACTAATCAAAACACCAAAGTTTGTCCCCATTTAGGATCAACAGGGCTGGCCATTAAAATAATATAATCAAATATATCTCAAAAATGAACAACAATTTTAGATAGGTGTAAGAACAAAAAATGTTAGTATTCTTGAGACCTTGCATATGATATCAAGAAAAAGGGGCTGGCCCCTTTATTTAGGGGCTAAGAGACTCGTAAAGTCTGTTACATATAACTTAAAACAATCAAGATTTTGTAATGCATTATGGAAGCAAAGTAGTTGGTCGTAACAATATCTGTTTCAAAAAAATCATTGCCACACCCATTTATTACATAATGAGGGATTTTTAGGGGCCAAAGTCCTCAAACTTTGATGCAATATCTTTAGAGAAGGAGACATATTTTGTGAAGCATTGTAGAAGAGAAAATATTTGTAATTATAATTCTAATCAATTCCACTAATCAAGACACCAATGTCTGTCCCTATTTAGGATCTTCAGGGCTGGCCCCTAAAATATTCAAACAATTGTATTTCAAAAATGAACAACAATTTAAGATAGATGTAAGAACAAAAAAAGTTAGTATTTAAGAGATCTTTTGTATGATACCAAGAAAAAGGGGCTGGCCCCTTTAATTATGGGCCAAGAGACTCATAAAATCTATTACAAATAACTTAAAAACAATCAAGATTTTGTAATGAGCAAAGTTGTTTTTTGTAACAATAACTATCTGGAAAAAAAAAATTGCCACTCTGATTTATTACGTAATTAGGGATTTATGGGGACTAAACTATTTTATCTTTATTGAGCCGTATGTGAAAAAAAAAATTTTAAAAACCCACAAAAACACCAACTTTGTTGAGCATTGTGAAAGAAATTGGTGATCCTATACATTATCTGAAAGTTTTTTTTTGGGGGGGGGGTGCTGTCCGAGTTCAAACTTTCAGGAATTGTAAGCGAATGATTGTAGATGTTTGTTTCATTAGGCATCCATATCCGTCTGGCTTAAAAGGAGACTGGATCTGAAAATTGACATTTACCCGAGTACTGCCGGTCATCCTTTTATTGACGACCCAGATAACACTCTCGCAGTGCCGGTCGTCGATTAAGTGGGGGCCGCCATGTTTTCTGTTCAGCACTGGTCGTTGAAATACCGACTTTACACATATGACGTTTTCTATCGTATTTTGACTAATGAAATAAAGGAAATCCATTCATTTCGATGCTATTTACTAAAAAAAAGATATATTTATCTTTAATTTAACGATATAATTGATTTGTTAGGGGGAATTCTATTATGTATTATTAGAAAGTGAAACTTAAGATAATGCACTTTGTGAGAGTTTGAAAACAAAATGGAGGTTGTAGATGATGTACTTGATGGAAATGCGCTTTTAGAGCAAGTAGATCCAGATATTAGAGAAATCTTTAATGAGATATTTCTTAATGATGATTTTAATAAAGAATTCTTAGAATTAGATTCTAATGACTTGGAAAACGATGAGGAAATGATCGCTTTTGAGGACACATGGATTCAGGGAAACCTGTGCATCCACCACAGTTTCAACGAGAGATCAACATTGACCTGCCTGATGAGTGAAATGATCGACTTTTTCCAGTTATTTATTTCCAATGAATTTATTGACGAAGTATTAGTTTAAGAAACAAATAAGTATGTGGCAGATTTCTTCAATTCCGCACAGGGACAAAATCTAAAGCCTCAGTCGCGATTTCACAAGTGGACAGATGTCAACATCAATGATATGAAGAGGTTTCTAGCAATGGTTTTTGCCATGGGAATGGTCCAACATCAGGACATCTAGGACTACTAAAGGATGAGATGCTATCTACCTCATTCTTTGGAAAAACTATGACAAAGAATACATTTCTACTTATTATGTCTTTATTTCATTTGAACAACAATGACAATAATGAGGCAAGGGGACAGGACGGTCATGATCCAATTTTCAAAGTGCGACGTGTCTATGACCATGACGAATGAAAGAAGAAGGTACAGTTTCCTTCAAAATTTGCCCTAAAATTCAAAAGTTGTTTAAATCTTATAAAAATACACATATGCCATCTTGAACATGTGTGTATATAAAATATCATGTTATACACTTTTATCTTGTTTCAAAAAATAATTATGACTTCAACACTTTGGCATATTTCTAAGATTTGGTCAAAAATGATGAAAAATTGCACATTTTCTCTGAGTTATTTGAAGAAAATGTGTCCGCAGCCATCGCCCACAACGAAATTAGTATATTTTATATGATACCACATGATACAGTTATTATGCGAGTTTCATCGTGGGCGATAGCTGCGGACATATTTTTCTATTCAAAAAACTATTTAGAAATTGGTGTCTTCTGCTCATTTTTATGAAAATTACGGGAAAATGCATTGTTTGTGACGTCACAACCTTTTGAAAGTCTTACCAGGAAACTATTTATAGATTTCTAATTTATGAGTTTTCTTGTGTAAATAAACGTTACATTTCAATTTCCTGTGATATTTTTAAAAATTCCTCTAAAACAGGGCCAAATATGACTGAAACTGTACCTAGTTCTTTGAAGACGTTTACTCACCAGGGGAAAACATAGTCATCAACGAAGAAATGATTGCATGGCATGGCAATTCGTCATTCCGTGTGTACATGCCAGACAAGCCCGACAAGTTTCTTCATGCTCTGCGACTCCTCAAATGGCTATTGTTCACGATTGGAAATATACCATGCTACTCGACAACAACCCTCCGAAAAAGGAAAAATCTATGACCTAGTGCTGAAGCTCATCAATCCATACCTTTGAAGCCAAGTACAAACTGTACGTTGATAATTATTATTCATTGCCGTACATTTTCACGATCTCTTCCAGCGACAAACTGGGGCCTGTGGAACCCTTAGAGTAAACAGGAAGGGAGTACCTGCTGATCTGAAGACAACGAAACTAAAAAAAAATGAAAGTATTGCTATGGCCAATGGGACCATCCAACTTCTGAAATGGAAGGACAAAAGGGATGTCCATGTGTGTACAACATTACACAACGCTGAATTCATTGATGTTTCCTGGCAAGTTGACCGAGCCACTGGACAACCCATTTGACGTCCTAAATGTATTGTCGACTATGACAAACACATGGGTGCTGTTGATAGTTGTGATCAAATGATTTCGTACCCAGCAATTAAACATTGGACCATGAAATAGTGGGAAAAGCTCTTCTTCCAGTTTGTTATTAGCAAAAATGATAAGAAAACGGTGATAATTAAGATAATCAGCTGCAGGTGTAATTTGAGAAGAAATTAACAAATCAGTCTTGCACAGGTGGCGGCTGGAGCTTCTTATCAGCTCGGCACACAAAGATCCTGTTATCTATAGCATCACTAACAGTAGAAGGGTTAAAAAAATGTCGTGATTATACCCGCTTTTTCTAAAGAAAGTTCGGGTATATTGTTGTAACCCTGGTCTGTCCTGACAGAGCTGCCAACCCTTACGATTTTGGCGTAAGGCTTACGAAATTAGCGAATAAAATATGCCTTACGATTTTTCTTTTTATTCTTCCGATTTCGGTTTTTCTTCGATCAAAATTTGGAATACCGGAATTTTCATATCCGTCCGTCTACAGTTTTACTATTATAATAAATATTGTCATACTCTCAACAGTGCTTACTTGTACATGTATCTCGTTTTCGCTTTTAGAAGACTGATGTTTGCAATCGCATTCATGTCAAAGTTTTAAAGTAAACAAAATGGAAACCGCCGAAACATCCAAGTCGATAAGAAAAGCCAGCGAGAATGAAAATAATAATGCTTCCCCAAAAAAGAAGGCACAGTGGAATCAAAAGTGTAAAGATGACTTTAGTGTAAGATATAACTGTATTTCGAAATCGGAAAAAGGTATTATTTTTTATGCCAAGTGTATGGTTTGTGGCGTTGACTTTTTAACATTTCCCACAGGAGAGAAAACGATGTAAAGAAACATATAAAAACAATTAAACATCAACAGGCTTGTAAAAATGCATGTTCATCTAAGAAAATGGACACTTATTTTGTTAAAAAATCGGATTATTCTGCAACAACGAAATCAGAATGTTTATTTATGTCATTTATTATTGAACACAATCTTCCAGTAAGTATTGCAGACCACGCCACAAAACTCGCACTAAAACTTCAGCAATTTTAAAGGAAATGGCAAAAGATGTTAGACAATGCATGGTATTAGATTTAAACGAGAAAGCCTACACTGTATCAACAGACGGGAGTAACGATGTTGACATGAATCTATATCCAATTGTGCTAACATATTTAGATGAAAAACTTTCAAAAATTGTTAATTGTCTTTTATCTGTTCCAAACTTGTTCAACAGGTGAAAACATTGCAAATTTACTGTGTAGTGAACTTGAATTAAATGGACTTGACATAAAAACTGTGTTTTACTTGGAGTGGACAATGCCAATGTTATGATTGGAAAGAAAAAAGGAGTAGCAGGATGTTTGCTTAAAAAAAACCAACAAAATGATTATTCGTGGGTGCCCATGTCATCTTATTCATCTGGCTGCTGAAAAAGCAGCAAAAACTTTGCCTTATCAATTTGATGAAAGTTTGGTTGATATATTTTATTACCTAGAAAAATCAGCTAATAGAAAACAAGAACTTACAGAATTTCAGAACTTGAATGGTACAGAAACACAAAGAATACTAACTTAAACATGTTTACACAAGATGGTTATCTATGGGTGTGTGCCTCACTTACGACTTATTGAACAATGGGTCCCATTGCGAAAATGTTTTGAATCCAAAATGAAAGATGATGACAAACATAAAAGTGATACAGAACAAAAAAAAAAAGATGCGAAACAGGTCAGTGCATCAAATGTAGTTTGTGAACAAAATGATGATAGTAAACGCAAGACTTGTACCAATCAAAAAAGTTCAAACGGTAGAGAAAAATCTTCAGTGCAGAAACAACAGACTGTTCTCTGTTTTGCAAGTCAAACAAGCTGAACATCTGTTAAGAAAACAAATAAATCAATTCCAAAGTCTGAGTTGGTAAAGGAACTGGATTACAAGAAGAAACAGATCTTATATACGGGAACAAAGGATTTACAAACTTTTGTCATCTAGACGTTGTGCAGTTTATGCTGTGTTTTTGCAGAATTGTGTCCAGTTGTTTGACAAATTTAATACTATGCTTCAGACTGAGGAGCCTTTAATATACAAACTGCAGAGGATTCTATTGTCTCTTTACTAAGAAATTTTACAAAGATTTATTAAACCTGGCTGTATTGCTAATTTAAAGAAGAAAATATTTTGCGGGTGGATTACAATTTCCCAATGAAAGCCTAGTAGTAGGGTATGCGGTGAAACCTTTCCTAGAAAAACCTAAACAAATTGGAAAAGATGAATTTTATGGACATGTTTGGGAATACTGTGTGACTGCTTTGGATTACATGAAACAAAAATTGCCCTTGTGAGATGTTACCCTAAAACATGCAGAAGTAGCTGATATTGAGAAAAGGAGTGATCAGTCATTTGATTCTGTGGTGTATTTTGCAGATAAATTTGAACATTTCTTAAAGAAAGAGGGGACTACAACAGCAGAATTGGTGAATAATCTTCAAACAGAATTCAATTCCTACCAGTCTGATAAATTGTCAGAAGTGGACTTGAGTTTACCCATCACTGAGTGCTGGTGTGCTATTGGGCTGATAAAAAATGAGTTGGGAGAGTTGAAATTCATAGTACTTTCAGAATTAATGAAGTCTATACTTTGTATTCCTCACAGAAATGCAGGATGTGAGCGAGTTTTTTTTCTTAGTTCGGAAGAACCACACTGATTTCAGAGGATCCGTGAACATGATGAAAACTTCAACAGAATCAATCCTTGTGAACAAAATGAACATGTCCTCCAAAGGAAAACTGTGTTATCAACAGCAATTCACTGAGGAATTCATTAAAAGGGCAAAGAGTGTCACCTATATGTCTTTATCACAATAGGTTTAATATACTGTTTTAATTTTTTGGAACAATTTTTTTAAAGATTAAGCTATTGACATGAAAAAAATAGGAACTTAACATGCTTAATATTATAAAGTTCTGACAATTTGGAGTTTGTGCTATTATTATTAAAATGTTCAATATATTTGTTTTATCTCTTTTATTTGATTATACAGTGGGATCATTTATAAATTAAATTGAGACTAGAAATATGCTTCAAATTACACTGATTGCATGTCCATTTACAAAAAAAATTTATAGCGGCCGGACCCCCGCCTTACTATTTTTTTATTTTAAAGTGTTGGCAGCTCTGCGTCCGTCCATCCGTCCGTCCGTCACGTTTTACTTTCTCAAACTGCTCTTACATCTTATAAACCAGCAAACTGAACTCTTGGAGTTTGATTTGGGGTGTCATGTTGTTCTGTAAAAAGGTTTAAAAAATTCTCTGGTAGTCCTGGCGGTCAAATAATAGGTAAAAATGACTGGGTTCTTTTCACTTAAAACCTGGTTCCACAAACTCCTTTTACATTTTCAACAATAGACAAATCATATTTTGGAATATGATAGGGGCTGTCATATAGATGTGCAATAAGGTTTATAAAATTTAAATTTCATCCAGGGAGTCAAATAGTAGCCGAAAATTAACGTTTATAATCCCTCCCAAAAAAAACCCTTAAGTTCCCAGAACTCCTCTTATGATTTAATGAATAGCCACATCATATCTTGGGATATGATAGGAGATGTGCAATAAGGTTTTAGACATATAATTTTGATTCTGAGGGTGAATACTCAATAGTATCTGCAAAATGATGTTTCTCCCCAAAAAACCTAATTCCTTGACCTTGTCTTATCTCTTGTGATTAAATTAACATTATGCACAAGGAGGAAGAATAAATATGGTTGAGGTGTTGGGATCACGAGCATTTCTTTTCAAGATATTTGATCATTTCTGAGTTGGGGGGGGGGGGGGGGGGGGGGGGGAGGGGGGAGTCAGGGTGACCCCCAGAGGCCATGACCTACTGATAGCACAAGATTTGTCTTGACATGGTCATGGTCCAAGAAACAAAAATATTTATGGTTTAAATTTTATTGGTTTGAAAATATTTTAAAAATATTCGATTGTTCATACATTTTTACAGTAGCAAAATCATTTCTTGATTAGTATTTTTCTCTAGATGTACATAAAGATTTTGGAAATTGCTTCTTTAATCTTATAGGTAAACAAAATGTTATATGTAAACAGGCATTTATAAAGTCTCCTAAACAAAGCAGGGTTATCATTGGGATAGGAATTACCTACATGGGTCAAACACTACTGTAACATATGAATAAGATAAAATACTTGATTATTTTCACTTCTGGAAAGTCACTGGGTGTCTCAAAGGGGGCATAACCTATATACCATTTGAAGCGCAATGACGCAAGAATAAATATGGTTTAGGGGTGGGGACCCCAACGTTTTTTAAATTGTCTAATATCGCCGGGGGGAGGGATGGGGGGGGGGGGGTTAAAAACAACTCTTGGGAGCCATGTACTTTATACTATTTGATGCATAATAATACAAGAAACAAGAATATATATAGTTTAATGGTCGAGATCTCAACAGTTTTCAAGATATATGGTAATTTCCTATTTCATGGGGTGTCAGAACAATCACATAGGGTCATGACCTACATAACATTTGATGTGCCATAATACATTAAGAAGAAAAAATATATAAGATGCAATGGGTTTCAAGATACTTGGTCATTTTCAGTTCCAGGGGCAGGGGCCATGTCTTAAATGTAACTTGACGTGATCAGCAGAATTGGACAGAATGTTCACTATAGGGCATCTGCAGAGTGAATATAAAAGTTTACCCTGGTCAACAAGATACATGTAACTAACACAGATTGTCAATCATTTACAGCAATAAGGAGTTACCATACCAGACTTCATTTTAGTCCAAACTCAGAAATAAGGTGTTCAGTAAATTTCAAAAATCAAAAAATTCATTAGTCAATATTAGGCACATAATTATGACCCCAAAAAATATTTTAACGATCTCCGATCCTCAGCTAAGTTCGATAACTCTATATTATCCGGATTTCTTTTATTCGTACCATAAATCTAACTTTTATACAGACAATTTAATTTAGTGTTCTACTGCTAGTATAACTAATAATCAAAGAACTACATGCTTGGTGTAGTGGATCCGCGGAGCTCTCCCATGCAGATACATCTTGTTATATACAGTTCAAGCCATCGATGCATCGGCATTTTTTTTTAAAACTCAACTTGTTTCTTTATTCCATTATATCCAGCGTAGGTAAATTTGCAATAACTTTGTAAAATGCATGGATACCCTCTAAAACTTTCATTTTATATCAATTCATTTATAAAGGTTAAAAGAAAAATATCATTCTTATGATGATGAAAAAATTTGAGGCTGAGGATCGGAGAACCTTAAATGCCAAATCAAGATCTTGTTAAACTTTCATCAGTCTTTGTTAATCACATTTTTATGTATAGCCTTTTTAAGACAATCAATCTTGAAAACCTGAAAAAATACTGATAATATGTCATATTTAGAAATGTTTTCAAAATGATTACCCGATTAATCAGTCAAAATTAGTTACAAATAACCGATTGGCAATTCTGCAATTGATTGCCATCCCTAGAATAATATTACATGTATTAACAGCACTCATGTGGAGACCATGTATATTCCATACATTGTCATTTCAAAAATTACTCCCTTTGAGCATTATGACGTCATTCTTAGAGTATTATGACGTCAGGTTTTGTACCCAAATTGAAATTTATAAATTATAAATCGTTAAATTGTTCTGATCACTTTTTGTCCGGCGTCCGTCTGTCTGTCCGTCTGTCTGTCCGTAAACTTTTTACATGTTCGACTTCTTCTACGGAACCACTGGGCCGATTTCAACTAAACTTGGCACAAAGCATCCTTAGGTTTAGGGGATTCAAGTTTGTTAAAATGAAGGGCCACACCTTCTTTCAAGGAGAGATAATTAAAAATCATTGAAAATTTGTTGGTATTTTTCAAAAATCTTCTCAAAAACCATTCAGCCAGAAAAGCTGAAACTTGTGTGGAAGCATCCTCAGATAGCGTAGATTCAAGTTTGTTCAAATCATGATCCCCAGGGGTAGGGTATGGCCACAATTGGGGGTGGAATTTTAACATAGGAATATATAGAGTAAATCTTCAAAAATCTTCTTCTCTGAAACTGATCAGCCAGGAAAGCTGAAACTTGTGTGGAAGCATCCTCAGGTAGTGTAGATTCAAGTTTGTTCAAATGATGATCCCCAGGGGTAGGGTGGGGCCACAATGGGGGGTCGAATTTTTACATAGGAATATATAGAGTAAATCTGTTAAAACCTTCTTCTCTGAAACTGATGTGCCGGAAAAGCTGTAACTTGTGTGGAAGCATCCTCAGGTAGTGTAGAATTCATGATCCCCACGGATAGGGTGGGGCCACAATGGGAGAGGGGGTTGAATTTTTACATAGGAATATATAGAGTAAATCTTTAAAAATATTCTTCTCTGAAACTGATCAGCCAGAAAAGCTGTAACTTGTATGGAAGCATCATCAGGTAGTGTAGATTCAAGTTTGTTCAAATCATGATCCCCAGGGGTAGGATGGGGCCACAATTGGGGGTCGAATTTTGACATATGAATATATAGAGAAAAATTTTTTTAAATCTTAATTCTTCTCTGAAACTGATCAGCCAGAAAAGCTGAAACTTGTGTGAAAGCATTCTCGGTTAAGGTAGATTC
>WFKH01011925.1:45355967-45370236 GCA_016163765.1 Magallana hongkongensis
TAGTGTACAAGTAGAATCAAAGTTTGTTCAAATCATGACCCCCGGGAATAGGGTGGGGCCACAATGGGGGAGGTCAAATTTTTACATAGGAATTTATAGAGTAAATCTTTAAAAATCTTCTTTTCAGAAACTAATCAGCCAGGAAAGCTGAAACTTATGTGGAAGCACCCCCAGCTAGTGTACAAGTAGAATCAAAGTTTGTTCAAATCATGACCCCCGGGAATAGGGTGGGGCCACAATGGGGGAGGTCAAATTTTTACATAGGAATTTATAGAGTAAATCTTTAAAAATCTTCTTTTCAGAAACTAATCAGCCAGGAAAGCTGAAACTTATGTGGAAGCATTCTCAATAAGTGTAGATTCAAAGATGTGAAAATCTTGACCCCTGGGGGTAGGGTGGGGCAACAATGGGGATCAAATTTTTACATAGGAATATATAGAGTTAAAATCTTTAAAATCTCTAAAACTAAGTAGCTAGAAAAGGTGAAACTTATGTGGAAGTATCCTCAGGTAAGGACTAAGTAGATTTAAGTTTGTTCAAATCATGATCCCCGGGGGTAGGATGGGGTCACAACGGGGAGGGGGGAGGGAAAGAAATTTTTGACATAGGAATATATGGAGAAAAATCTTCTACAAAACCATTTGTCTAGAAAATCTGTAACTTTAGTAAAAGCAACCTTGGGTAATGTAGATTCAAATTCGTTAAAATAAAAATCTTGAGGAGTAGGGTGGGGCCACATTCGGGATCCAATTTTACAAAGGAAAACATTTTTAATTCACAAAAACTGAAATGTTATATTATATATGGTTTTACTTATATGCAAACATTTTGCCAATTTGTGATTCTTTAAAATTGTTAAGACTTTTGCCCCTGGACGATTCTTGGGCCTCACAAGGGGTTCAGAGTTTGATGTAGGTTTATATCCCATGTATAAACAATTGTCTAGGATCTTGTTGAGAACTGCGATGCTCAACATGTGATATGAATATAAAATCATCCTGTTAGAAAAGGGACTTGATTATAAACATAAGAATATCTACATGTATTACTACATTGTCCAGATATTTTGTATTATGTCGATCTCCATTAAGCTGATTTTATCATGCCTATTGTTGCTCAGGTGAGCGATGTGGCCCATGGGCCTCTTGTTTAGCTCATCTGAGCTGAGAGCTCAAGTGAGCTTTTCTGATCCCTTTTTGTCCGGCGTCTGACTGTTTGTAAACTTTTTACATTTTTGACTTCTTCTCCAGAACCACTTGGCCAAATTCAACCAAACTTGGCACAAAGCATCATTAAGTGAAGAGGATTCAAGTTTGTTTTAAAGAAGGGCCATGCTCTCTTTCAAGAGGAGATAATTAAAAATTATTGAAAATTTGTTGATATTTTTCAAAAATCTTCTCAAAAACTATTTGGCCAGAAAAGCTGAAAGTTGTGTAGAAGCATCCTCAGGTAGAGTAGATTCAGGTTTGTTGAAATCATGATCCCCGGGGTAAGATGGGGCCACAATGGGGAGTTGAATTTTTACATAGGAATTTATAGAGAAAAGTCTTTAAAAATCTTCTTCTCAGAAACCGATCAGACAGAAAGGCTGAAACTTGTGTGGAAGCATCCTCAGGTAGAGTAGATTCCGGTTTGTTCAAAGCATCATCTCCGTTTGCAGGGTGCGGCCACAATGGGGTCTCGAATTATTACATAGGAATATATTGAGTAAATCTTTACAAATCTTCTTCTCCGAAATCGATCAGCCAGAAAAGCTGAAACTTGTGTAGAAGTATCCTCAGGTAGGGTAGATTCAAGTTTGTTCAAATCTGGGGTAGGATAGGGCCACAATGAGGGGGGTCAATTTTTTACCTAGGAATATTTAGTGAAAAATCTTCAACTTTAGTTAAAGCAACCTCAGATAGTGTAAATTCAAATTTGTCAAAATCATATTTTTTAGGAATAGGGTGGGGCCACATTAAGGAGTCTAATATCACAAAAGAAAACATTTTAAATTATTCACAGAAACTCAAATGTTATAATGTATGGTTTTACTTTTATGCAAGCATTTTGACATATTGTTGATTCTTTAAAACTGTGTACACTTTGGCCCCTGGACAATTCTTGGGCTTCACAAGTTTGATGCAGGTTTATATCCCATTTGATTTAGATCTTCAATCTTGAGAACTGCAATGCTCAATATATGACTATAAAATCATCCGTTGACAAAAGGGGCTCAATGATAAACAGAGTATCCAGGGGGGGAATGAATTTTTTTAAATACCGGATCTGTTATACTACATTGCCCAGATATTTTGTATGACTCCATCAGCTGGTTTTATTTTGTCTATTGTTGCTTAAGTGAGCGATGTGGCCCATGGGCCTCTTGTTGTGTATTTAATATTAACAAACCTTAAACTAAATTGTCTACATTTGCATTATATACTTCATTTGGGAGGTTATGGAATAAGCAGAATATGTATTTCACTCTCATATGGGTTTTTTTTATTTTGTAGCTAAACCAGATATCATTGACAGTAAGCTAGTCAGCATAGAATTTGAAAGAACTAAATATAACAAGAAAGAAGATCCTCTTCGAATATTTGACTTGATTGATATAGCTTACTTGGATGAAGAACACGATTTTGCAGTATTGGAACTAGGTACCCATAATTCAAGTGTTCCATTCCCTCCAGCTTTAACTTGTTTTGGAGAGGTTATTTGCTCAGATGTTTACCTTGTGGGACATCCTGGCTGCAGGCAAATGATGGAGGACAGTGTGATTCCTTATTGGTTGCCTGAACACAATAATAGAATCCTACCTGAAATTAAAAGATTAGGGAGATGGAGTCAGAATTTTTTCCCAGATAAGAAGAATTACTATAAGGAACTTAAAAAACTTCCTAGAAAAATTATGTTCCACTCAACGTTTGATCATGGATCCTCAGGATCTCCTGGAGTATTGATCAAAGACGAGCAGCCTTGCGTTGTTCTGATGGTGAGAGGAGGTGTTCCAACTTGTGTTTACGATAATACATTTCCAACTCTTACACCATCGGTGGAAGATGATAAAAAAGTGGAGTATGGATATGCAATGGAAGATATATATAAGAAGATGAGGAATTCTTCACGGGAGAAAAGTAGGAACCTTGCATCGGAAATATTTAAGACATGGAAGTGTTAACTGCATACATCAAAGTTCATGCATGTATACATGTTTCACTCATGCCTGTTTCTTTGACATAAAGGAACGAGGATGCTTAGATGTTTATTTTTAATTCATATAAAAAAAAAATTATAGATTCTTTAAAACAACTCTTTCTGCTGGATAACAAGAAATTAACATCCTGATATGCCATCAAGATGAATATTTGAACTGTAATTCAAAATGGAAAAAGAAACCTCTCGTTTTACTTTGGGTAGCAAAAACATTAGTTTGTACATGAACATATGTTTGTGCTTTTGGGTAAGTTATTTTCCGTTAGGATCTTAAGCTCTCTTTGTGTGTTGCTATACCTGTGCAGATGACCATGTGCTTTTGTCTTTTTCCTGTTATCAGCTTATAATTATGTTCATAAGTAAAACTGAAGCTAGATCTTATTTTGTTGTTTTATGTGCATACATTTTAAATGTGTTAGATATTGATGTATAATGGGAATGATTTTTGTAATTATTTTTCAAATTAATTGAGTGTTCTTGTTAGGAATTTAATGAGTTTAATTGTTCATTTGAACAACGATTGATTCATGAATGACACCATTAGAAATTTGAATACTAGATATGTATAAAAGTTGGGTGTTTGGTTTTCCTAAATAATACATGTTTAATTAGTGTTTGCGATTGTGTCGGCTCATTTATTATCTATTCTAGAATAAGTTTCAATGGGTGTAATTACTAGATGCATTGTTAATTATGTATTTTTTGCATACAAGCTTTGAGAGTGAATTCCCTGTTGTCCTTTTAATCAATGTATATCTATGTCTGTTTAACCAAATACATATATTGGATATTATTTTGTTCAGAATGAAGAAAATAGTTAAAGTCTATGTAGTTTTTTATGCATTTATATTTGATCAGAATTTTATGTCCATGTACATGATGTACCGGGTATACATATTTTTGAGGAAATCTTAAATTTGTGTAAGCATGTTTTATTCATCACTTATGTGGTCTTCTTAAATAAAGTACTAAAGAGACTATTTAATGAAACAACATGCTATATGAATATCTCTAACAAATATCAATAATAATTGAACATTTAAGTGTACGATATGTATAAGTGTTCTGTATATTAAGCTAAAGTGAGCTTTTTCTCATTGAATTTGTCTGTCGTTTTTGGTTGTCGTCATCGTTGTAAACTTTTCACCATTACATCATCTCCAAAACCACAAGGCCAAAATCAACCAAACCTGAAAATAAAGACAGTTATTTGTGAAACTGTTATACACTGTAGTGCGAAATATTCATACCACATCCCAATTGGGTCGGAGGGCACAATTTGAAAGAGGGGGTGGGGGGGGGCATTGTAATACAAGCAAATGAGTGTGAGGCAACGACTTTTTTCAATAGATACTGAAGCAAACTAATATAAGATATATTTTTCAAACCATGACTAGCAGATCTAGAGGACACGATATGATAATTACCATAGATTTAAAAAAAATTGTAATAAAGAACTGTGGAAGGTAAGGGGCAAATCAGAATCAGGTTACATTTCTCAAACTGTAAAATTATCTTTTTTGAATTCCAGTTTGATAAAAAAATAAATCTCCATATCCTCGGATTTTTTTATTGGCAAGTTTCACTGCATTATAGCTGACATGAATTCATAAATACGCATTTTTTCCTTTTTATATCCGACTACCGCCATATTAGTTGCCGATTTCTATTGTTCTGCTCATCGCTACACACCCCCTATATAAGGCCGATAGCACTATTCATGCTTCACCGCATTCAGGTATTTCATTCACCCGAACACGTTACATTGGACGAAAGGACTTGTAGAAACGCGTTTTGAACAAAAATAATACAACCACTGTACTGGTAAGGAATATCCAATGAACGACGAAACAAGACAGACTGAAATCCAGGCACACATATTTCAAACATTTTCGATAATTGAAGAACGTTTTCCTGTGGATGTGACAACATCGCACATGCACAAACCACACACTGTGGCAGATCGAGCAATGACAATGACCGCATGGATTTTAGAAACGGAGTGTTTTTGTAAAAACCGATGGAAACGATGTTACATTGTTACTTTTTTGGATTTACTTTCATTTATCAACTTTGTTGGATGTAGTGCCGCGGGGATCTTCAAAAAGATGCAGACGCTATGCACTCTGTATGAACGACACACGTATTCGATGTGCATGTGAAGTAAGACAGACCTATTTGTGCAAAATAATACGGATACCTTGAAAATTCTTTCAAAGAATAAATATATTTATGTTTTTTTATTGTAGTTTCCTTTATTCTTTTTTACAAACATTTTACTACATTTAGAAGTCCGTGCAACCTGAATGCCTCGATCGGTATAAACACCCCAGTGGCGATTGAGGAATGATCAAAATTAATATGGCGACCGAATGCATTTATGAATTCATGTCAGCTTTAAGAATTGTTTGGCAAACATGACCTATGAAAGGTACGAGAATAGAGAATCAATGTTTATTAATTAAAATGTATTGTGAATAAATATTCTGTTGAATATGATGGCAATTTTAAAGTAAATTTGATCAGAATGGTGTGTATGAAAGAAAGGGCATCTATGCCTTGTCCTTTTTTGTATTTGATTTTTGTTATTCTGAGGCCACTTTGGTCAGAGTTGGCCACTGTTGCTTAGGTAAGCAATGTGTTCCTTTGCCATTGGCAACATAACATATTAAATCTTGAATGTGTTTTGTCTCAACCAATTTTAATTCAACTTTTTTAAAAAGGATTCTAAAGTTTGACAGTTTTTATTATTATTGTATCAATTATCAGTCTTACATCTATCTATTAATACCTATTAACCTTATCACATATAGTGCTTAATAATGTATTTTGCACATGTATAGTTATGCATGTTAAATCAACTTTTATTTAGTATATAAATTTTTAATTGATCTGTATTAGTATCAAAAAATTGTTACCGGATTCCTTCTTTTAAAGCGATATATCTATATCACACGGTCAAAATGTTTTTTTTGAATATTTTCTGAAGTAGATAGTGATTCTTTTTATCATTCATGTATCTATCTATCTATCTATCTATATATCTATATATCTATCTATCTTGCTATCTACAATGTATATCTATATAGCTACATCACGTATAGAGCTTAATCATGTACCTTGTATTTAAAATGGTAATCATCTTTTTTTTCGGCGGGGGGTGTTTAAAGACTTATGTTCATTTAAAAATGGATTCTTTTTGTTTCGAAAATATCTCAATATCATGTGCTAAGATATTTTTCTGACCTTTTTTTCAATTTTACTTGGTTTGCCAAAGTTATGTATAGAATTGCATTGTAATTTTAATTTTTTAGCTCACCTGAGCTGAAAGCTCAAGTGAGCTATTCTGATCACATTTTGTCCGTCGTCCGTCTGTCCGTCCGTCCGTCCGTCCGTCTGTCTGTCCGTCTGTAAACTTTTTACATTTTGAACTTCTTCTCTAAAACCGCTTGGCCAATTTCAACCAAATTTGGCACAAAGCATTCTTATGGGAAGGTCGATATAAATTGCAAAAATGAAAGACCGATCTTTATTCAAAGCGGAGAAAACCTCGAAACTGTAGAAAAAGAGGGGTGCATTTTTAAAAATCTTAGCATAAATATTCCTTATGGAAAGGAAAATATAAATTGCAAAAATTATGGGCTAATTCTGTTTCAAATCTGAGTTATTACGAAAATAATAATAAAGGAAAGGCGTGTTTCAATCAGTTTATAGCTTCGGGTTCGTTATTTCCATGAGTCATGGTAAATGGGTTGGCAAACCCGGGCCGGGGCAAAACAAAAGATTGGCAGTTATTAATATGCCAATCTCATTAAAATTTTGAGGATATGTTACGGAGCAGTATATTTGTATTCGCTGTTAATATTGCTGCAAAACAATGCGTATTTTGGAATTGACGATTGCCGATCTGCCCCGGCCCGGGTTTGCCCACCCATTTTACCAAGACTCGTATTCCATACTTCTAAAATATAAACGGTCGGTCTGACAATGATGAATTAGTTTGTTGTGCAACAGTTCGCGTACGAAGGGGATCTTTGAAACATGCAAAATACATTGGTGCCGATTTTGTGAAGTAAATTGAGGTTAAATATTTCAATGCGTTGACAGTTTTCACATATGACGGTGGTGTTAGCTTGTTTTGATTTTCGTTTCGTTTTCATTATCTATGCTTTGTAACCTGGGAACTATCGCCTGTATTTTGTAATTTTATGTATCAAATCAAACAGAGACTTCGGTAAATCAGACAGTTAACTGTTTACCTGCGCAAATTAAGCAAAATCTGATGTATTAAAAAAGTACTAAAATACTATTCATTCTATCGGTAATTCGGTATGATCTTTTGCGTAATATTAGATTAATGCAATATGTTTTGTTGAGATGCTTAGCATTTTCTCGAGTTTATTCATAAGTTTAAATAGAGTTTAATATCGCTGACGGAAATATGTAGGTATATACATGTATATGATTTATTTTGAAAAATAAATTGTGCACTTTATTTGTTATAGTGCATGTTTCTTATGTTTAATTGTTTACAATTTCTATTTACTATCCATTTTTGAGTGTTAAGCTTCGAATTATAAGCAAGATACAGAGATTTGCTCACAATTCTATGTACACAGATCTGAGGCCATTCTTTTTTTTCCACTTTAAATGCTGAATAGGAAATACCAAGTTAAAAATCTAAAGCTGAATGTAATAAACTTATGTGAACAAAATATGACTCAAACCTAGCAGAATTGTGAGCTCTGTATCTTGCTTATAATTCTAAGATTGACGCTGAAATTTTGGTTGATCATTAGAAATGTCTCGCTAAATGTTAAATACTTGTACACAAAAATTAAAGGATGATATGCTGTATATAACTACTCTCTGGGACCACCTCTTTATACAATGAATAATGTGAATTCTACATCCATTTTGATAGTTTTTAAGACACGAGTTAATAAAAACGACACTGTTAAACTATTTCCATAGTTTTGACACATTTCTGTTGTGGGGATAAAGGAATTATCGCTATTCCTAAGAAAATATTACAGCGGAAAATTATCCTGATCTGTAGCCATTTTTTAATTTTTGATTAAAGATGAAAAAAATGGGTGGGCCTTAGTAAAATAATAGAGTGATGTGCCTGTCAATACTGTAACATTGATTTTTTTAGCTCTTTAACATGTCACGTGACAACAATTTTCATTCCAGTGTATTCATCAATCAAATGTGAGTAAAGTTATAAAAGTCACACGAGTTTACGCCATGTAAACAACAGTCATTTAATTATAATGGAGAAGACAAATTAAATTTTTGAATGTTTTTAATTTGAGGAATTGAGCGGATTGGGGTACAATTTTCTTCTTCACATCTATTGGATTTTTTTAAAAATAAAATGCAATAACTATTATATGATATTTTAAAAAAATACAATAACTAGTAAGTAGTTGAGGAAGAAAATGTACCTATATGCTCTCATATATTTTGATCGCTTTATAAAGTGGGGGGGGGGGGGGGGCAGAACGAAAATATAGGGAATTGGAAGTTAACAGTGTACCCCTACCAAATGTTTAGTTTTATATCGTGTGTAGGAGTTTCTTATTCTGGGTAAAAATAGTATCCATAAAGATACAATGTCAAAGATTACGTGTATGAAAAAATAAGTGTAAAATTCGAATACTTTACAATATTTATATTTTGTTATTCTACTGAGGGGCCATATGGCACAATATCTTTTGAACGTCCATTGTTGCTCAGGTGAGCGATGTGGCCCCATGGGCCTCTTGTTTGAAAAAAGTGTTTACATCTTTGCCATCTTTTTTTTTAATTTTAAATATTAATAATAATCTTGATTATTATCATTATACTGTCCTTTGGAAGTATTAACATCCGACAGTCACCCTTGCTGCATGAAATATTAATTAATAAAATAATTCTTTTCTCCAAAACAGTTTGGGTTTGTCTTTTTTATCATTTTCTTTATTTGCCCTTAATGAATGTATAAATAGGGTGTATGAATGTATATAGAAACTAGAGCCGAGCTCGTTGCAAGCAACGAGGAGGTCTTCCGTTACAACTTCAAGCCAATACAGGATTGTCAATCAGTCTTAATAACCCCCCCTCCTCCTTGCTCTTGTCAGGATCTGTCAGGTATTGATAGGAGGTCATCATCACACGACCTAAACTTCTGACCAATCAGGGCTTTAGAAGATCAATTGGAACTCTTCAAAAGTTGACAGACAAATTAATCATGCCTGTTTTCTATGTAACTTCCAAACTGCAGAGTATTGAGGAGTTACACCTCTCATTAAACAGATAAAGGCGGCATGTCTGTGATAAGTTGGGGGTATATTTAAATATTATGCAAATGTAGAGGCCTTGTGAAGATGACCTCTTATCGATACCTATCAGACCCTGACGAGTGTAAGGAGAAGGGGGATGTTTTACATCTGGGTTGTCAATATGATAATAGTAATTTCAGAAAATCGAAAACGAGGCTTACAGTATTAATTTCATACCAAACAAATTCTCCGTTTAACTTGCTTCACAGCCATTTCAATTTATGATACATGTAACCTAAAATCACACATCATAAATGTACATGTATTTAATTATTCCGGCCAGAAAATCAAAACGATAAATACGTTTATGTACAACTGATGACAGGATACAAACTAAGCCTATATCGTAGTGTAATCAACACAAAATCCACAGCGCTGATGCATTATAAACACTTCCATTCCCTGTACTCATACTTACACCTCTACCGCTAACACATGGAATAGTTTATGTAAAAGTGCAGAGTTTAAATTAAAGATTGAAACGAACACAAACTGTTAATAAACGAGGACGCCTTCTCCCACCTGAGGGCGGGCTATACGAAAGGTGCTCAGTGGGAGGGATAACTCTCCGTATAATGTTTGGCCATGCAGGCACTCAGCATCATTTTTGAAAAGATGAGCATATTTATCGGAAATCTTGACAAGCAAATAAAAGAATAAATTCTCAAATCTTCAAAATCGCAATCCGTGGGGTAGGTAGGAGTTGTGAAGCAGCTCTAACTTTTATTTTTTTAAAATGTGATTTCGTTTTAAATATGCCAATAATTGTTTTGCCTTCACCTAAAAAGTGTATGTGAGGTAGGGGTGTGTCAATGCCCCAAAATTTAATTTTCTAAATGTAAATTTCAGGGAAATTTTGGTTGAAAATAAAAGTCAGCGGGGTTTGGGTTGGGGGGGGGGGGGGGTTCAGAGCTCCCACTCGATCAAAAATTCATTTCGCCACTTCAGTGCGGCACGACGAAAGACCTATGTTTAACCATTTTTTCTATCAAATCACATATACATGTACATATACATGTTTTAGTTATAATATTTTGACTAAAAAGATACATGCATTGACTTATTTGTTGTACGTGTATGTCGTACGTTTGCATATTTGCACTCTTATCATTGGCATGTGTCTATTTGTATCACTAAATGATTTCCAAGTAAAGATACTGAAATTTTACAGATCTAAGTTAGAAAGAAAAAAAAACACTTTTTATATAGCGAAAAAAAAAATTTATGGTCTCACACACATAAATAAGATGGAGTGAAAGTCACAAAGACATTATTTCTTCTGATCTTGACTATTTCAGAGTTGCTACAAATTTACAATCTCCCATTTTGATAAACCAGGTGTAAAATTAAATATTCTGCTTTAAGTTTTAAGTCGATTAAGTTTAACTTTGAAAACTAAGAGCATATATTTTTGAGAGGCAAATATGTCGCTATTCTATTAAGTCAAGTGAATTATGTTCCAATGTGTTTCAAAGAAATAAGAAATCTGTCGACACTTGCAGTACTCTGATGATTTCTATGGCGACCGACTGCATTGCATAACGTATTTCATAACTTCTTAACATGAGAACAAATAATTATTATAAAGTTAAGATCTTTGATTTAAAACTTTAAACTTATATTTTAACAATTGACCACTACAGTGAAAGCACCCTTCCAATTGTTTTTTAATTACATAACAATTGATGATCTGCAGCCATTACCTGGGGCTATCTATGTCCAGGGCTGTGTGCACAAAAGCGACACGAGATTGTCGGTCGCACGGGGTGATGAATTAACACAGACCGACCGAATAAACCAACAGATTGCAAAGTGAAACACATTAGGAGGATCTGTTACACATAAGGAGTCACCAAAAATTGATTTTTGCAACATTTGAATTTTCGATAAGTTTGTTTTTAGTAGTGAAACAAACGATCATACAGAAGAACTACAAGAGTGATCAAGTGACTGCTAGAATCAAAACAAAACTTGTTTAAAAATTCATGTGAATATTTTACAAATAACCACTGATTCTCTCAATTCCGCACAATTCTTTTATCGTGCCAGCTCCTACCGCATACATGTAATATTGTAACACGGAACTTTGATTTTAATTTGATTTGAACGTTGAACACTTGGAGAATGTTTAATTTTTGTTTTAATTCACTTTTACTTTGTACACTCTGCTAAATTTGTTTACAACTCTTAAAAAACTTCTTTTACTTTTACACGATTTTGTGTTGGTAGGATATTAATTCCCACAGCAGTAAATATATAGATAATATTGGCTCAAAAGTTTTGAACTTTAGAAAGTTTCAGCATTAATAAACGGAAATAATCATGGGTAAATAATTTATATTAATCTTATGTTGAAACACAAGTTTAACACGTACTGGTCAAAATCTCGGCGTTGTATTGTATTTTATCTTTTAAATAAACAATTACCCTTAATTGCATATTTAGATTCGGACTAATGGCTTATTACTTTTATTCCATTGATGGTCAAGTTTCTATATGATTTTATGCACTATCGTTTAAACTAATGCTAAATCAACTGTACAAGTAAGATAAATTTATCGTTTCATCTTAAACCAATGTAGTTGAATTAAAAATTAAACAAACAATTTAATAGTGGTGTTCGTACAGATTATCAATAAACATGCACGTGTGATAAGATAGAAGCACAAGAAACTACCGCGGATCACTTGTCCACTCGCGCGGTATATCCTCGGTCATGTGCGAGGGATGATCATTTTGTGTTAATCTTAAACATTAAAAATTATTTGTACAATTTAACAATACTAGTATTTAAGACTTACAAACCCACCTTGATAATTATATGTTTCACGATGCTTCTGATTTGGAATAATATCGCTTTTATTATTTTTCAAAACGCTTTCTTTATTTACACTCTATCGTTTAATTAAATCAATTGAAGATGAAGAAAACTTAAAACAGTTCTTGTGTTTGCTGCAAAATAAACACATATATGTAAGACGCGAATCGTGTGTATTAGATATTCACTGTCCGCTATGTACGTTGTCCAGCCGCGATCGATCTCCTCGGCCGCGGACGAGGTCAGAACCCAGAAAGATTTTGAAATGCTTGCAGTATAATGATTAAAATGTATTAAATAGAAGTTAATTTTTTATTTAAAAACCCACATTTGTTCTGTCTTATTATGCTTCAGATTGGGTATGACATTGCTTTTATCAATTAACAGAACGATTTATTAATTAACACTCTAACGTTTTATTCAATTTAAGAAAAATAAACTTTTACATGTATATGTATTCAAAATTAAAAACAATTCTATATGTTTGCGGCTAAACAAACCCATATGTGTCAGACGCGAATCTTGTGTAGTAGATACCGCTGACCGCTAGGTAGTCCTGCCGCGATCGATATCCTCGGCCGCGGGCGGAAGATAGGTTACGTAATGGTGCACACACGCAGCTCAGATCTCAGATAGATTTCAAATGCATGTAGTTTAATAACTAAAATGTAGTACATAGAAGTTTGGGTTTTTTTAATCCGTAATTTGAGATTTACTAGAAAAGAAATAGAATGTTTATATTTTCTGTTTCTCGTTTTTAAAAGGATTGTTCACTATAAGAACTTAACAAAAATGACTTATAGTCCTCAAATAAAAGCATGTATAATTTTAAAAAACTTCTTTCTTATAAATTAAGGCATCCCGTATAAACCGGTATACATTCAGTGGTAACTTTATTTTATTTGTACGCACAAAGACTTTCGTTAACTTTGCCAAATTGCCGCGAATACTGGTCTACACGTAATACTGTTTGTCCTCATATTATGCAATACCCGAACATAAAAACAGCTTTATGAGATTAATAAGATCACAAACAACATTTTTTTCAGCGACGCCCATATAAAAAATTTACCGTTTTAGAGTTAAAAAGCAAAGCATTTTAAGAGATCTAGACCCTTAATTTAAGGGGCTAGCCCCTTTTTTATGGTATCAAATAAAAACCCTTAATATTTGGCACAACTTTTGTTCTATATGTGTTTAGAAAATATTTATTACTAAAAAGTTATGAAGCAAAGATGTAAGCAAAGTTTAGCATTTTTTGAAACATAAATTTTGATGTGATTTTTTAAGAAGTATACGTGGGTTAATCAAACATATAAGACTGGGAGGATAACTTTCAAGATGTCTACATTAAAGAATTGTAAATCTAAACTACTTGCTACGGATCATCTCGGAGCCTTTGCAGGTACAAGAGACCCACTAAAAAAATATTCAAAGGGGAATAACTCAAAACCGGAAGCAGCGATTTCGCAATGTTTTGTGCTATAGTGAGCTATTGGCATTTCCAATAGACCCTAAAAATTTGAATAAAATCGGATGAAAAACAAGCGAGATACTGAGGTTTAAAAAAACGTCTAGAAGAAAAAGAAGAAGAAAAATAATAATGAAGAATTTCCAACAGAATCAGTACAAGGTCTTCCGTTGGAAACGGAAGACCTTAATAAATGTAGTTCTAGTCTGTCACATTCGCTTGAAATAGCTATAAAATTGAATGCTAAACCGAAGAACATGAAAAAGAAGTAAACAAGAATACAGTATTTCATAATATTTTAAAAAGACCCTCCCCCATATGAAATAGAAAAGTGGGAATGTCAATCATATCGTTGGATCAATCAAGGGGCGTGTTCATGATTTGAGCTACGAATTGGTTTTCTGTTTTAATTATATCATATACCTAGTAGTGTATCAGCCCTGATACACGTGTTTT
>WFKH01011925.1:45373997-45388925 GCA_016163765.1 Magallana hongkongensis
AAACCATATATATTCTTGTTCCTTGTGTCAAGGGGCATCATATGGTATGTAGGTCATGGGCCCCGGAAATGCTCCTGACCCCCCTTAAACAGGAAGTGCACAAATAACTTGAAAACGGTTGAGATCCCCATCCCTAAACCATATATATTCTTGTTCCTTGTGTCAAGGGGCATTATATGGTATGTAGGTCATGGGCCCTGGGGGTGGTCCTGACCCCCCTCAAACAGGTAGTGCCCGAATATCATGAAAACGGTTAATATCCCCACCCCTAAACCATATATATTCTTGTTCCTTGGGTCATGTTAGTTCACCTGATATATAGAAAAGGACCCCTGGGAACCATATGAAACTTTGTGGGTCATCCCTACTCTATATGATAGCCTCGTTCGTTTGGGAGACTTTAAAATCTCCCCGATTATATTTACATCTTGTTTTCCCTTGCTTCTTCCTAATGGAGTTATCTTCCTTTGCTTGTTCATATTTAGTAATTAATCATTGAATGTAATGTAATAATAAAGAAGTTGTTTGATCAAAAGAGTTATGCAAGGCTTTTTATCATTTGAAACAAAAACAGTTTTTGAACTTTCAAAATAAACAAATAGACTTGTTAATAGTTAAGTAATAATTGGCTAACTTAAATCACTAATATAAAGGTAAAATGATTTTGGTATATATGCCAGATGGTGATTCTCAACGAATGTTGAATATTCAAAAACTGGAACAGGAGAAGTGAGTAGCTCATGATGGATTTTATCGATAAAGCTGGGGGTTTCTTTTCGTTTGTTTAAATGCCCACAGGGAGAGTTTCTGTCTGCCCCGGGGGGATGGGGAATGGGAGGTTGTTTTAGATAAAACATGAATAATAGCCACCTTGTTATTATTATTAAATTATTTTCTATCAGAGTCTTGCACCTTTTCAATATCAGGTCATGCACTCTTTTATGATCTTTTAAGTTTTTTGCTAAAATTATAGGTTTAATAGTCCTTGTTGAAAGATTTCAGGCAGGGAGGTGGTGGTCATTACAAATTAAAAAATTAAGGGCTATTGGCCTCTTGTTAATGTTTAAAATGCTTGATTAGGGTCCGTCCAACATTGAATGTCAGTTGTCGAGGTCTATGAAAAAAACAGTGCTCACATGTGAACGAGGTTCGTGCCATGTTTTTTTTTTACTTTGGTTAAAAATACCAGTAAAATACTGTTTCAAGCAGATTTTTTTCTACTTGCTAGTTCGTGTAATCAATAGTGTATAGGTTTTAATGTTTACAATGCTTCAGTAAGGCTTTCCAAATAGTCAACCAAATTTTGAATGTCAGTCTCCGAGTTATAAACGAGATACAGAGTTCACAATTCTTTATGGTGTGAACATTAAGCTCAGGTCATGTTTTTGTTAACATTTTGAATGTTGAACATTCCAGGTTTAGACCTAAAATTAATGTGAAAAGGGCTGGAAAATGTTTATTTACATGTATGTTTAAAACGAACTAGCAGATAGAAAAATGAGCTTCAAAAAGAACTTTTAAAGGTATATTGAATCAGTGTAAACAAAAACATGATATGGCACAAGCCTTAGTTTACAAAACATACCCCTTTAAGAAGAGGTGACTTCAAAACCTTATTCATTTACCCATAGTTATTAATTCTTCATTTTTAAAAGTGAGGTATTATAATATGCGCTCATACCTATTGATCTATTGTCAGGCCACATTCCATGTGTAAACATTTTACATATTATTTGACTTATCTAAAACCACTTTTATCGTATTCGTCATTAAAACTATAAATGTATGCCTAATATAAAAAAGAGAAGCAATTTACAGAACAGAAATTTATAACTTAACGTTACTGATTCTATGTGGTCCATTGACGTTGCATCATGTGTCCTTGGACAATGTATTTTGTGTGCTTTTTATCCCCTCGCGCAACTCGTTGCGAAGGGGATATAGCATCGCTGTTGTGCGTGTGTATGTATGTATGTATGCATGTATGTATGTATGTATGTATGTATGTATGTATGTATGTATGTGTGTCCATTTTAGCCTTTTTGGCAAGATTCAAAGAAAACCCTTGTATCGCAGTACAGTTAAGGCGGCCAATAAAAATATCGGCAAATTTTTGTGACCAAAACACGTATACTTTAGTTCAACGGGCATGTCCTTTTTAAAATCAATTAAAGTCGCTCAAATGCAATATATTTCTGAAATATATATATAACAGTGCAATATTTTATGCTCATAGTGATCACGTGATATGGCAGTCGCATGGTACAAGCAGATGTATTTATGGTTTTTAGGTTATTTAAAAAATTTCAATATTGCAACGGCATAATCATGTCAAAATTCACAAATGAATTATACAATAATTATAAAATAACTTGTTGTTATATCGTAGATTTTGAAAAATGTTGCGATTCTTTTTAGTTAAGATTATTTGTTACTAGAAACCATAATTTATAATGCATATGTTGAATAATTTTGAGGGTCACAGTGTTTATTTCAGTAAAAAATAATTAATTTGTAAGATTTTACAAGGATCTCAGAATTACATAGCATATTTCAAATTCACATGAAAAAGTTTGTCATGATCAGATAAGTGTATGCCCTTGCAATTGAATGATTTATTTAGGTACCCAGCTTTAAGATATACGATATTTTATACAAAACTGAGGTTGCCTCATCTAAACGATGCATCATTAAAAAAAATTGAAAGTAAGACTATATTGGTAGCATTTTACTACTAATAATTTTGAACAAAATATTCATTTATAATTTTCCGTTAATCTATAACATTTATTTTGCTTCGCTTAAAAACTGCATGATAGCCTTCAATGTGCGTCATTTTGATGCTTATGACGTCATATTTTGTAGTACAGCGAGAACGAACTCTCGCTTATTTTTCAGTATGGACGATATGACGGACATCGAAATTGTAAGTTATAGCATTTGTTGTTTTAAATTAAAAGATCAGTATAAATTAATGTTGCTAATAAATGAATTAAATAGTACTTTCAAGGTTTGTAATAAACTGTGATGTCATAATGCACATTTCCCGTACTGTTTGACTGAACGGAATTTATTGACAGCCTTAACTGTGCTGCGATGCATGTCTATCAAACTTCGTACATTTCATAAGCATGGTTAAAGGACAAACCCTATTCATTTTCAAGGAATTCTGTTATATATTTTTTTAAAATATCGTTAAAATTACAACACATATATTTTATGTACGACTTCCGGTTCGTGAAAGTAAACATTTCAAATCAACAACTTGATATTTTGTTGGATGTAGGCCCTGTAAAGGTAAGAAGCAAACGTTTTTGAGAAATGGGGAGTTGGAAGGATGTCCAAAGTAAAAAACTGAGGCAAGCAGGAGATTAAGTTCACCCTAATTTCATCAAAACAAGCAGCCGTCTGAGCCGAATTTCGGGCTAAATTTAACGAATTACTTAGAGAAGACAGGTTCATAATTCAGAAGAGACTTTGACGAATATCGTCAACATGATTAACCGGGAATTCATTTCATGTAAATCGCTGTAGATACGTTACTCTTTTTAAAAATATTGGGGTTAAAATTACGACATGTTAACTCGAATTTTCTCAAAGAGCAAACTATAAATCGCCAGATCTTAGCTACGTTTCATTTTCAATATAAAACTTAAATTTGCCTACACTAACTGTCTAAATGCGTAATGTTTGTCAGTGGATAAGGAGAATTTATAAAACTATATTACTGAAGTTTAACACGTTTGTGGGGGTGTTTTTGCTAGTAATGGGGGGAATATTGTACAACCACGTAAATGCACCCATCCCCCATGGATACACCCCATAGCGTGCATGGGGATAGGAATAAACGAAATATTTAAATTCAAAGTGGTTTTTAACAAGTTAAATATTTGGTCTCTTCAATTACATGTTTATTCCTAAATAATGCATTTCCCCGCACAATATTTTCATTTCGCGAGGGGATGCTCCGCTTTGCGGTGACCTTGTTTAATCTGGATCCCATTTGCAGCTGTGTTATGCTGCTGCCATAATAAAGAGTGTAAAGAACATTTCTTAAAAATTCCAGATGAAGTTAAAAGTACAAATCGACATATAATTTTGAGAGTTTATACATTAAGTATCTCTTCAAAAATGCAGCAGGTGGGGCACAAAAATATCCCACACCCTTAACAAATGACAATCAAATCAACACTACATATGAAATGTGTAAGTGAGGACTAGAGGGGTGGATGTGGGAAAACTTGCGTAGCACACCTATACAATTTTACGATTTGAAGCCAAATCTGAGATTTGATTTAATTGTGATCAGGCTTACGTCCCGGAAAGTTTCTTAGCGGTATGACCCTTAATCCCGTAAAAAAGAACCCAAAGACCCCAACCATCATATTATGTGTAACAAGTATATACATGAGAAATAATAAACATTTAGATCACATATATTAATTTATAGTCATAAATACACATCTGTAAATAATGAGAATAAATAAGCATCAAGATTACATGAAGTCATTCATATACGAGGGTTGTCCAAAAATAGCGTAGACAAGTGGCATATTCAGTTAATCGAAGACACAGGAAGATGAAAGTTGTGCAACAAAGGGTTCAAGTAATTTGCATTTAAATTATGTTTTGAAATCAAGTATTATTAGAGATTAAATTAGTAAAACTAAAGCATGCTAGATCATAAATTCGAAAGGCGGCGCAATGTCAAAAACGAAAAGTTAAAATCAACATAAAGAAAATCGAAAGGAAAAGTACTTTTCGAATGAAAATTTTCAGATAAAAATACATTTACATTTGTTAATTTTTCTATTATTTACCCAATAAATGTTTTATCTTCGACGAAATTTTGCAATAACTTAGAAACAAATATTTAGCGGATTTTAAAGTAAATAAAATTAACAAAATCGCTTAGAAATGCATTTTGTGAATTTGTAGTTTAGCAACATTGAAAATATTCGGACGCGTATGATGACAATAAGTGAAAAAATAAACCCAGACCGATAGAAATGGACGCAAAATGTTAAACGACACATTTCGGGAAGACAGACGTTTGACAACAAGTAATACAGGACATGTTTGGAGTCGGCAAATCTTTTTTTTTTTTTTTAGGAAATATTTAAAAAAAAAAACAAAACTAGAAATGCATATTGTATGTGCGCTTAGGGCACATGTTAAAGAAAATATAATTTTCCAACTCATTTTCGGAAATAAAACGTAAATGTTATCGTAAAATAAACGGAGGGTTTAGCAAAAAACGTAAAGACTGGAATTTTCCGACGTCGCTCGTTTGATACCGTTCTGTTATGTGGTACATTCCGTATGTCAGCAGATAAGGTTAAGTTCGAACGTCGCATGTTATTCAAAACTAGCAATTTAATACCTAGTATTTTTTTCAAATTGGGACCTAGTAAATGCTTTGTAATTTTTTTCCCAAGCATTTATAAATGTTGAAAAATATATAGCAGTGCTCGAAAAAATCTTTTGAATATCAGAACTGATGGCTGTTTAACAGATTTTAAAGGGCTGTTTTTATTGACAATTGTAACATCAGTGGACTCGAAGTGTGTATACCTGTAAAACAAAACAAAGTTTATTGAAAAGAAAAAATGTAATATATTCAGTATGGGGGCTATGCCGGCAACAAATTAAACGCGTATAAAGAGTTTCCTCCTTAAAGTCACCGATGTGTCAAATTGATCACGTGATGGCTACACCTTGGTTACTAGACCAGAAAAAGAAATAATCATACTCGCAATTATGAATGTTGGATTGTGCAGGTAAGTATTTTTTATAAATTAATTGCTAGTGCTTTAAAAAAAAGAAGGTATATACAATGTATATAGTGGATTGCGTTACAGGAATAGACTTTCATAAGTAAAGTATAAATAAAGGCAAAATAAACAAAAACGGTTAAAGATCTTATTATAAGAGGCCTATGAGCCACATCGCTCACCTTAGGTACAATGGTCAATTGACTTGACTCTGATCCAGCTATATTTTTTTGAAACCAAACACAATATCACTGGTATAAATGTACAATCAGTTTTTTCACTTCATAATCAAATTTACTTTAAAAAAAATTATGATCATATTCTATAGAAAAAATCATTTAATATGATGTTTCAATTTATCAAGAGGTCAATATTCAAACACACTTCTGTATTTAGCTTATTTTCATATCATTTCCATGGTCCCCGATCAAATTCCCCTAACTTGATGAGTTTTTCTATCTTGTAAATATCCATTGTAAATGCTGAACCCAAATCGTCATCTCTCCTTGTCATAAATAGTTGATTCTTCTTTCAGAACTTTCTTATAAATCCATCAAGGTTTCTGACAATAGAACCTCGCAATAGTGCACAGGATGTGATACGGTGTCATCTCTGTGAAACGCCGGGCCCCCTTTTGTGTTGTGACATTTGTCACGTACATTTGTGTAAAGTATGTGTGGGAAAACTTCTCTCAGATGAATCAACAGAACACAAAGTAGTGCCGATTAAAAAGCGGGGATTTCTTCCGGAATGTTTAAATCATTCCCCAAAATTGTGTGAATTTCATTTTGAACAATGTGACATTCCTATTTGTGTGGAGTTGTCTCCTCTCGTGAACATCTAGGACACAAAGCGTTTGAAATATGAAAACATCTTGAAAACAAGAAAGAAGATGTTAAGAGAGATTTGCAAAAATTAGAAAATATCATTTATCCTAAATACATAGAAATTGCTTCTTGTATACCAGTTGAAAAAGCTAATCTAAGAAAAAACTCTAAAAAATTGACAGCCTCTATCAGTGAACATGGAGAAGATTTTCACAGAGAAATAGACATTGTTATCAAAAAATTGAAATCTGAAGTTGATGAAGTGGAAACCAAACATCTGGTTGTTCTAAATAAGCAGGAGGAGGACACCAAAAAAAGAATTTCTGAAATCATACAAAGCATTGCTGATTTTAAGATATTGCTAAGTTCCAATGATATCAGCCTTGTCAATGCCTACAAATCTAGGAATAATGAATTCAAAAGATTACCTCCTAAAATTACAGTTTCCTTACCAAGATTCACTCCTCAGAAGATTAACAAAGAACACATTTATCAACAGTTTGGTTTTCTTTCAGAGTTATCCATCGAAACAGAAGGATATGGAAACACAATGGATTCTCCCAATGCTGAGTATTCTCCCTCGAACAGACCGCTTATCGATGTACCTCGGATCATTACAGAAATAAACACGGAGTATGGAGAATCTAATGAATTAGACAGTGTGTCCTGTCCGAGTGATGAACACATTTGGACGTTTGGTGAGGACAACATGATGAGACTCTACAACCTCCACGGTAAAATGGTGAAGTCAGTTAAAACTAACTCAGGGAACACGCCTGAAGGTATAGCAGTGACACAGAGAGGTGAACTAGTTTATACAGATTACTGGGATAGAAGTGTGAACATTGTTAGGAATAAAAAGATAAAAACCTTAATCAGATTACGGGGGTGGAGACTTCTTTTTGTCTGTAGCGCCTTTTCTGGTGACCTCCTGGTTATCATGATCACTGATGATTATGAACAAGCAAAAGTTGTGCGTTACTCTGGCTCCATAGAGAAACAATCTATTCAATACAATGACAAAGGACAACCTCTCTATTCCTCTGATGCTTACCCTAAATACATCAGTGAAAACAAGAACCTAGATGTATGTGTAGCAGATAATGACGCCCATGCTGTAGTGGTGGTCAATCAAGCCGGAAAACTCCGGTTTACATACACCGGTCCTCCCTCTACTACCAATGGACTATTTAGACCAGACGGCATCACTACAGACAGCCAGAGTCGGATCTTGACTGCAGACTATAACAACTACCGTATCCACATCCTGAATCAGGACGGACAGTTCCTCTGCTACATTGACAACTGTGCATTACAAAGTCCATGTGGTTTATGTGTGGACACCAGAGACAACCTCTTTGTGGCGGAACCTTTAACTGGAAAAGTGAAGAAAATTCAATATTACAATCTGTGATCAATGTATCCAATGTAAACAGTGTTAATACTAAAACCTAGTTAACAAAGTAACTTACATGTAACATTGTATTTTCTACATCAAAAAATACACCCGGGCATCATTCTTTGGGGTAATTAAACTTTACTCCGGCATTTATTGACCATATCGTTGTTCAGGCATAATTTCCTATCGCTTTTGAACCTCATAATTTACAGAAAAAATGAAGTTATAACCAATCTTTCTACACAATTTTAACAACAAAAGTATGGAATAAGAAAAATTATACAATTAAAATATACCATTGAGGGAGTCAGCATTATTCGAGTTCCCCGACAGCAAGTCTATTGCCCGTGACGAGCCTCAGGAAATATACTTGCTCTCGGGGAACAGGAATCTTACTCCCTCAATGGTATATTTTAACTGTTGTATTATACCGATACAAATGAACAATCAGAAAAAAAATCAAATTAATATAATCTTAATAATCCAACATGTTATAACGTCAAAATAAATCGATTGAAATTAAATTTCACGCGCGTCGTATTGTGACGTTGGCAAGTTATGTTATACGATAAAGATGGAATGCGTCACAGGGGCAGATGAACAGACGAGGAAGTCACGGATATTTTTTTATGGACGAAGTCGTATCCGGTCAACTTTAATTTTCCGGATTGCTAAGTGACTAATGGCGGCAAAAATAAATAAAACAATCGCTATGAATGAGACTGTTTTTATATCTCGTTATTATTTACCATGTATAAATTTATTTTATTTCTAAAGGTAAATTATGAATATTTCAACTAATTAAATTAGTAATACTTCAATCTTAAACTTTAAAATATATTTACATATCGTTGACCCCTGACGTCATGGGGTTATCATTCATTCTGAGCAATGGCGAAGATGAGCTTCACAACTGCAGTCATCATCCTTGTAAGTGTGAATTTTATATTTAAAAACTGTAAGATCGCAATCAAAATGACACGAAAAAGTGAAAGAGGTCACAGTTTATGTAAATCGATCATTTTAGCTTGGAAAGTTCTAATTATATTGCTTGTAAATATATCACACACTTATGCTATAGACTGAAGTATATAATCCGTTAAAATGAGAGTTTCTTTTAAAAGTGTTTGGTAGAATATCATTAAAAAATAATAAACAAAATCATTATGGTATTGTTTGTTGGTTTTATATTCATATCTTTTGATAAAAGCAAAATAAACAAATAAACAAGGCACTGTACATATCGATATGAATAAAGTGGGCGGGGCTCTTTGATTTAAGTAAAGTGAGCGGGGCTCTTTCTTTACTGTTTATTGTAAGGAGAATTTCGTTTTTTTAATAAAGAGATAAACAGGTTAAGATCATATGTTTATTCTAATTATGGGCCCTTGCATATACATGTGTATGACTACACTAAGGTTACAGTGAATGTCTATAAATGAAAGATACACACACAAAAAATGGACAATATACCAGACACTACACTGTTATGCTTAGCCACAGCAGTTGGAAAGTACACATACACACATGTATTATAGATATATTTGCATTCCAAATGTATTTCTCATCTGGTATTTGGTTTGTTTTGAAACCATACTTGCAAATACTTTATTGTCATTCTCACAATGTCAGGTGTCCTGTGTCCAGCAGTAAGCCTACATCAACTAGTGGGCACTGAATCCCTGGCAGTGTGAAAATGATGTGTTGCAACAGTATAAGATTCTGATATTGTATTATTGTTATTGTCTTTACATGTAGTTGAAAGATAGAACAACTTGTTATATGAAATTGCTGTTATGCAATGATACATATTGCTCTCAATCTGTGAATTAAGTTCATCATACAGATAAGTCTGTGCATTTCACAGTAGCTATATTCTCACAGTAGCTATATCCTCTGCATTTACATTTTTAAAAATAAGCACTTATATATATACATAAAGGCACTGTTTTTAAAATTTATTTATTGATATTTTCTTTTCTATTTCAGGCATACATACTGAGCTTGATTATGTCAAGCTCATGCATGTATTACTTTTCTTTATCAGTGAGTATTTGTGCTGTATATGTGAGAATAGCTTATAATAACATAATGGCAGTAAATAATTCCTTACTTGGGGCAAGAATTAACCCTCTTATCTGTTAGCATTTTTTGTAAAAATGAATTAATCAATGCATGCTATTTTAAATTGTTCTTCTAGCTGTTACACATAGTTGTTTTCTTTGTTTAAACAAAGTAAATGGTTCTATAATATTTTACTAAAATTATTAGAATATTCAACCCCAGCTTGCTACAGTTGATCAGCAAACACCACAAACCGGAAACCCCCAGATTATGATGAATGGCACATCCGACCAAACAAATGAGGTAAACTACTGGTAGTTCTTAATGACTTTTAAAAATTTTCTAACATATTGTATATCCCGGGTTTTTTTTTTTTTTTTTTTTTTTTTTTTGCATTATCAGGCACATAATTTGCTAAAGTGGGGAAAATGTGTAATTGTTTTTTTATTTGCCTCAGTAATTTTTTGAAACTTAATAAGTTTCTTATAGCATACAATACCAGATATAATTTCTGATTATTTATTGAAAAAGATGTAGAATACCATCGCAAAAATTACTAGATATACTGTACCTTTATGAGGAATCAATGGTTGTGACCATTTTTAAACTATTAATTTTAATCTTTTTAAGAAGAAGAGCTCTATATAAAAATATAGGAAGAAGTCAAATTTTAAATCTAAAATATATTATTAGAATTTTTCTTTACTATATAAGAGTTTATATCCAAAGATATCATATATTAAATTTTAAGAAAGATCTGATAGATAATTTGGTGTCCATGCAGCCTCCTTGATAACCTAATATTTTACAATTAATGAAAACAGATGTGATATATAAATTCACAAGAATGTTTTAACAGTTTCAGCTGCAAAACCTCGAATTGGAAGAAATGGAATTGAATGTTAAAGAGGTAATTTAAAAACAAATTTCATTTAAGATTATATACAAAATTACCACAACAAAAACGATAATGAAGGTGTGATGTGTAAATGTAGTCAAACAGCCTTACTTTCTACACTAAATAGCAGATGATTTAGATTATGATGAATGATTTCAGCAGCTACCCCAAATTATACTGATATAAACTGGAGGAGAACAATTTATGCTTTTTTAAGGTCACCTGAGTAAACTCAGGTGACCTATTGCTATCTGTTTTCGTCCGTCGTCGTGCGACGTGCGTCATATGCGTTAACAATTTTAGATTTTTAACTTCTTCGTGAAAACTACATAGCCAATTGTTTCCATTTTTGGTGTGAAGCATCTCTATGGTAAGAGGAATGTTAATTGTGAAATTCATGGCTCTACCACCCTGGGGCACCACAGGCGGGGCCAAATAGCAAAAAAAACCCCAAATTTTCAAAAAACTTCTTCTACTCCCACACATGTGAGGAAAAAACTTAATACGTGGTTATGATGTCCATGAAGCCCTCTACCAAAATTGTGAAATTCATGGCCCCTGGGTCAGGGGTTCAAGCCGTAAGGGAGGGGCCAATATGGCCATATAGTAAAAATGTATTAACTCTTAGAAAATCTTCTTCTGTACTCCCATATATATGTGAGAAATCAAAATGCATGGCTATGATGTCCATGAAGTTCTCTACCTAAATTGATAAATTAATGACCCCTGGGTCAGGGGTTCAGGCCGTAAGGGAGGGGCCAATATAGCCATATAGTGAAAATGTATTAAATCTTAGAAAATTTTCTTCTTTATTCCCACACATGTTGGAAAAATACTGAATGCATGGTTATAATGTCCACAAACTTCTCTACCTAAATTGTGAAATTCATGGCCCCTGGATCAGGGGTTCAGGCTATAAAGGGGGTTCTAACTCTAGGGTGGGGCCAAAATGGATGTATAGTGTTAATGCATATAATGTTTAAAAATTATCTTCTCTACTCCCACAAACCTCTAAGGAAAACTGAATTCATAATTTTGTAGACCAGGAAGCCCTATAACAAAATTATAAATTTCATGTCCCCCGAGGTAGGGGTTCTGACTCTAGGGCGGGGCCAAAATAACCATATAGTGTTAATGCATTTAATGTTTTTAAAAAATCGTCTTCTTTACTTCTGCTGATACTGAATAAAAACTGCAGACTGCATGTAAAGAAAGAAAATAAAGCCATCTATCAAAATTTAAAATTTCATGTCTCCCAATGTAGGGATTTGAATCTAGGGCACGGCCAAAACACTCATTTAGTGTATAGGGTAGGGTTTCTTAATGCAGGGTGTGGCCAAAATGGTCATTTAGTGTTAATGTATATAATGTTTAAACAACATCTACTGAGACAGAATAAAAACTGACTGCATATTTAGAAAAAAACCATTAAGCTGTCATCTTTAATGATATTTCATGTCACCTTCTTGTAAGGCAAGGGTTATGGCTGGGGGGGGGGGGTATATTTGTCTTCTTATTTAATTCTGCTCAGGAATTTCAATGAAAGAAATAAGTAAATTCACATATTTAAAAAAGAGAAAGAATGAAGCTGTCTATCAATGTTAAGATATTGTGAAACCATTAGGAAAGAGTACAGGGGGAGTTAATGGATTTACGTTCCCTTGCTTCTTCATAATGGAGTTATCTTCCTTTGCTTGTTCATACAGTAAAACTTGGTTATAGCGAAGTCCTAGGGACCAATGGATTTACTTCGTTTTATCCGTAATTCGTTTTATCCATAAAATGATTTCGTAATAATAACAATAGTGAATTCACTATATACATGTTTTCATGTTTTCTTTCACCAGACTAAATCTTTTGCTAATTGAGGCTTAGAATGAAAATATATTCCTTTGAAACCTTTAATAATCGGGTTGTAAATTAAAGAATTTATTTGAAAATAAATTCATTCAAACTAATATTGTAATGGTAGAGCAAACTTTTTAAACTAAAGAAATTCGTTATAAAAGTGTTTTAATTTCGTCATTATTGACCTCTATGGGACTTAAAATCAGTTTGCTATATCCGTAAATTTGTTATATCTGAATTCAATATAACCGTAAACTTTTGCAAAGATTTGTTAAGAATTTTACCGGGGACTCAAAAAAAACCTTCGCTATATCCGAGATTTCGCTATATCCTTGTTCGTACTAAACGAGTTTTACTGTATTAAGTAATTAATCATTGAATATAATGTAATTTAGAAGTTGTCTGATCAAAAGAGTTATGCAAGTATTTCTAACATTTGAAACAAAAACAGTTTTTGAACTTCTAAATAAACAAATAGACATGTTAATAGTAAAGTAATAATTGGCTAACCAAAATCACCGACAAGCAGTACATGTAAAATGATTTTGGTATAAATGCCAGATGGTGAAAATTGAAAGTTGGAACAGGAGAAGTGAGTAACACTACTTAAATTTTATTAGCTTTTTTTTGTTTAAATGCCCACAGGGAGAGTTTCTGTCTGCCCCTGGGGATGGGGGATGGGAGGTTGTTTTAAATAAAAATGTATACTAGCCACCTTGTTTTAGTTTATCTATGAAAACATATACACATAAAACCTATCTTGAAAGTTGACAAATATGGAAAAACTATTTTCTGTCAGTGTATTGCATCTTTTCAATATTAGATCATGCACTCTATTATGATCTTTAAGATTTTCGCTAAAATTATTATAGGTTTCATAGTCCTCTTTGAAAGATTTCAGGCAGGGAGGTGCTCATCATTACAATTTTTCTACTCCAGAATGAAACTTAATTAAATGCATATATCAGACTCCTCGGCACGTTTGTGTATGGGCTATGATACTCCGGTGAGCGTTAAGGCCTATTGGCCTCTTGTTTAAAGGATCCACTTAATAGAAAGCATAAAATGCCCCAACTCAATTTATACTTGTATAATTTAGGGTAGCTTTTGAATTATTTCAATGAATTATGTTGTCTGAATATCTGTGTTAGGATGAAGCATCAAATATTTTCATAGATTCAAAATCTTGGAAGAATGTAGACATGGATTTTCGTAATGAAAAAACATGTACGAGTTATTTAACTGCATCATCTCTGTTTTACAAACATTAAGTTGGATTGTCAGTCTAAGGCACTTTTCTGATAAACTCTGCACGGGTTTCAAAGTACATGTAGTTATATAGTTTATAATTGTTCAATGTAGTTTCATAGATTTAAAAGACTTAGCTGCCAGTGAACAGTTATACATTATTGTTTGCAAAACATGTGCATTTGAAGTTATAACCAACCATGTGTACATGTCTTCAATTATATGCACTTGTTTCAAATAAATTTAGGCAGAAGATTTCAGTGAACTCGTGAAAACCTACACAGATGCGGATGCTGAATTTGATCAACAAAACAGATACCTCTCATCATTTGGACTGCAAAGAAATCCTATCACTGGTGATGGTAATTGTCTGTTCCGCTCCATAAGCTTCTCCCTGTATGATCATCAAGATAATCATCAGGAGCTAAGGAATTTGGCAGTCGAAACACTGAGAGGTAATATGTATGTTTTTCAAAATTATTTTCTAGATGATGCAGGTACACCAGATGAGCAAATAAACCGTTTAAGCCAACAGTATACATATGCAGGTCAAGAGTCAAATTTAGCACTGTCCATGGCTTTGAACATTAATATTTTGGTCACTTTTGGAGGAGATTTACATAATCCTCAAATAACTACGTATGAAAATAATTTCTCACAAGGTCAGCCTCAACAAACCATCCATATTGCATGGAGAAGAGCTGGTGGAGGTCATTATGAGTCTATCACTGAGGTAGATACTAGTAACCAGTTCTCTTCCTTTGTCCCTAGGTTAGATCCAGTATTGTTACCAGGTCAAGATCATAGCAATACAAAACCAAATGGTTCACAATTTTCAAAGCCAATCAATATGCATAATTATAAATCATT
>WFKH01011925.1:45435596-45450743 GCA_016163765.1 Magallana hongkongensis
GATATTTTTTAATATAATTTTGTTTTATATGATTGTATTATATTTATATAAATATATATATATATATATATATATATTAGAGAGAAATGTAAGGACCTGAAAATGAGAATTGACATGAACATTTTGATTTGATCTTCATATTAAAACGTTAAAAGAGATATTTGTCAAAATGAATTTTGATTAGTATGTAAATACTTATCCATATATTTTATGTAATATATATATTATACAGAAAAGCGATTGACCTGAAAATGTGAACTGACATAAAAAATATGACATATATTGTATGTAAATAATAATCGATAGAACAGTATGTATACAAGTCAAAAGTTCAATATTAATTTTGGTTATAATATAATATTATAATATTTTATTTTTTGTATTCTAATTCAAAAAATTTAAACAGTAATATGTGCCCAGTGTATTAAACACTGTAACATGTACGGATATATGTCTTCATTTATTTTAATTTACATGTATACACACCTCCTTTCATATCTGTGTCTGAGTTCTTTCGGGGGCTCCTGGGAGTATAGATAACATGATAGGGCCCCAGGGAGCGAACACCATTTTTGATGCCTTGAATGACTTGAGAATTAAAATTTTTTTGACATGAAAAGTGGATTTAACTGGTAAATTAAATATTTGAACTAAAAATTGGAATTGACCTGAAAACTTTTGTCATCAAAATGATATGTAACCTGTTATAAATATTATTTATTAAATACAATTAAATCTGTATAATTCAAAAATTTTGAATTTTATTTCAGAAAAAGATTGACCTTCAATTTAAAACTTAGTCACTATATATAGGGTATACATGTATGTCAAATTTCTATGAAACATTACGCGGTGTTTATGGGTATACTTGGATTTTTCCTAAGCTAACTACCGTATACATTAATTCATCTGAGAAATGTGATCTGCCTTGGGTTGTACACTGGGACAGTAATATTTACTTACCTTACCTAATCTACAATAAAGTATTTATAAAGTCAAATGAATTTGCAGTTTTCAAAATTCAAAATGCAGTTTTGGGTATGTAAGGAAAATTAATATTAATTTTTATGTACTTCAAATTACCATCACCATTCCTTTGGAATTACCATTATTTTCTATTTACTTGAGTAATGGTTCATAATGATTACAACTTTGTTGATTTTATTTTTGATTTGAAATTTGTCATGTTTATTTAGAACACACATTGGCTTGTCTCCGTAGGTGGCAAACAAAGGGGTTATATAATTGGGGGTATTACACCCCATTCATTGTTACCTGTATAGTGTAGTATACACATATTTAATGAACTGAAACAGAGTACAAGTACACATGACTTAATCAAAGTTATATGGTGGCATAGTTCTGCCACCACTTGTCAGATAATTATGTCGACTTGTCAGATCTTGATGTCGACTTGTCAGATAATTATGTTGACTTGTCAGATCTTTATGTCGACTTGTCTGAATGTCACTTATTCGCGTGTACAAAAATTCAACGCTAAAACGTTTCCATGCCTAATTTGTGCCATCCAGTTGACATAATATTTTCTGACAAGTCGACATAAGGATCTGACAAGTCGACATAATTATTTGACAAGACGACATAAGATCTGACAAGTCAACATCATTATCTGACAAGTCGACTTATAATATGAATGACAATTTTCTTCAAACTACTGACCATTTTGGTTTTTTCTGTCAGAAAATTATGTTAACTTGTCAGCTCTTTATGTCGACTTGTCAGATAATTATCTTAACTTCTCAGATCTTGATGTCGACTTGTCAGATAATTATGTTAACTTCTTAGATCTTGATGTCGACTTGTCAGATATTATGATGACAAGGAAGTGGCAGTCAGTGGCACTAACACGCTTTGACAACAAAATATTTACTTTCTAGTTAACATGATTATTTTCTGGCAAGTCTACAAAAAGATCTGACAAGTTGACATATTAAATATCTGACAAGTCGACATCAAGATCTGACAAGTCGACATAATTATCTGACAAGTGGTGGCAGATCCATGCCACCATAAAGTTAAACTAACATTCACTATATCTTTTAACCTTTCGCTTTTGTATTTATTTCTTAAAATAATATTTTAATAATAGTTTAATATGAAATTACAGTTTGAATTTAAAAAAAATGCGAAATCTGACTGTATAAGTTGAATTATTCCAACTTACACAGTCAGATTTCGCATTTTTTATTTTGTTCAAAATGACGAGGCTGTATCTTTGATAGCAGTATATTTTTTTAATTTCCTTCCTACTTACACTTACTGTACATGTATGCAAAATTAGCTTAAAATTGGATCGATATATATGGCAGTAAAGTATGGCTCTTACTTGTATATATATAATCTCTCTATCAAAGCCAAAAAATTTAAAAACTAAAGATTTGAAGCAGGTATCGTAGTTTATACTGAAATAGCTAGTACACGCATTACAGATGTTTAATCCACTTCTAAATCTATCGCGGGAAATATAGCGCGGGATCACTGTGACGTCATACGTTAAAAATCTGTAATCATTTGTTTAGGTATCTCGACTCAATACGAAGGATTGGAAGCATGTAAAAAATCTCTTGGGTCTCACCGAAGCTTTTGCGGTACTCAAAACGTGTCTTCAAACCTAAAGGCGCCCTAAATTACGAGTTAAATGTTAGCCATTTTTGGCATAGCACCACGGGAGAAAACATTAGAGAGCATTATGGGACCTAGACAAAAAATTTTCTTGATGAATCTGTAAGTTTAGCTCGTTCTTTTTCCCGCGCGACTGGTTCTTAGAGCTCGCTTCGCTATAAATTTTCAGGTCATTCAGGTCTTTAGTATTTCAGGTCTTTAGTACGTCCCGTCCCGGACTGACTTCCGAGAAGGTACCTCAACGAAGTTGATAATTTGGTAAAAGACGACATCGAAAGGCCTACCAACAGAAGCAAAGCCATCCCTGCTGTAATCCAAGTAGGTATCATAGTCATTATAATTATCACAACGCACATCATATCCCATCTTTGAATATTTACACCATATTGATAACGTCACTTCCTGATTACTTCGTCATCAAAACGGTGCTTGTTGATATATATAGGCATTGATCACATAGTCTAGTCAATATACAAAACGACCTCAAGAAAATTGCTACAAAAGGTTTTGTTGTTTTAAGTTATACTACAATACAGTCTAAACAACATATTTAAAATGTATAAAAATATTATTTGCGGAAGACGTAAAAAAGAGGGTCTGTTTGTAATCACGAACCGTAAAAATTGAATTTTCATTTATGCTGCGATTCGTCCTCCATACACAGAAAATATGACGTAATGATGACACAAGTTGTGAAATTTAGTCATTATTAGTTAAGAAAGATATTTTAAAAAACTGCAATAATCATTTATGTCATATAAATACATTTATATGGGTTTTCTGAGGGTCTCTTACTGTTTATTTGATGCTATATAGGTAAAAGTATAATTAAGGAAGTTGGCTCCTGAAATAATAGTAATGTCAATCATCCGAAAACCACTTAGATATAAAGATGGGGACCTAAAATGTTCATTTATTTTATTTGTGACCCTTGTCACATGCACTTTTTTGGAAATATAGGGCCTCAAACAGAAATGATAATTTTCCTGAAATTTTTGCTAAAATTTGATATAGAAATTGATAATTTGAAGAAATCAAACAAATATTTATAGTTTGAACAATTATATAATTATGATTTTAATACAGTATGAAGTTGAACACAGGTAGTGACTATAAAAGTAAAATCTAAGTCAAAGTTTAAAAATTCTTGCTTTACTGGTGGCTTCAAAGGCCAGTACACAATGAACACAACAACAGATGTTACAAAATTTTGGAGTAATCAAATTATAACGCAAATAAAAAAAGTTATAGTAATGTCATCTTTCCAAAACTTTGCATACAAATAGACATACATTTAATGTCTCATTTAAAAGTAAAATAAGTAGGGGTCACATTCCAAAAATTTGAGATATAGCATGAAATAAGCTAATTTTAGGCCAAAATTGGAGTTAATTTTTTCTTAACTTTTATGAAATATAAGCTAAATATGCCAAAATATATCGATAGAAATATCAAAACATTGTTTAAATATGTTTTTCCGAATATCATGAATATATCGTAATACACAAACTATCTAGAAGTTTGGTCTGCGCTGAAAATTAGGAAGCTAAAGTAACAGTACTCTAAAACTAGTGAGTTATGAAAATTGTTCATTTCCTTCTTGACAACCTTCCGCCACAAAATATAGTCCCTTACTAAACTCTGTAAAAATGTAATTTTTTAAAAACAATTTTATTCAATATAGTTTATTTGGCATTGTAAAATATAATTATACTACTAGAATTAATATGTGATGCAGAATTTTCAGACTAGAGGTGACCCAAAATGGCTACCCAAAACCTAAGGAGCGAACCTCTTTAATAACATGAATTTGAGCCAAGTAGAGAGACTCGTTAAATCAAAACAATCGTTCATTGCCCAATTCCAGATATTTGCCAGCAGAAATACATTCGCAAAAATCTTAAATCAAAAATTTATAAAGCAGATATCCAAAATCAAATTGTCTTACTGAGGTTGCAGTCGCCTTAATTCGCTTGGAGAAATAATCTATGGTGAGCCAGAAGAGGCATTTTTTGCATTCTTTACGCATAAAAGGTAAAACAACTTTCAAGGCAATTTTAAAAATCTGGTTTGATTTCAAATTTTTTAATAAAAAATATAAGATTTCTCAGAGGATAAAACATTATTTCAGATGATATTCTAAATTTGCAGTATAATTTTTAAAAATAAATGTACAGAATCAAAAAAGGGCAATGTTTTATCTGCTGAATATTCTGGAGACGAGGCATATGGTATGTCCATTATAATAACTGATAGTTTCTATAAGGAATCAGAAGTTACTTAAAACATGCCATTGGGTATCAAAAAGGAAACGTTTCTTTTGAATGAATCAAACAAGAAACGCTTAATTGAACTTCTTGTACGAAACTACACGAAAGCAATACTGAAGCTCACAGAGTTCGGGTGGTGATGCTGATTTTTAAAAACGGTTGATAAGGCAGACGATAACACAGTGGTAGTAGTGGAGAAGACACTGATTTGCTGGTTCTACTGTGCCATTATGCAAAAGAAGGCTTACGCAGCATTTTTTTTTTCACTTCTAACAAACAGATGTCAACACAAATTTCTGATATATCTAAAATACAATCAGTTCTTGGAATTGATTGTTCTCTTCAATTCCTTTTTATTAAATGCTTTAACATGGTGAGACACAACAAGTCGTTTGTATGGCTTTGGGAAACCTGCTGCCTTGAAATCTTTTTTGGAATTCATCTAAAATCGCAAAGATTTGCATTTCTGCAAGAAAATGCTAGCAAAAAAATATAATCAATGCGAGAGAGAAAGCAATAGTCAGTGTGTACGGTGGGGCACCTGAAGAGGGTATAGACATTCTCAGGTGGAGATAGTTTACGACCAAGACAGTTAGGGGCATGCTGTGGTCCAAGTGCAGTCACTTCCATTAACTTTTGATGCTGCCATGTGTACAATAAATGCGAACGTCCACACTTCATTTCACAACTTACACATAATAAAAAGACCCTTTAATTGCATTGCAGCGCACCGAGCAGGATGACGCCAGGTTTATTTTTCAACACATAAACAAGCAGGTTTATTTTTCACACACAAACAATCCATTGCATATAAGGCACTAACATATGATAACAGTATGAGCATCCATAAAACTATATGGTATTACATGATTTAAGCCTCCTCCGCCGCCCAGGAAAAACCATAGATAAAAAACAAATGTTTTGAAAATCCTATGGAAACCTGTGTATCCGCGGCTAAATGCGGAGTCAGCAAACATGCGAGTGTCGGAACCTCACTCTTGAAATAATTTATAGACTTGTGAAATATGAAATACACGTATATATAATATATATGTAATTTACAAACATAAAAAAACAACAACAAAAAAAAAACACGACTTGCTCGGGACGGCGTGCGCTAGAAAGTGAACCTTACTGACAACCCATGAATCGATTCGAACACGTACACAATACTGAAATTTCATTGGCTGAATACTACATAACAAGATAAACTTGTAACACAACACTTTCGTAATAATTTACATGTCGTCAGGACAATTATTTTTCGCTATACTTCGTAACGCGAAAAAATTTTAGTCCACACTTCATTTCACAACTTACACATAATAAAAAGACCCTTTAATTGCATTGCAGCGCACCGAGCAGGATGACCCTAGACATTACCAAAGAAAGGGAGAGAAAGGAAGAAAAAATAATCATAATAACAATTGTTTTGACACATATAACCTTTTTTCTACAGAATCCTTCACGTAAACATTTTTGCTAGACGCCGATTTCCACCGCCCGTGTCTTTGTAAACACCTTTCATTGACACTAGCATTTGCAGCAGCAGTTGCCCCTCCTGATCTAAGGGAGTGTAGACCAATATTTAAATCCGGAGCTACAGTTTTTAAAAGATTAACAATATTTTGCTTTGCTGCAGTATAACTTAGCTTTTTATTTTTTGCCACTAACTTGGAAATACCATTGCTTCTTAAAGCGGGCTTAAAAATAAAATGATCAGAACACATATCAATTCCCGCCTCCTTTGTATAACGTAAAAACATGTCATATGCATATGGACAAGCACTAGTAACACCTTTTGCTATGAGTACTTCGTTTCCATCTCTGTATTGATCATTTTTGCATTTTTCAATAAAAATTTGTAAATAATTTTGTTCAACAATGATATCTTTACATTTCAAAAAACTTAATTCGTCAAATCTTAAAAAGCCGGCAAAACCTATCAAAATCATAGCTAAATTTCTAAGCATAAGAACATCTGTAGTATCTGCATGTAAATCGCACAGGGTCTTTAGCATCTGACGGTCGACGGGATCTTTTCTGCGCACTGGTCTACTCGTTAATCGTTTAGCCGACTCTTGCAGTGATTTCACAAAGGAATTATCTGTGGGATCTGGATAACCGCTGATTTCATGCATCCATTTTATTGAATAAATTGCAGTGTTTACTGTAGAATACGAAGCACCAGAATCTAACAAATAAGTAATATATAAAGCAACATGTATTGGCTGTGCTGGAATCTCACTGTGTTCGTGGTCATTTATGAACTTTTTCCATCGTTGAAAACCATGTTTGTAGGCCTTGTTGGTACTGTCACTCTTTGATGATAAAAGATACCCACACATATGCTCGCTGAAAATCCCCAGTTTGCTGTCCAATGAAACGCCGCTATCGGTAACTGCTTTGTTTACATGTGACTGTACTCCTAGTCCTGGAAAAAATTAGTCATCACCAAAATGAAATATCATTTAAAAAAAAATTTGAACAATTTTTCTAAAACTGTATTCTCAATACCAACATCTTAAACTTCAGTGGAAATTTTGCAAAAACTGATTTATTACTCTTGCCATGCGTTATCAATTTTTTGTCAGGCAAATAATCACAAAATTTTACAAAACTTTTATAACAGTTTCCCTCAAATATCAAAGGCCAATATGAGGAAGACTTCCATTCCGGAATAACCAATGTACCTGTAGCCCTCTCTGCTATCATTTTGTTAATAACTCTTGGTATATAACTGGGTGGAGGAACTAACCAGTTATTTTCACTTACCCAAACCTGAGAAAACGCATCGACTGCCTCTGTTCCTGGACACCAATATTTAGAATTGAACCTTTCACACTTTTTATTGTAATGTGTAGCAAACCTATCAACAGTATGCGTGCCCCATAGTTTTTCGTAACTGTTAAATACATCATCGTGTACTGACCAATCGTCCATGTCAGTTACACGACTTAAAAAATCTGCTCTTTTGTTTTCATTTCTGGGTTTCCATACATTACTTACTTGAGTGCTGTTTTGAATGCAAGTTTCAAATATTTGGCTTGCAATGATTTGTAAATATGGTTTCTTGCTCCCAACTTGCATGATTTTTGCAACGTTTTTACTGTCTGATATGACATTTAAATTTGAATTTTTTATAAGACTGACTTTACTTTTCATGACCCTGTTAACAGTTTCTAATTCTCTCCATGTTGAGCTCCGCATCGCTTCTTCTGCTGTCCAATTTCCTACTACACTCCCCATAAAAACATTGTCATCGTCATCATTGATACATTCAAAATAACCACCAAAGCCTACATCCGAGGCGTCACAATATAAGAATAAGCTGCATACATCTGATGCACTTACAAAATCAATGGAACAACCGTTCCCATTCAAAATTGAAACACTTTTCCGCCAAAATTCAATTTCTCTCAAAGCATCTGCTGTTATTTTTACCTGAGCTTCCCAGCTAGCCTTGCTTGATATGCAGTAATACAAAAATCTTGTTTTCATTCTAACAATGTCACCAAAGACAACTTTCATGGAAATAATTTGACCAACAATTTTAGCCAAAAATTTTGCACGAAAATACAATACATTTTTCTGTACCTCACCATGTATTGTATCTAAACAAAAAATTAAACGATGAATTCTGTCGTTGCTGATGTGAACTTGACCTTTCTCTGTATTCCAATGCAGACCTAACCAATCACAGGTCCGACTTGGAATCCAGTTACATTTGTCGTCTGCAAACAGGAAACCTAAATTTTGAAAAAGCATTTTTATTGAATAACTTACATTTGATGTCGCTTCGAAACTGCTGCCTGCAGCTATACCGTCGTCTAAAAATGTTATAATTTTTATTCCTTCTGATCTTAAATGCCTCACCGGTTCTCTAAGAACTTTTGAAAAAATGTACCCTGCCGTAGAAATACCAAAAGGTAATACATTGTATACGAAATATGAAAATTTGCCATTTTCTTCCCAAGAGAAACCTAAATATTGTCGATGCTCCTCGTAAATCTCTATATGGTGATAGGCTGACTTTAAATCAAAAGTAAACATAAAATCTCCCATTTTAAGCATTTCTTTTGCAGTGACAGAATCTTCGTATCTAAACTTAAACTTGTGCAAATGAGGATTCACATGCCTGCAATCCAGCACCAACCTTCGCTTACCGTTTCTATTTTTGGCCACCGTCAAAGGATTTACAACTGTTGGTTTTTCCCTTACCCGTGACACACATCCCTTTTCTATCAAATTCCTTATCTCACCTGTGACGAATTCTGGTTCATCTCTCGCTGACCTATTGTTGTTTAATTCAATAGAAGAAGGATTTGTTTTGAATGGAATTTTATATCCTGACTTTATAATATCTAATATTGTCTTACCTGTCCCCATTTTCTCCCATTCATTGTAACGTGATCTTAAACGACCAACTGGAGATATGACATTACTTATATCATTAAAAAGCGCCACATTTGAAATAGGCAAAAAATTATCTAAATTTTCACTTATCTTGTTTGCTTTGTCATCTTTCTTCGTGCAATCCCGACTCCAATGCCCCTTAGCTCCGCAGTCAAAACATCTGCCGGGTTTTCCACTGCTCGTTGATCTTTCATCTGTCTCCATTCGGGTGACGGTCGCCGGTTTCTTCTGATAAGGTTCGAATCTCTGTCGTTTTCTCCCGTTGAAAACTTTCCGCTCGGCTCTTATCTGTGCTCTGTACATCTTCTTCTCATCGTCAGAGTCATCTGCTATGGGGTTGGTCTGATACTCTTGCACTACTTTCCAACCAAGCTGAGACGAATCTGCCAACTTAATCACCTTCTGACGATTTTTAACCATCTCAATACCTTCAGCGATACTGGTCTTTGCCGACTCCACTCCATCGTCGCTCCCGCAGTTTAAATGTTCCCTGGCCTCCTTTAACTTCGTGAGCACTCGGGCTTCATGCTTATACTGGTTCTCGTTTCCTTTTTTACGAAACACGTAATGCTCATTCAAGTTGTCCTCAATTTTGCTAATTTGTGACGCGGAAATTTGTTGAATATTTTGTTGAAAAACCGACAAACGACTGTCCATCATATTTTGCAAACTACTTAACAATTCGGACTGCTGACGTGAAACTACTCTGTTGACTTCTTCTGAAATCGAGCTTTGTATCTGCCTGGCGTCCATGACAAAACACGACTTGCTCGGGACGGCGTGCGCTAGAAAGTGAACCTTACTGACAACCCATGAATCGATTCGAACACGTACACAATACTGAAATTTCATTGGCTGAATACTACATAACAAGATAAACTTGTAACACAACACTTTCGTAATAATTTACATGTCGTCAGGACAATTATTTTTCGCTATACTTCGTAACGCGAAAAAATTTTATTACTCACAGTTTTACTACTGGAAAAGCAAAACAGTTGCAGATCTCGATCTTACTGAATAGGGTGGACTCAGAAACTTGCAAACCTTACTTATTGAATTGTCTAAACAACCTGCACCTGATCTTTGTTGAAAAGGGTACCTGTAAAGTGCGAAACGAAATAGAAACGAAACGAAACGAAATATACCGAAACGAAACGAAATCTACCGAAACGAAACGAAACCTACCGAAACGAAACAAAACGAAACGAAATCAAAACGAAACGAAACGAAACTTACCGAAACGAAACTATCAGAATATTTTTGAAATTATGAAAGATATATAATATTATATATATAATGTGTAAGGATTATTTTTTACTTCATATAAAATCTACATAGTTCAAGCAATTGTTATATAAAGGCTTCCTTCTCTAGTGACGTATTTTATTGATACGTGCATATATATATATACTGTAAATCAGCTGCCAGCTGCAAATATGCTAGAGCGTACTATTAAATTTCAAAATACATGTACTTATTTCAAAATATGCGTAGTATTCTCTTTTATTATGTCTTACTCTTATTTTTAGCCCTTAATCATCTACATACAACAATTTGAGAACGTTATCGCTTTGTTACTTCATTGTGGTAAAATGATTACGAATTTAAGAAAAACGGATTAATAGCTATTTTTCTTTACATTGAAATTAAAATAATTAGTAGTCAAGAATGACGCAGAGAGAGAGAGAGAGAGAGAGAGAGAGAGAGAGAGAGAGAGCCCACAATATGCACACAAGGCAAAAAGTTAACAAAATGTAAATATAAGCATTAAATCATTATTTTTTGAAAGATGTAGTCTCATAACTGCAGCGGTGTGTGCATACAAATTTTCATAACGCGCTTAAACGCGTTATTCAGTTTGTATGCACACACCACTGCAGTTATGAGACTATATCTTTCAAAAAATAATGATTCAATGCTTAATCGTTAATAATGCTTTATAAAGGCATACTAATGTGCATCCGATATTTGAATGTCGGCTGTTCACTTATAAATGAGATACAGGCTTCGCAATTCTTTGTTTAAAACAAAGCTCGTGCCATGTTTTTGTTTATTAGTACATCCGTTTCATAGATGTAAAAACTTTATTCAAATCAGATTTTTTCTATTTGCACATAATTATGCAATTTCTACTGCTTGTCGCATTTTTCATCCCGCAACCTAAATGTGAACAAAAACATGGCACGAGCTTTGTTTACACTGAATCTCAATCGAGCCATGACGACTGACATTCAAATTTTGGTTGACAATTTAGAATAGCTTTGTTATGCATATTACTAGTATCCATTAAAATGGTAAAATAAAATTCAGCCCAATTCGTGACCATGTCCCTTTACATGTTTCCAGACTTCCGCGTTTTTCAATGAAAACCCTATATTTTATCCCTAAATTCCTTCAAAGTTTTTAAATCAGTTGTACATATTCAATCCTTTCACGTAAGTTCATAATAAATTGACAACCGTTTGATTTAATTCAGTTATGTATTTTTTCCAGATTTCTGCGATTTTTTAAAATGAAAACCCTATTTTTTACCCCGAAATTCCTTCAATATTTGTTGTCAAAGTTTTCAAATGAGTTGTTCATATTCAATCCTTTCACTTAAGTTCATAATAGATTGACAACAATTTGATTTAATTCAGTTATGAAATTTTTCTAGATTTCTGCGATTTTTTAAAATGAAAACCCTATTTTTTCCCCCAAAAAATCCTTGAATATTTATTGTCAAAGTTTTTAAATCGGTTGTACCTATTCAAACCTTTCTTTTAGTCCATATACCCATTTGATTTAATTTAGTTATGAAATTTTTCCAGATTTCCGCCATTTTTCTTTGAAAATCCTATTTTTAACCCCAAAAATCCTTCAATATTTGTTGTCAACGTTTTAAAATCAGTTGACGTACATATTCAATCCTTTCATTTTAGATCAGAATAAATTGACAAATATTTATTTAATGTTAGCTATTAAATTTTTCTAGATTTCAGCGATTTTTCAATAGTAACCCAGTTTTTAACCTCCAAAAACATATTTTCCGCAAATTTTAGAAATGTATATTTTTAATACATAATTTGTACATATAAATACTTTTGTTTTCAATAATAATAAGCTTTGTAGCAATTTTCTTGAGGTTTGGCGAAAATTTTGACAGATTGACTAGACTAACACGGGCACGGATCAACCACGAAATAACTTTGAATATGTACTTGCTTATACACACGTGGGAAAAACAATTATTCCTACATATCCCAACCTTCAGAGTACAATTACATGCTATACCATGAAATGTATTCTTTCTTCGAATGAGTGTGTAATGAAGTGATGAATTCAGCGGGGTCGTTTGGACCCCCCCTCCCCCAACCGATTTCAGTATTTTTTTTTTAACAATAGGTTCATGGTCACATCTCTCATACATATACTTTATATGTAAAATATCGATGAATGTGCAGGATCAGATATGTTTAATCCCTTTTTTTTGTCATGGTGAAACGTCGAACTTCGGTTTGATTATAAGATCGCACAGCCCAGATAGCCAACAGGTAGGCCCGACGTTCGGCCAGCTGGGAGAACCTTCGTTGGGCCTACATGCTGGGCCAACGTAAAGCTAATATGTTGGACCAACGTTCGACCGATGAGCAAAAATACATTGGGCCAACATAGTTTGCCAACGTTGGCCCACCAAAGGTTGATTGCGTTGTTCCAACCAGTTAGCCAACATTGGCCCAATTTGATTACCATTCAGTTTTTTAACCCAACATTTTACCAACAACACAAATTTGGTCAAAACAACAATATAAACACTTTTAAATTCTCTATCTATATTGAGCATAATAATTCAAACAAAACACAATAATTAGTCTTATTTCATTGTATGTGCTTGTCGGCTTTGTTTTTTAACAAAATTGTATCTGATAAGTTTTCAGTCACACAAATTGATCACCAGACTGGGTGTTAGCCGCCGCTTCTTGTTATCGTCCTGTCTTTCTGTCCTCTCTTTTCTTCCGGTCTCCATCTCTATCCGCGGCAAACTGGAACAAATCTTTACGAATCCCTGAAATCTCCGCATATGTAGCAGTTGCACAGAGTCTGTTCTTTCGCACGGTAGCTATTAACCAAGAGAATCACTTAAGAAGTTACAATAATCCTTCTCAATCATAAAAATAAACACGCTTAATTACCATTAGCTTACCATATACACATTTGATTTTCAATAACAAATCACAAATTACAATAAGTCAGAATCATAGTTTACAACATACGTTCTGAAATTTAAATGACAATCAACAATACATTTTGTAAAAATCTCTCTTTATCAAAAAGCGCGTACATTAATATATTTAGTATATATGCGCTCAAGTCAAGATTTCGGTGAGATGACGTGAAATAACTCATCTTTACAAAAAATATTATTACTCATCTTCTTAAATACATGTACTCCAAAGAAATAATGCTAATATTAAATTCTTGATTTCTTTCAGATGCGTACATCCAACTGGGAGTGTATTACCCTTTGTCACTCAAAAGTGCATGAAGACTGTTGTAGCATGCTTCAAGCTACATAACAAGTGTATCAAGGACAGACTGCCAATGCCAGAGGTGGACTTTGTTATCCAGCCCCAGGGTGAGGAGGAAATCAACAATCTCCAAGCAAACGGTGCAGGTGCAGCTCAACAGATCAGAAAGAGGCTGGTTCAATGCTTTTAACATAGTAAGTTCAATAAACTTGCAAGTGAAGACAACAAGATATATGGTTATAAACATAATTGTAATCATGTCATCATAACTTGACTGTCTGTTAAACAAATGATGATAACAATAGCAAAACAAGTATAACACAAATGTAACTTTATCCATTGGATTTGATATTAAACAAATTTCCATTTCAAAATGCAATGTAATTTAGCAATCAAGAGTAATTACCATGCTATGACATCACAGAGTATTTATTTTATTTCTTACTGAAATGACCATAATATCTTCATTGCATCAGAAAATTTAGAAAATCAAGATTTACACATACCCCCCCCCCCCCTAGGAATTTATCAAGCAATACAAGAGAATAATGAGCCACATTGTTCACCTATGGAATATTTTTAAATTGATGTATCATGTGGCATTGCAGAATTTTTGTTCTTCTAATTTTCACTATACTATACAAGAAGAATATCTTTAAGACACCTATTCAAATGTTAACAGAGTTTTATGATTATCTCCCTTTCAAAAAGGTTGACCCTTTAATTCAATATTTTAGAATATCCAATAATGATGTTTACTGCCAATGGGTTCTAGAGTAGAAGGAAAATATGTGTTAAGTTTACAAACAGACAGATGGACAGACAGACATAGAGACACCAATTCATCAGAAAAGCTCTTTACATGGTATACAAAAGGCTAATTACATTACGCTGAAAAAAATTATAAATTTCTTTCACAACAAGACCTTTGATAGTTGGTGAAACTGAGCAAGATGCTGGTTCAAGCTCAACTAAGGGTTCGAGAGTTTGAAAAGAATAAGAACAGCAACAGTTTTTTCTTTTCAATTCCACACAAATCTCTTTCAGCACATCCAACTTCTTTTCTATCTCGAGCAGACTTTTCTTAAGCTCCAGTTTCTCTTTCTGGATGTTAAGCAGTAGCTCTGCCTTGGAGTTATCTAAGAAATACAATTTGAAATGTTTCCATATAAATTGTATAATATACAAATACAATGAATTCTTTCTACAATATTTATATTATACAAATAATGACTGGAGTTGAGGGCAACATTGATTATATTATCCATATTTCCATGAGAAAATGATGTAAACAATTTCTTTACAAA
>WFKH01011925.1:45450843-45461872 GCA_016163765.1 Magallana hongkongensis
CCCCCCCCCCCCAAGGACGTCGAGGCGGGTTTGATTGTAATACGACTTTGACATTCTTTATAAATATAAAGGAAATAAGATTTCAAAAATGCTTTGGCAAATCAAAGATAGTCCTATCCTACCTGATGTACCTGTTGTCTCAACAGTGATCTTTCTTTTTCTCTTTGTGGAACAGCCAGTTGGCATACTGGTATCTATAGGAAATAAATGGTTTAAATTAATAATTTTTAAACTGATTGAACATTTTACTAATAATATATTTCAATAAAAGATCATTGCAAATTTTTTTTTCAGGTGTACACCATTCTACATGGCCATTTTAGTACCTATTCCAGGGACTAGTGTCGACTAGAAGAATGACGGACAGAGACGCGCGTGTTCTATCACCGAACCAATATTATAAAACTTTTACATATTGTTCTTTTTTTCACAAGTACCAAAATTGAATTTGACCTAGATATTATTATGATAAATCTGTATACCAAATGTCATTTGAGTAAGTGCAAACCCTGCGAAGAAAATGAACAGAAACTGCTAATAAATGGAATATTTCTAAGTCCAAGGGGCATAACTCTGTCGAAAAATTGCTTGATCGTACCAAAAATTGAACTTGACCTAGATGTTATATTATGATAAGTCTGTATACTAAATTTTATTTCAGTGCAACCTCTGCGAAGAAAATGAACAGAAACTTAGTGGACCGAACGACTGACAGACCGACCGACCGACGGACAGCAGCAAAGTAATTTGCCCTCCCTTCTTCGAAGGGGGACATAATAAATGTTTACTTGGCTTACCCCCAGCAAATGTGGGAGGAAGAGTCTCAGGAATTAGTTTCTGGGTTTTGGAGGCATCCGCACACATGTACTTGGAGACATCTACAAACATTTTAAATATCATATATCAAGCTTATCAATCTTTAACATCTATTTTAATCATTGGCTACTTGCCATGCCACTGTAAGGCTATATCTAAAAATGACACTTTAAGTTTATTAATTCATTTGTTTTCTTTTGTTTTCATTATTTTAAAGAAAATTATGAAATCACGTTATACCATGAGATGTGGCTTGAGGGAATTCATTACTTCCGCACTCACTGGTGTCAAAACCACCTTCTATCCCTACCACCATGCTATCATCCAGAATAGAAATGATCTACAATATAGTTAATGAGGGATAAAGAACATGTCTATCATGTACACAATAAATTTGTTAGTTCATACAACATTTACATGTATATCTAGAACAAAAATTTGTATTTCAAAAATTATAGTTTCTCATCATTTTGATAAATTCATTTTATTATAGATTTGTATGTAAAATAAGCATAAAAAAATAAAATACCAGCATTAAGCAAATAAATAATGATAAATAATGATACATGTTTGTGTATATACAAATAAGTTTGTCTGTCTCCTTTCAAACATAGAACTCTTTGCCTCTTGTACATGTATTTACTATTTATCGGACATATCAGCTGCATATTGTTTATTTACATTATTGTACAATCATCCTACATGTACAGCTATTGCCCCTTGAGCGTCTGTAATCAGGTCCAGTACAATCACTATGGTAGATTTAGCTACGTAGCTTGATTTAACTTAATAGCTTTATTTACCTATCTGAAGTATGTTTATTTAGTTACCTTTGATCACGTACCAACCAAGTTCATTTCCCGGTGAACTTTAACTTTTTAACATTGAAGTTTATTACTTATATTTGAAAAAGAAAAATCGTTCAGAATTATATCGTTTATTATGTTTACAATAATTCGACCGTCAAACGATAAGCGGTTAAAAATGCAGCCAATCGCTTATGTTCATTTAAAAATGAATTCTTTTTGTTTCAAAAATATCTGAATATCATGTGCTAAGATCTTTTTCTGACAATTCTTTTTTTCAATTTTGCTTGGTTTGGCAAAGTTATGTATAGTATTGCATTGTAATTTTAATTTTTTTTAAACAAAGTGTTTACATCTTTGCCATCTTTCTTTTATTTTGAATAATAATAATAATAATCTTGATTATTATCATTATAATGTCTTTTGTAGGTATTAACATCCGAAAGTCACCCTTGCTGCATGAAATATTAATTAATAAAATAATTCTTTTCTCCAAAACAGTTCGGGTTGGTGTTTTTTTTTAATCATTTTCTTTATTTGCCCTTAATGAATGTATAAATAGGATGTATGTACATGTATGTATATAGAAATACATGCGGTTCTAGTCTGTCACATTTGCTTGAAAAACCTATAATATTGAATGCTAAACCGAAGAACATGAAAAAGAAGTAAACAAGAATACAGTATTTCATAATATTTTAAAAAGACCCTCCCCCATATGAAATAGAAAAGTGGGAATGTCAATCATATCGTTGGATCAATCAAGGGGCGTGTTCATGATTTGAGCTACGAATTGGTTTTCTGTTTTAATTATATCATATACCTAGTAGTGTATCAGCCCTGATACACGTGTTTTGGACTAGGTGAGACAGCAACCAAAAGCTAGGGCTGTATCGCCCTCGGGGCTGATATTTCTCTGTCTCAGCCCGTCGTCAAGGGGGTGTATTGCTCTCAAATTTAAAATCTCTAATTTCCAAATATCTCTGCTTTAAATTAAGACTAGTCTGTGAAATAACGATAGAATAACAGATAAATAATACAAAGCATCACCTTACACTTCTGAAAATTTTTATTTATTGCTGAAAATTGAAAAATAATAAATCAAAAATAGCACCAAAGTGTGATATATATCTATAGTAAGGGGAGGTAACCTACACAACGGTTGTGTATTTAGAACAATAGCACGCTTTACTTAAAGATGGATTCTTTTCATATTTCTATATTTAGAAAATGATGAAATTAAGCATGTAAAAATTTTAAGATATGCACATTTCAATAAAACAAAAAAAGTGAAGGGTCATCTTGCTTGTTTTTCTTGGAAGGTCATTTGAAATGTCAATGCTAAAAATAGATTTTTCCATGAAAAAACGCAGAAATTCCATGGTGGTATCTTAAATTGATGGTTCAAAAAAAAAAAAGATGATTAGATGTTAAAAAAAAAAAAAAAAAAAAAAGCAACTAAAGTCTAAAGTTCTATGATAAAGCATGGTATTAAGTAGTAAAAAAACCCGAACTTTTGTTCTTGAATCCCACAAAATATCTATTCGGAATTCCTTCTGTACACTTTGTGAATTGATATTTTGGTGTTTGCCGATCCCCCTTTTTTATTGATTATTTCGATATAATCATATATTCAGAATTTGATTTTTTTAGATTCATAGTAAAGATCCATATTGAGAAAATCATTAACAGTAAAGGAATCATTGGGTATTCATGCATAAAAGATTGTCAAATTAGCTCGAATTTCCTCATTTTTAAAATTTTCATTTAAAAAAATGAAAATATTTTTATGTATTTTCTAAGACAATAATTAATAAGGCCAGACAAGCAGTTGGATAATATATTCTTTATAAAATGTGATAGTATGAATTATAGCTGTTATTACAATGTTTCAAGTCAATAAATAGTAAAAAACTCAGTCCGAATTTCCTCTGATACAAAATATATTAGATTCATTGATTTAAAAAAAAAAAGTAACATCTTTCTGACTCTAATTATGTCATATTGCAAAACAAAGCCACAAAATGAAGCTGTATTATAAATTTTTCATAAATTTATGATCAAACAGCTTAAAAATGCACAATGAAATTATATGTTTATGTTTACAATGAACACTTGGCTGATATGGTTTACAGATATCAGTGTAAAAAACGCTAAAAATGTGAAATATTATCAACCATGCAAATTTTAAATTTCGTACTTCAAAGGTATTGATAATATATATACTTGTACATGAAAAAAATAGTACACCCAAAGCACTTGTCTGAAATGTTAGCTTTCACAGTTTGATGCAAACTATTTGTTTAAAGATGAATATATTTTCAAAGACTTTGTAACACGTGGACCTTTTTTCACATTTTCAGAAAAGAGATGGTATATTCCATCTTTGCTGTCTCTGTTATAAACAAGTTGTAAAAAAAGGATTCTTTTCATATTTCTTATATTATCATAATCTTGATTTTTTGAATAATTATGATTGAGACTGTGTATGATATTTTAACATCAAGAAATATGGGGGTAATCTTCCTTGATTTTCTGTCAATGTCATTCGAAAGTCACTCCTTTAAATACTACATTCACACAAGAGGCCCATGGGCCACATCGCTCACCTGAGGAACAATAGGTATGATAAAATCAGCTTAATGGAGACATAATACAAACTATCTGGACAATGTTATATAATACATGTAGATCCTGTATAAATAAAAATCATTTTTTTCCACTGGACATTCTTATGTTTATTATCATTAGTCCCTTTTCCAACAGGATGATTTTATAGTGATATCACATGTTGAGCATTGCAGCTCTCAAAAAGATCCTAAACAATTGTTTATAAATGGGATATAAACCTACATCAAACTCTGAGCCCCTTGTGAGACCCAATCGTCCAGGAATCACCCAGAAGCCAAAATCTAAACAATATTAAATAATCACCTGGCTGATAAGTTTCTGCGAAGAAGATTTTTAAAGATTTACTCTTAATATTCCTATGTAAAAATTCCACCCCCATTGTGGCCCAACTCTACGCCCAGGAATCATGATTTTTACAACTTTTAATCTACACTACCTAAGGATGCTTCCATACAAGTTTCAGTTTTCCTGGTTTATTAGTTTCTGAGAAGACGATTTTTAAAGATTTACTCTATATATTCCTATGTAGAAATTCGATCCCAAATTGTGGCACCACTCTACCCCTGGGGGTAATCATTTTCACAACTTTAAATCTACACTACCTAAGGATGCTTCCACACAAGTTTCAGCTTTCCTGACTAGTTAGTTTCTGAGAAGAAGATTTTTAAAGATTTTCTCTATATATTCCTATGTAAAAAGTTGACCCCCCATTGTGGCCCCACCCTACCCCCGGGGGTCATGATTTTTACAACTTTAATTCTTCACTACCTTAGGATGCTTTCACACAAGTTTCAGCTTTCCTGGCCAAATGGTTTCTTAGAAGAAGATTTTTTAAAATTAACTCTATATATTCCTATGTAAAAATTCGACCCACCCCCATTGTGGCCCCACCCAACCTTTGGGAGTCATGATTTTCACAACTCTGAATCTACACTACCTTAGGATGCTTCCACACAAGTTTCAGCTTTCCTGGCCAAATGGTTCTTGAGAAGAAGATTTTTGAAAATTTCTCGAAAATTTTCATTAATTTCTAATTATCTCCTCTTGTAAGAGGGCTTGGTCCTTAATTTTCACAACTTTGAATCCCCTTAGGCTAAGGATGCTTTGTGCCAAGTTTGGTTGAAATTGGCCCAGTGGTTCTTGAGAAGATGTTGAAAATGTGAAAAGTTTACAGACGGACAGACAGACAGACGGACAGACGGACGACAGACAAAATGTGATCAGAATAGCTCACTTGAGCTTTCAGCTCAGGTGAGCTAACAAGCGAATTTTTAAAATCTATGCATGTGCATGAATAAATAACTTAGACCAAACAAATATTTTTCACCACAAATTAAAAATTTGTTATTTATTATCAAACACAAATTCACATGAAATGAAATGATGAAAAGAAAAACTTTATGTTTAAAAAAATCTTTGATCCGGGTTTCCTCCATAAATTTATCAAATTTCTATGTGTTTCATAAACAGACACAACATTTCATTTTGGTTTTTACGATGGACCATATATTGTAAAATATGTAGTTTTCTCTCTGAATATATATCAAAGGTTCATGATTATTTTACACAGTAAAACTGATATTAGGTAATCATACAAATTATTGATAAAAAATTTGCCCGAATTTACTCTACATTTTCAAAAATCATAAATATACAGAAAGTTTGTTACACTCCAGAACAACGGTTTCATACCCAATAAAATAACAATTTGAGGTAATGATGACATATATTTAGTAATTGATAATAGTAATAAACATCTATTTTAATAGTATTTCATGCTTATGAGGTTTACATGTACATAATTATTCCAAATTTCCTCTGTCATATCACATTATGAATATTAAGAGTTTAATGTACAACAACTTTTGCAGCTTTCAAAACATCATGTGCATTGCAATTAAATAAATAATAACTCTTTAATTAAAAGTTCTTTTTGGGAGCAAGATTTCAATTTCAAAAAAATGAAAAGTCACCTTATACAAGTATCTACAAACATTGCATTTCACTTAGAAAATTCATCTTTAAATTTTTTCAACAGAATTGAAAAATAAATGGCAGTCAAATACTATAACATTATGGTTAATCAAAACTACTTTTGACTAAAACTTTGAGAAAAAAATCAAGTATGGAATCCACAGCAGCAGTGAGATTGATAGCATTGATTTTAATATTTCTACAAAACATTTTTCCTCATAAAAATGTTATTCCAGTAATTTCTCTTTTTCTCTGTGTAAGATGTACTTCTGCCTGCTGGCATGACATATTCTGAGAAAACCTCCTTTCATTGAGAGCTGTCATTTGTGTGATGTGAAAATACCTTGCTGAAAATGAAGAACCTTAAATTGTACATGATATACACAAGATTGAAAAGAAGATGTTGATTTGTTCCAATATGTTTTTTTAAAAGAAATGTCCTGTTGACTCAAGGTGAAAAAGACAAATGTGACAGAATGGTCACTTTTTCACTATTATAGTACAAAGCAACATCACTAGAGTAGAATGACCCTTCTCTAGTTTTTTACTGAAGCTGTCAATTCATTCTTGAAATTATTTTAAAAATCAACTCTAATGCAAACTTGCAACATGATGGACTAAGTGAAAAATAAATACACATACAAGTAATATACTAACTATTCAACAAGTAACCTTTCTGCCTTGAGAAATAATTATAATCTTCTCCTCTTTGATATTGTAGATAGGGAATTTTATGCTGCTAAATTTGTGGCGTGTCCCCCAGGTGAAAGTCCTAATTTTTGTTCACCTAAAACAAGAATATCTTTCACATTCAATAGCACATGATTATGCTGCAATACAAGATAGCCATTATATTCAATTTGTATATTATACAATATGGGTTTATAAGTGATTGACATAAGCAACAGAGCCAAAAACAATGGCATACAGTAAAAATAACATTACCAGCAATTCATTATATGTAGTCTTATTTGTTAATTATTGAAAGATATACTCGTATAAATGTGCAGTTATGAAGCTTACCTCTACCAAATAGCTTAGTGTACAATTTCTGTGACAAATGATGTGACTGAATAGGCAGGTTTTTGTGCCACTGTCTTTTTAAAGTTTTCATTTGCTTGAGTACTTCCAAGATTAGCGTGTTGTTTATACTATAATTGAAAAAAGAGAAGAAAATTCATATTCTAAAATTTCTATATTCAAAATCTCTGATTTAAATTCAAGGTTTTTTTTTTTTTACCATATTTTACCATATTTTACCATATTTTATTTTGTCTATGTTTAAATTATTCATTATTGCATAAACTTTTTATATAAAAATAATAATGAAATAAAATAATATTATATCAATTTTAAGAATGTGAAGTTTTAAATTCAATACATTAATTTATTTAGTTCTCCTTTAAAGTGGTGTCTGTATCCTTATGGTCCGCCATAGATTTAACAGTTGAAAATTTTGAGTAGACTGTAGAACTTTTCTCTGATCATTTTCTAAGGGAATTTATTCTAAATATTTACAAAATTACGTAAATACATGCTATATAATGCAACGTAATAAATTCTCGATCTTCTGCTTGTGCAATGGGGATTGAATCTTTACAGCAGTAGTGTGATATGAATAAATAAATAATGTTACAAAGTCATGAATGTGGGATGGTTGAGCTTGCAATTTGTATGTTATGAAATTCGTGCGCAACATTGCTCTTCTTCTCAATTTTACTAAGTCGAAAGGACTTTAAACTTACAGCGCTATAGCAAAAGTATTCGCCATTTTTTAAAAATGGCGTCGGTCTACTTTGCGCGTCTCGATTGGGAAAAGAGAGATAACTCTACGAAAAGTTAGAGTTATCCGTTCATTTGTTAACTGAGTTATCTTTATGTAGGAAGTGACGTTATTTTATCTTTACTGTCGTCTGCACCTTGCTTTGTGATCGTAAACATACAGAGTTTAACAATGGATCGAAAATCTGGTGAACTTACCAATGAATGTTAAAAATCTAATCGTATCTTTGAAAATTGAAAATCACAAAACTTATGAAATTGTTCGGCTGTTGAATATTAGTGAATCTACCGTTCAATCTGTTTGGAATAAGTATATTAAACGGGGAAATGTGGAAAATTTACCTCGAGTTGGTAGACCTCGAAAGTTGTCCTACAGAGATGAAAACTGGATAATGCGTGCGGTCAAAAGTAACAGGTACAGGACCTTAAATGACATTACACTGGATTTTAACGAAGGAAAACATCGTACAGAAACTGTCCATAAATATACAGTCCAGAGATTTCTCAAAGAACAGGGATATAAACGAAAAGTTGTGCGAAAACGCATGGTTGTTCGTGAAGTGAACCGAAAAAAGCGATTATCTTGGTGTTTAGAGAAACGACGATTAACAGTGGAACAGCATTGGAACAAAGTAATATTTTCTGACGAAAGTCAATTTGTTATTGGTGAAAATCACAGATTTTATGTCTGAAGAAAGGCAAACGAGGCGTATCTACCTCAGTGCATGTGCCCCCCTCGTAAGCATCGAGTTGCAGTTATGGTATGGGGATGCATAACTTATGATGGTGTTGGTACTTCGTGTCTTGTTGATGGCAACATAACTTCTCAAAAGTATATTGACATACTCGACGAACACTTGTGGCCAGTTATAGCGAGGCATTTTTCTGATAAACCTTACCTTTTCCAAGATGACAATGCACCCTTCCATCACATGGCCGGCACAGTCCCCGGACATTAATATTATTAAAACATTTGGTTGAAAATAAAGCGCTCACTCCAAAACATGGCCAGAAAAATTACTACCCAAGATGAACTTTTTAATGTTATACTTGACATTTGGCAAATCATCGCCCCTGAGTACGTTAAAAACCTGTAACTATCAATTCCCCGTCTGATCCAAGCTGTTATAAGGTCATCTCACGAAATATTGAGAAAAGTAAGTCAGTTTTACATACTTTTTAATAGTTTTATATTTTGAAGCGCGTCCTTGTTTACGGCCGCCATTTTGAAAAATCGGGAATACTTTTGCTATAGCGCTGTACATTTTTTCTGCAAACAAATCGATTTCCTCAACTGGAATTTCATCTGATTCATCTCGCGTGTTGGTTGCAGAGTTTCTAAAATAGTTGTGTTGGCGATTTTTTCTTGTTTGATTATTATTCCGTTTTATCCCCCCTAACCAAAGTAAAATTATTGCTGCAACATTGCGGCAATATTGCAGCAACCCTTTTTTGTTACCAGAAACCAGGTTTTGAGACAAGTGAAATGTTGCCGCTAGCTGCAACAACTTCTGGTAACATTGTGGCAATACTGCTGGAGTGTTGCCGCTAGCGGCAATAACTTCTGGCAACATTCTGGCAATACTATTAGAGTTATTTCTGCAAAAAACTATATTAACACGCACCTAGAATATTGCCACTAGCTGCAACAACTTCTGGTAATATTCTGGCTATACTCAGAATCATACTGCCAGAAATAATTTTCTGGTAACATCTACATGTATTTGATCATTTGAATCATAAACTAAATAATTTATACATAATATATAATTCTGGCAATACTGCTAGGCATCATATTTAATTTCTGCATTAATTATAACAAGCTGCATTCCAGCTCGAAATAATTCGTGTCAAATCTTCTCTGATCAGAATGCAAACATGCATTAATTAAACCACGTACTTAATTGAAAAAATAAATAAATGCATAAGTAATACAATAAGAAGTTCATTTTATTTATTCTAACAATAATAAACATTTTAATTTAAGGAGACTGGAGGGGGTTAACAAATTGTCAATTATATAGATATGATTTAAATTATAACACCTCAAAATATGCCAGAAGTTTACCACAAACTTTTCTTTTTTCTCTGATTGATTATACTTACTGAGCTTGCCAAAGCTTTACCAGAATTTAAACATAAAATTTTACGCATTCAGCACAAGTCTAAAACTGTTAATTATAATTGAATTGTTTTTGTATATTTTTCGAAAAAAAAAAAATAATAAGTCGAAAACATTAAATCTAATAAATATTTTATGATAAAAGTCTTATTCTAAGAAAGTCTCAATTAAAAGTTCTAATGATATGTGTTCAGATATCCCTTCAATCGCATATAACTGTTATGCATGGAACCTTACGATGTTTCACTATAAAAGACTGTTTGAATCCCCCCCCTCCCCCAACTCATGTTTTACGTGAATACCGACCTGTCTGTTCTTTTGTAACGGTTTATTCTTTTTTATTAAGTTCAAATATCAGTCTACTTAGATTTGAGTATCTAAACTGCTCGATGCATGTTGAATTAAGAATTTTCGTTTGCTTTTTGTTTGCACTTTTACTTTTGTTTCAATGTTAAGTTACGCGCGCGCTGATTGGTCGATCAAATCGCTAGCCGCCAATTTTCACATTCGATGCTGCCATGTTGTCTGCCGTCGAGCCTCCTGCCATCACTGGAGATGGTGAAATAAATGAAATACGGGAATTATCTGTAAACATGGTTAAAAAATACACTGTCAATGGAGTGTTTAACTGTGAAAAAATCAACGGCTGAACTGAGGACGAATCTGAGTGAATGAATCGAGTATCGACACCCCCTGCACCATCTGCATGATCACGTTTTTGAAAAAGTAAGTTAAGCAATAGGCCTAGAAATATATTCATTGAATGGCAGTTTAAACATGTTTGTTTTAAGAATATAAACCGAAAGACTGTGATCTACATTCAAACTACTGGGTCTAAGACTGTTTAAGACACATGCGCGGATCCAGAAAATTTTTCCGGGGGGGGGGGGGGGGGGGG
>WFKH01011925.1:45466702-45478596 GCA_016163765.1 Magallana hongkongensis
TGGGGGTTTTTAATGTTCATTTTTTTTTTTTTTTTTTTACATTTTCTTATCTCTTTTGATACCGTTCTGTAACGTGGTTCATTCCGTATGTCAGCAGATAAGTTTCAGTTCGAACGTCGCCTGTTATTTAAAACTAGTAATTTAATACTTTGAATTTTGTTCCTTAGTTTTTTTTTCAAATTGGGATCTAGTAAATGCTCTTTATATTTTTTTCCAAAGCAGTTATAAATGTTGAAATATATATAACAGTGCTTGAAAAAATCTTTTGAATGTTTCTTTTATCTTATCAGAACTGATGGCTGTTCAACAGATTTTTAAAGGGCTGTTTTTGATTGACAATTGTACCATCATTGGACTCGAAGTGTGTATACCTGTAAAACAAGAACAAAGTTTATTGAAAAGAAAAAATGTAACATATTCATTGTTGGGGTAATACCAACAACAAATTGTATGTGTTTGAAGTGTCGCCTCCTTCAAGTCGCCGCTGTGTTAAATTGATCACGTGATGGTTACACCTTGGTAACTAGACCAGGAAGAGAAAATATACTCGCAATTATGAATGTTGGATTGTGCAGGTAAGTATTTTGTTTATGAATAAATTGCTTGTGCTTTAAAAAATATAAACAATATATATAGTGGATTGCGTTACAGGAATAGACCTTTCATAAGTATAAATTAAGTCAAAATTAACAAAAACGTTTGAAGATCTTATTACAAGAGGCCTAGAAGCTACATCGCTTACCTGAGCTGCAATGGTCAATTGACTTAACTCTGATCCAAGTATAAATATTGAAACCAAATACAATAGCACTGGCAGAAATGTACATCTACCAGTTTTTTCACTTCATTATCAAATTTACTTTTTTCAAAAATAAAAAGTTATGATTATATTTTGTCGAAAAATCATTTATTATGTTTCAATTAATCAAGAGGTCAATATTCAATATTCAAACACACTTCTATATACATGTATTTTGCTTGTTTTCATATCATTTCAACGCCCCCCTCCCCCATCAAATTCCCTTAACCAGATGACTTTTTTCTATCTTGTAAACATCCATTGTAAATGTTGAACCCAAATTGTGATCCCTCCTTGTCATGAACAGTTAAATCTTCTTTCAGAATTCTCTTACAAATCCATCAAGGTGTCTGACAATGGAACTTCGCAATAGTGCACAGGATGTGATACGGTGCCATCTTTGTGAAACGCCGGGACCCCCTATGTACTGTGACATTTGTCACGTATATTTGTGTAAAGCATGTGTGGGGAAACATTTCTCAGATGAATCAACAGAACACAAAGTAGTACCAATTAAAAAGCGGGAATTTCTTCCGGAATGTTTAAATCATTCCCAAAAATTGAGTGAACTTCATTGTGAACAATGTGACATTCCTATTTGTGTGGAGTGTGTCTCCTCTCCTGAACATCTAGGACACAAAGTGTTTGAAATATTTAAACATCTCGAAAACAAGAAAGACGATGTTAAGAGAGATTTACAAGAATTAGAAAATATCATTTATCCTAAATACAAAGAAATTGCTTCTTGTATACCAGTTGAAAAAGCTGACCTAAGAAAAAACTCTAAGAAATTGACAGCCACTATCAGTGAACATGGAGAAGATTTTCACAGAGAAATAGACATTGCTATCAAAAAATTGAAATCTGAAGTAAATGAAGTGGAATTCAAACATCTGGTTGTTTTAAATAAGCAGGAGGATGACATCAATGAAAGAATATCTGAAATCATACAAAGCATCACTGATCTTAAGATATTGCTAAGTTCCAATGACATCAGCCTTGTCAATGCCTACAAATCTAGGAATAATGAATTCAAAATATTGCCTCCTAAAATCACAGTTTCCTTACCAAGATTCACTCCCGAGAAAATTAACAAAGAACAGATTTATCAACAGTTTGGTTTTCTGTCAGCGTTATCTACCGAAACAGAAGGTGCTGAGTCCTCTCCCCCGAACAGACCACTCATTGATCATACCTCGAATCATTACAGAAATAAACACGGAATATGGAGAATCTAATGAATTAGACAGTGTGTCATGTCTAAGTGATGAACACATTTGGACTTTTGGTGAGGACAACATGATGAGACTCTACAACCTCCACGGTAAAATGGTCAAGTCAGTTAAAACTATCTCAGGAAACACGCCTGAAGGTATAGCAGTGACACAGAGTGGTGAACTAGTTTATACAGATTACTGACAGCCAGAGTCGGATCTTGACAGCAGACTATAACAACCACCGTATTCACATCCTGGATCAGGACGGACAGTTCCTCCGCTACATTGATAACTGTGAATTACAACGTCCATGTGGTTTAAGTGTGGACACCAGAGACAACCTCTTTGTGGCCGAACCTTTAACTGGAAAAGTGAAGAAAATAATCTAAAGTCTTACATTAGAACAGGATTTGACAGCATTTATTAGATAATCCATAAAGTCCAAAGTGAACTTCTCAGTTCCCCCCATAATATATCAACTGATCAGATTTGAATGTCCTAATCCTATCAGTATTTAAGAGATGACCCAGAGGGAGATATGAAAAGCTTGTGGGCCGATGAAAAGCTAAACAATGGAGCAGTCTGTCAAATCATGTGCAAAAATATGATGTACACATTTAAAATAATTATGCAACACACTTCATTCCTGATGAATATTGTTCTTTACACACGGTTTACCTTCCTACATTTTACTATTTTACCTACATTGATATTTTTAAATCCAAGTAATATATACATTGTTTATATATGTCAAGTGTTACTACATGTATATGTACTTGCTTTTTGTAGCATGAATGTATAAAATACAAACTGTCACACAGATCATTCACTTTACAATTCTCATCAATACCAGTATTTTACTTATGTTATAAAAGCTAATTCCAATATTAGTTACATAACACAGATAAAAAAAAAAATCCACATGGAAACAACTTTCCATGCAAGTACTTCTGTTATATAAACATTGTAATACATGGGGTATATGTTGTCTTTATATATTTTCATATCCGACATAATTGAAAAGTGTTTGGTGTATTTGATCATTCTTTGACACATGCATTCATCTCCTAATGCAGTGTTTTTACATGTATTTAAGATTGGTTTCATAATTTTTTCATATATTGCTGCATATAAGAAATAAGTTATCAATAAATGTTTAATCAAAGAAAATGAAAGAAAACAAAATGTACTTAACACTTAGATATATATATATATATATCTGATTTAGGAATGGATTTATATTATGATTTTTCAGACAACCTGTTGAACGGTTGGTTAGTATAAATAGATATGTCTTTTCAGTTCTCTATTTAAAAAGTTACACATCATACTGGCAAAATAAAAATAACATTCGGGGTTGTGTTTTGATTGTGAAAAAATATATGAATCAACTACTTGGTATCAACAACATCATTAACAATGCATGTATATTATCAACCTGGAGGTGGAAGGATAAATGTTACCTGGAGTCTAATATTTTATGCAATATTTGCAAATATAACAAATTATTTAAGAAAATGAAAGTTAATATCAAGGTCTAATCAATCATTTGATAAGTCAAAACCATGTGCTTTTCTAAGATTTTAGCTTACAGACAGACATTGTAATTTACTGGTATTTGATCATATTAAAAAGTTTTTTTTATAGTTTATAAGTTTTTTGAAATGGGAATACTTTACAGCTACAAAGTCTTGTTCTGCAGACTGAGGTTTAGTCTGGTTGTAGAGATGTGTCCATTAAAATCAGTGAGGAGTGTCCTTGGCTGTTGTTGATGTAACCTGAGTCGTAGTTTATGGAAATAGGCCTTTTGGGGGGATTTTCGAGCATTCTCCAGGCTTGTGAAGCACTAGCATAAGATCACATCGACATGGTTACAGCAGACTTGGTAGTTCTGGACAGTGGTAGCATTAAAATTCTTCTTCTTGCAATGAACTTGTTCCTTTCACTGGACTGTACTTTATTTCTGTTCTTTTTATCTTAAACAAGAATGATAAAGTTTCATTGACATTTTTAAACAATAAACATTCAGTCGTACATGTAATATCCCAGATAGCAAGCTTACGTTGGGCCAATGTCGGGCCAACGTCACCAGTTACATTGGACCAACGTTGGCAAATGACGTTGGTCCAATGCAATTTTGCTCATCGGCCCAATGTTGGCCCCACATGTTGGGCCAATGTTGGCACAATGTCGCATATGTCATCTTCTGATATTGGGCCAACGGTGGGCCAACATATGATACATATGACCAACGTTGGTCCAATGTTGGGTCAACGTTGGCCTTATGTTGGTTCAACGTTGACCCAACATTAGTTTGACGTTGGCGTAACGTTTGGTCAAAAAACAATACAACTGCAACAAGATATTTAACAAAATATGAATTTATTTTGAATTTAGAATATACAAACCATGATAAACATCCTTAGAATAAAATAACGGCCGACAATGTGTTTTAACAGGGTTAATCTATATCCACTTTAAAACTTAGTTCCAAATATTTAATGTCTGTGTCCATTTCACTTCGTTTATATCGATTTTTCATTGTTTGAAATTTATTGTTCCTTTTTTGATCCTTTTTCTTCACAGTCAATTGTACAACACGCTAACCATGAACAGCACTCCTCAGAGTCAGTAGAAAGTTGTAGGCCTGAACATTCCCTGTAAATAAAAGTACAAGCATTTAATATAGAAGAGAGACCTGGGATTAAAATACACAAAATCAATTAAAATATACAATAACTTGAGATAAATACTTACATTTCTGTTTTATTTGCTGGGCTGTGACTGTAACATCCTCTCTTAAAATGAAAACAGCAAATATCACGAGTCTCTTTGTTTGCTAAACCTGCTAAGTGTGAGCAGATTTGGCCATCCCAGCAGATCAGATATCACAATAACCATGGAAACTGGCCAGTCTCACGCTGTGAAAACTCTGTCCTAATTGCTAGGTCAGTGAATGTGCTCTTATCTCAGGATCGGCTTCATAAAATTCTACACTTTAGAACAATTATGCAACGGAATATTATTTTGCAGAATCTATTTGTTTTGTTTTCGGCGTTTTACATACAATTTTAAATTTAACTTGTTTATTTTCACATCTTTTCGTTGATGATATAATAAACTGTATATTTTCACATGTTTTCTTTGATGATATTGCCGTTAATAATATAGTTAGGTTTAAAATTAATTAAACATCCCAATTTTTGGAAATTCTATTATACATATCAAATGTTGGAATGTTCTGTCCATATAAATGAATAACCTGCAATATATGTAATCGACAAAAATCTTTTAAATAATTATTTAAAAAACAGTAATTGACACATGTTGGATCAATGTTGGCCCAATGTCATGGTCTCGACTAAAATATGGTAAAATTTTACAACACTGGCTTAACGTTGGCCCAATGTTGTGTTACCAACTAACTTCGGCAATCGAATGGGAATGTATCAGGTGGACATTGGCCCAACATTGGGCCAATGTTGTGTATCCAACACCAACGGGCCAACCATTATCCAACATTGGTCTAACATTGGGCCAACGTTGCTTACCCAACGCCAACGGACCAACCATTACCCAACGTTGGCCCAATGTATGCATGCTATCTGGGATAAAAGGCAGCATAAAATTTATTCTGAATATAGAAGAAGCTAGTATTTGGTCGAAAATGTTTCATTTTATGTTTGAAACTAGGTTATTTTCATTTTGATTACATAATTGTTTGTTGAACAATGGAAAAACTAATCAATTTCACCACCACCCCCCCCCCCCCGCCATCAACCTCATTTTCCAGAACTTACACCTGGATTTCCTCCAAATTACTACAGTAAAGTTATAAACATTCAACACATGTATAAGTTAATGGTGAAAATAATCAATTTCAAAGCAATACCTTGCGTTCACATCGTCCAGCTGGTCAAAACATTCACCGAAGAGAAGATGCAACTAATCACCGGAAACATTGACTTTGTATGCTGTCAATGCTGAAAAAAAGAAAAACGTGAAAGATTTCATTTTCCGGATTTAATAAATAATAATTTTTTTACTTGCGTACGTTACATTTAGAGTTTGTAAATTGTGTTATGTGTGAAAAAGATTCATTGTTCGTCTTGTTTACCAACCAAGCATCCATATATTCCAGGGACGTTTATATATACGTATACCCTGGATATTCCAAGAAACTTTATCTTGAGTAACATGCATATAAACTTGGTTAATGGTTAACTTGGTCAAAACGTATATTTTAAAGAGATACGGTAATAAAAATTAAAATGCCGAACCAAGTTGACGCCATTTTGATTTGATTGCGCGAGATCTCGTTTACAAATGAGAGACAATTAAGAGCCTTGAAAATGTTATTGGGAGTATCTATATTGTGATTTAAGTACCTTGATATAAGTTCTTCGTTCCTGTATTATCTTCTTGTTGTAGAGGCTATTCGTGTTTCTCAATTCTTCATTTTACAACAGCACCTTCTTGTCCATTTCAACCTTCGCTCAGGATTATAAAGTGCGCCAATACTGACCAATCAGAAGCCGCTAAATCTTGGAGAAGTGCATCATGGGATAGTTTAAAATAAATAATGTTTAATCAAAATTATCACTTTTTACTGAGTAGAATACTTTTTACATATATTTATTTTAAATAGGAACTGTTGGAGTCAATATTTCCTGGTTAAATACGACAAATTATTGGGGTGGTTTTGTTACAATTGTAACACGTGATTAACAAAAAAATGGCCGACCGTTTGTTTACAAATGTTTTATGTAATTAAACATGCTAAAATAATTCTAATGAGCCATATGTTTCAGATTTTGTCTTTAACTATTATTTATTTACATGTTCTGATGATTTTGCCAAACTTAATATGATAGAGCCATATATAGTTAAGTTTACTGACAAGGTAATCTTGACTTGTCCAATTTTCACCGCAATCCTAAGCACGGTCATTGTCTTATTCAAAATATAGAGGTGTGAAAATATAATGTTCAACACAGCGCAGGTTCCGCATGAACACACAGAAATCACAAGTATAATTAGATGCCGATCAATTAACGGGGGTCTTGACTGTGGGCTGGTTAACAGGGTTCACCCGTACGGTCAATTTACAACTACGATGAATTGAAGGCAATTATTTTACAGTTACACATGTGCACTGCTTGGTCATACGATGAACAGTACGTTAAAAATACTTATAAAATACAAAAACATTAAACAAGCCGGGAAGTAAGACGTACATGTGTGACTGATATATAAACAAATATAAAATTGTCAATAACAGATTATGTTGCAAACCATTACGTCAATGTATTTTGACAAATTTTATTGGAACTTGACCCCTACATATGAATAAAATAAGTATTTTAAATTCATAACTTTACATGTTATAGGTTTAGGAAGTATTAATTGACATAGACTGTATAGGAGCTGTTCTGTGCTAAAAGTGTTTGGTATACTTTCTATATCAAATGTATACGAATGTACCATCAAATTAAAAAAATGGGATTGAAATCACCTGCACTACATGACTAGTGCTGGATTTTAAACCGATTTTGTAATATAACGTATAACTTCAGTAAAATTATAATTAATGCTTATTATATCTTATTACAGAAACATGTGCTTGTTTCATAAACATATATCAATGATTGTGTTAACCGTAGTACAGAAAGTAAATGCATTACGTATAGAAATACACGAATCATGATACAGTCACACATACATGTATATATGTAGTAAAGTCTAAAATGCATGTAAATAAACAATTATTATATTAGGAACAAACTCTAAGTGGTTTTTACTTAATATCATTATCAACTGTACACTTATAAAATGGTTTTTTTCTGTGTACATGTATTGGCTTGATATTTAAAAAAAAATGAATTAACTTTAAACATCAGGTTGTACGATTATTTGGTATGGTTTGTAATAATGTAGCATTTACAACGACTTTACCTTAAGTTGATAATTAAAGGATTTAAGAAGGAGTCTTACAAAATAGGTATATTAAGTAAATGAGTGTAAGTAAAATACTTCATCATACAATGAATGCGATATACAACTAGCTAGAGATTTATTTTACTAATTAATTATAATTTACTAATTAGTTTTACTAACTCAGATACACACATATTGAAAAACAAATCCCTGCCGGGCTACAGTTATAAACTCATGCTTAGTACCGTGTATATGTTATGTAACAGTCTTTTGTTCACTCCTGACAGAAAAACCCTGCAATCCACACAGAATATACAGGAAAATCACAAAGAGGAGTTCACCTGGACAAAGAATGTATACACATGTATACACGTGCCCGAGTACCTAAGATTAATGATTTCATCATTAAACAAGATCAGACATCAGTTTTTCTTTTCACATTCAATTAATTACTTAGTAAATTTGTTAATCGCCATATTTTCCACATTTAAAGATAGTAACATGTATACATATAGTTTCAGTCACGCTGAAACCTACAATAACTGTACATATAAGCATGCGCGGCTTCATGGTCATTAGGCTAGAATTAAACCTGTTGAAAATAATTGATATCACTTTTAAACTCAAATCAATTTTAGTAATAGTTTCAGCAATGCGTAAACCATTTGGAATCTTAACTTAAAGTTTCCGCATGCTGAAACCTAGCGGAAATGTGCTGAAACTGATTGATATTTCCATAATAATTTACACAACTTTTCATACATTTCAATATTGGTTTCCGCATTGCGGAAACCATCAGTAATCTTGCACTTAAGTTTCTGCTGACTGAAACCTAACGGATACTTGCTGAATCGATATAATGGTTTCCGCAGTGCGGAAACTATACATGAAACTTCAACTTCAAGTTTCAGCAAGGTTTCCATATAGTTTCAGTTTTGCTGAAACTGGATTTTTCATCCAGTGAAGGGGAGATAATAAAAAATTAATGAACATTTTCGAGAAATTCTCAAAAATCTTCTCCTTAAGAACCATTTGGCCAGGAAATCTGAAACTTGAGTGGAAGCATCCTCATGTAGTGTAGATTCAAAGTTGTGAAAATCATGACCTCCAGAAGTAGGATGGGGCCACAATGGGGGGTTGACTTTTAACAGTAAATCTTTAAAAATCTTCTTCTCAAAAACCGTTAAACGCAGGAAAGCTGAAACTTACGTGGAAGCATCTTCAGGTAGTGTAAATTAAAAGTTGTGAAAATCATGACCCCCGGGGGTAGGGTGGTGCCACAATGGGGGTCGACTTTTTACATAGGATTATATATAGTAAATCTTTAAAAATCTTCTTCTCAAAAACCGTTAAATGCAGGAAAGCTGAAACTTACGTGGAAGCATCCTCAGGTAGTGTAAATTCAAAGTTGTGAAAATCATGACCCCCGGGGGTAGGGTGGGGCCACAATGGGGGGTCGACTTTTTACATAGGATTATATAGAAAAAAATCTTTAAAAATCTACTTCTCAAAAACCGTTAGGCCAGGAGAGCTGAAACTTATGTGAAAGCATCCTCAGGTAGTGTAGATTTAAAGTTGTGAAAATCATGACCCCCGGGGGTAGGGTGGTGCCACAATGGGGGGTCAACTTTTTACATAGTTATTTATAGGAAAAAAATCTTTAAAATCTTCTCAAGAACCATTTGGCCAGAAAAGCTGAAACTTATGTGGAAGCAATCTCAGATAGTGTAGATTCAAATTTGTGAAGATCATGACTCCCGAGGGTAGGATGGGGCCACATTGGGGGTTTGTCTTTTTACATAGGAATATATAGAGTAAATCTTTAAAAATCTTCTTCTCAGAAACCGTTAGGCCAGGAAAGCAGAAACTTACGTGGAAGCATCCTCAGGTAATGTACAGTGGCCTCCGGGTATAACGAGCTCGGATATTACGAGGTACCACTTACAACGAGATGATTTTTTGGTCCCAAATTATTTCTTTATAATTTCCTTTTAAAAAATTCCGGATACAACGAGATTCGTTTATAACGAGATTCTGTATATTACGAGGTAAAAATTTGTGCCCGTTAGTTGTAAGCGCTATCGGATATAACGAGGTACTCGCAGCATGCTTGATTGCACACGCTAGTTCCAGGTAACTAACGGTATGGCCATGTAAATTTCAAAGGTATGTATACACATGACAATAGATTAAAAGTATTCAGAAATAATGATGAGTTGTTTTTATTGCAATGTTCACATGCAGTAATGGCTTCGAATTCAAAGAAGAGGAAAGTAATTTCACTAGAAACAAAAGTACTTATTTAGAAATAATTAACGAAGTAATGAATTAAACAAAAAAGTGAAATTGCAAAGGACTATGGATTAGCTTCGAATACATTTAGTACGAAACCCTAAGATGTTAGAAAGCTTGGAAGAGTAAGCGGACTTTTGAGAAAAGCGCGAGTCTAAAAATAGCGATACCGACATTGAGCCTTCCCATTAAGTCGGTGTTGATTCACTGGTTACGGTATTTCAACAGAGATACTAAGTTAGTAAAATTCGGGGTATAATTATAGATGATAACGAGACCGAAACCGAATAGGTGGTGATGATATCGGTGTGTCGGCAGAAACTCTAGAATTTTGTACAAAAGATGTGCTAAACGCGTTAACAATTTTACAAACTTTCTTCATGCAGAAAACGGACATCGAAGATTCCACATTTAGTGTTTTGCCAAAACTGATTGACATTATTGGAACTTACCAAAGAATTAATAAAAAACAACCGTCCATCACAGAGGTTTCTCTCTCGTGAAGTGAAAGTAACACGTGTTTACGATAGTACATGTAATTATTCCATGGCCATTTACATAAACATGCTCTTAAGTATGTTACTTTTGATCAAAGTTTGAATAAATTATATCTATTTCATTATCACTTGTTTATAAACGTTATTTGAAATGTAATTAAAAAAACCCGATCACGTTTCACCTTGGGAAATGCCAACCTCAGATATAACGAGTATCGGTTATAACGAGAAATAAAATGATATCCCTAGCATCTCGTTATACCCGGAGGCCACTGTAGATTCAAAGTTGTAAAAAACATGACCCCCGGGGGTACGGTGGGGCCATATTGGGGGGGGGGGGGGGCAAATTTATACATAGGATTATATAGAGTAAATCTTTAAAAATCTTCTTCTCAGAAACTAAGCCAGGAGAGCTGAAACTTGTGTGGAAGCATTCTCAGGAAGTGTGTATTTAAAGTTGTGAAAATCATTACCCCCAGGGGTAGAGTGGGGCCACAATTGGGGATCAAATTTCTACATAAGAATATATAGAGTAAATCTTTAAAAATCATCTTCTCAGAAACCGTTAGGCCAGGAGAGCTGAAACTTATGTGGAAGCATCCTCAGGTAGTGTAGATTCAAAGTTGTGAAAATCATGACCCTCGGGGGTAGGGTGGGGCCACATGATACTTGTGTGGAAGCATCCTCAGGTAGTGTAGATGCAAAGTTGTGAAAATCATGACCCCCGGGGGTAGGGTGGGGCCACAATGGGGGGTTGAATTTTTACATAGGAATAAATAGAGTAAATCTTTAAAAATCTTCTTCTCAGAAACTAATCAGCCAGGAAAGCTGATACTTATGTGGAAGCATTATCAGGTAGTGTAGATCCAAAGTTGTGAAAATCATGACCTCCAGGGGTAGGGTGGGGCCACAATGGGGGGATGAATTTTTACAAAGGAATATATAGAGTAAATCTTTAAAAATCTTCTTCTCAGAAACTAATCAGCCGGGAAAGTTGAAACTTATGTGGAAGCATCCTCAGGTAGAGTAAATATAAGGTTGTGAAAATCATGACCCTCGGGGGTAGGTTGGGGCCACAATGGGGGGTTGAATTTTTTCATAGGATTATATAGAGTAAATCTTTAAAAATCTTCTTCTCAGAAACCAATCAGC
>WFKH01011925.1:45478606-45489676 GCA_016163765.1 Magallana hongkongensis
GTGTAGATCCAAAGTTGTGAAAATCATGACCTCCGGGGGTAGGGTGGGTCCACAATGGGGGGTTGAATTTTTACATAGGAATGTATAGAGTAAATCTTTAAAAAAACTTCTCAGACACCAATCAGCCAGGAAATCTGAAACTTGTGTGGAAGCATCATCAGGTAGTATAGATCCAAAATTGTGAAAATCATGACCCCCGGGGGTAGCATGTGGCCACAATTGGGGGGTTGATTGTTTACAAAGGAATGTACAGAGAAAAGTCTTTAAAAATCTTCTTCTCAGAAACTAATCAGCCAGGGAATCTGAAACTTGTGTGGAAGTATCCTCAGGTAGTGAAGATTCAAAGTTGTGAAAATCATGACCCCCAGAGGTAGGGTGGGGCCACAATGGGGGTTGAATTTTTACATAGGAATATATAGAGTAAATCTTTAAAAATCTTCTTCTTAGAAACCAATCAGCTAGGAATGCTGAAACTTATGTGGAAGCATCATCAGTTACTGTAGATTCAAAGTTGTAAAAAACATGACCCCCGGGGGTAGGATGGGGCCACAATGGGGGGGGGGGGGTCGAATTTTTACATAGGAATGTATAGAGTAAACCTTTGAAAATCTTCTCAGACACCAATCAGCCAGGAAAGCTGAAACTTGTTTGGAAGTATCCCCAGGTAGTGTGAATTCAAAGTTGTGAAAATCATGATCCCCGGGGTAGGGTGGGGCCACAATGGGGGGTTGTGGTTGACTTTTTATATAGGAATATACATGTATAGAGTAAATCTTTGAAAATCTTCTTCTCAAACACCAATCAGCCAGGAAAGCTGAAACTTTTGTGTAAGCATCCTTGGGTAGTGTAAATTCAAAGTTGTGAAAATAGTGACCCCCAGGGGCAGGGTGGGGCCATAATAGGGTTGAATTTTTACATAGGAATATATAGAGTAACTTTAAAAATCTTCTTCTCAGAAACCAATCAGACAGGAAATCTGAAAGTTATGTGGAAGCTTCTTCAGGTAGTGTAGATTCAAAGTTGTGAAAATCATGATCCCTGGGGGAAAGGTGGGGCCACAATGGGGGTCAATCTTTTACATAAGAATATATAGATTAAAGTTTTTAAAAATCATCTTAGACACCAATTGCTCAGAAAAGCTGAAACTTGTGTGGAAGCATATGGTTTTACTTATATGCAAGCATTTTGACATATTGCTGATTCTTTAAAATTGTTTAGACTCTGGCCCCTGGACAATTCTTAGACCTCACAAGGGGTTCAGAGTTTGATTTAGTTTTATATCCTATATATAATCAATTGTTTAGGATCTTTTTTAGAACTGCAATGCTCAACATGTGATATGACTATCAAATCATCCTGTTAGAAAAGGGACTTGATTATAAACATAAGAATATTCAGGGGGAAAATGAATTTTTATTTATACAGGATCTACATGTATTATACTACATTGTCCAGATAGTTAAGTCTCCCAAACGAAGTTTGGAGACATTGTTTTTGTACGGTTCTTCTTCTTCTTTCTTGCTCTGAACTTGTCCGTCGTGTTTCTCAGAGATGGCTGAACAGAATTGTACAAAACTCTAGGGTACGATAGGCCTGCAGATCTAGATGTGCACGCTGGTTTGATTTTTCTCATTTGGGGTTGGTCAACTACTAATCTGGGGCGTCAAAAGGGTGTGGGGTCTAACATTGAACCTTATGGGAAAAATCGACGACTCTATTGTAAATGGTTATAACTTAAAAACGGACAAAGATAATAATATAGGGTTTTCAGAATCATATATTGACTGTTAAAAGGCAATATTTAGGGTTTATAGGATCTGACCCATGGGGTCATCCCCATCCCCCAGGACTTGGAGTGACCATATATCTCAGAAACTGTTAGAATCCTTACCCCTAAACCATATATATTCCTGTTTCATGTGTTAAGGAGCATCAAATGGTATGTAGGTCATGGGCCCCGGGGGTGGTCCTGACCTCCTCAAACTGGAAGGGCCCAAATATCTTGAAAACGGTTAAGAACCCCACCCCTAAACCATATATATTCTTGTTCCTTGTGTTAAGTGGCATCAAATAGTATGTAGGTCATGGGCCCCGGGGGTGGTCCTGTCCCACCTCAAACAGGAACTGCCAGAATATCTTGAAAACGGTTAAGAAACCTACCCCTAAACCGTATATATTCTTGTTCCCTCTGTTAAGGGCCATCAAATGGTGTGAAGGTCATGGGCCCTGGGGCTGGTCTTGACCCCCTCTCAAACAGGAAGTGCACAAATATCTTGAAAACGGTTAATATCCCCACCCCTAAACCATATATATTCTTGTTCATTGTGTTAAGGGCCATCAAATGGTATGTAGGTCATGGGCCTTAAGGTTGGTCCTGACCCCCCTCAAACAGGAAGGGCCCAAATATCTTGAAAACGGTTAAGAACCCCACCCCTAAACCAAATGTATTCTTGTTCCTTGTGTCAAGGGGCATTATATGGTATGTAGGTCATGGGCCCTGGGGATGGTCCTGACCCCCCTCAAACAGGAAGTGTACAAATAACTTGAAAATGGTTTGAGATCCCCACCCCTAAGCCATATATATTCTTGTTCCTTGTGTCAAGGGGCATCAAATGGTATGTAGGTCATGGGCCCTGGGGGTGGTCCTGACCCCCTCAAACAGGGTAGTGCCCGAATATCTTGAAAACGGTTAATATCCCCACCCTTAAACCATATATATTCTTGTTCCTTGGGTCATGTTAGTTCACCTGATATATAGTAAGGGACCCCTTGGAACATCATAAAACTTTGTGGGTCATCCCTACTCTATTTGATAGCCTCGTTCATTTGGGAGACATTATAATCGCCCCGATTATAATTAAATCTTGTTTGTAAGATGACTCCATTAAGCTGATTTAATCATGCCTATTGTTACTCAGGTGAGCGATGTGGCCCATGGACCTCTTGTTTAATTTTGTCCTTGTGTCTCTTGTTACCTTGTTATACCTAATTCCTTCTGTATATTACAACGTCCTCCTTACTTAAGCATGGTACATATATGATAGAAAGTTTGTGTTAGCTGACACAGGTGTTTTATGTCTGTTGTTGTTTTGCTCAATCATGCTTAATTGTTAAAGTTTTTGTGAAAAAAATATCTGTCTATATAATCAATGGCTTGATATTAGTTTCATTCTAATTTTTCAATAATATTTGTACTTTTAGGTTTGAACCAAAGCGAAAAAAGTTGCAAGAGGTCAGTTCTGCTAGACAGATATTAGATAGATATTAGTAGAGGTCATTATATTATTAAACATGCATTTAAAGCATCCTAAACATCTTATATTTTAATCTTCAAGCATCTTCAACATCTAATATATTAGTAGACATCAACTTTATTATTGAACACTTCAAGCATCTTAAACAACTTATGTTTTAATCTTTAAGCATCTTCTATTTTAATGCCTAGTATGATATTTGGCCTATATTGAATATTGAACAAGTTAGTTTAGATATGATTTGGCACATTTTGCGAGGTAACATGAAATCTGATCAGATAGCCATCGGTATGAACAAGTCGGGGGTTAGATTAAATCAGAACAGATAGCCATATGAAGAAAAAGTCAGAGGTAAGATTAAATATGACTAGGTAGCCATCAGTAAGAACAAAACAAAGGTACATGTAAGTTAGAATTAGAACAGATAGGCATCAATAAGAACAAGTCAGAGTTAAGATTAAGTCAGAACAGATAGCCAACAGTAAAAACAGGCCGGAGGTAAGATTAAATATGATCAGACAGCCATCAGTAAAAACAGGTTGGAGGTTTAGTGTAAGATTAAATCCAAACAGATAGCCATCAGTAAGAACAAGTCAGCGGTAAGATTAAATCAGAACACAACCATTTATTCAACATTATGAAGAAATATGTTTAAAACAGGCAAGGAAATATATGTATTAGCTACAATTTTAATTATAAATATAATACAGTTACCAGCTTTTAAAAAAAATGAAACAGATCTCGCTAGGTACCGTATTGATGAGTTCCTTACTAAAGAATAGTACAGACTGTATCTGTGTCCTCAATGTCTTCACACCAATGTAGTTCAAGTAAATGTCAATGAAAACCACTAAAAAAGTAAGGTACATTCCAGGAGTACATTCTGTACTTTTTAAAAACTCTAAATTTAAATGAACTAACTTATTGAAAAAAAAGTCCTTCCAGTGTAGTGATACTAGAGTATACTGATACATAAGAAATGATATAGTGAAAATCAACAGTTCCTGATATTTATATGCAATCTAATATCAAGAGCTGAAATCTTGACTAAGTACGTATACATGCCAGTGAGTATATTTTAGTCCTACAGTACAATTGTGAATAAATTTAGGAAGTTGAAAATCGAATTGCTGAATGCAGGGGCGTAGCTAGAACTTTTTGATGTGCACGCTAAAAAAGGCAAGGGGGGTCTGGGGGCTTATGAGTTTTAACGTTCTCTGCAGGCAAAAATGTACGCTCTGCTTATGTGCACGAACTATAATATCCAGCTGGATTAAGTATGATTTAAAAGAAAATGAGCGAATAATGCGGGTAAAATACCTTTAGAAAGATGGATAAGATATTGAGTTTTTAAAAAAAAATGTTTAAAATGATGTGTAATTAATTAAAATAACATTTATCTGTAACTCTTGAAAGATTAATGTATATCGGTTCGTATATATTAATATTTTATAGAGTTGGTCTGTGGTCTGTTTTCTAATGAAAACAATTAAAATAATTTCAATCAACAAAATCTTGGAGTGAGAACCCACTATACATCAGAAATATCATTTTATATCTCAACAGTTAAGGAAAATAATAGAAGTCCATAAAATCAAGGCAAAAACCGCATATAACATTAAATTATGTTGTTGCTAAAATGGCTTAATGGTTTTAGCACTGGAAATAATACTTAGATAACAATAAAGAATTGAACTGGGCTTTTTAGGTTGAGGGTTTGTTACCTCGAAAATTTGAGAAATTTTTTTCTTAGTTTCTGTAAAATTATCAAAGCGATCACAATTAGAACTTTTGCTTTTGCATGATTGCATTATATTATTAGTAATTAGTATTAGTACATAAAGTAGCAAAAAATTGCAGAATCGCTCAGAAACGATTTTGGAGAAATTAATGAAGCTGCATTGAAAATAACTGTCAAATTATTCATAGCAAACCATTTTGAGACTGTAAATACCTTTCATCTAAAAATTTAATTCATATTAATGAAGAATTCAACCCTTTTTACTAACGTTTTTTACTCGCTTCAAATTTACACACCATGTTGATGTTCGGAACTCTCGGTATTTTTCATATGAAATGCACTGAGTTAGAGGTATCTCCCGTATTTTCTTTGATGAACAGAATATATAGCAAATTTTCAATGAAAATTTACACATATTTGTATTATCGTTCCTGAGTTTATCCATGCAAATGTGATATTGTGGAAACATAAACTAAAGGGCCTACCGTGATTTAGAGTGAATGTAATGCGCATGCGCAAGATTGTAAAATCCAAAAAATCCAGATGATTTCCGGATTTTTTAAATGAATTTTCGTTGATTATTAATTAGCGAAGCGTGATTAAGAAAAAATAAAAACAAATTAGTAATCTTCAAGTACCAATGATGTTTAAAATATATAAAACAAAAGACAGTACCTCTCCGATTCCTCGGTATTAAAGCCCAAAAATTCGAGTCTATTATTTTAATATAGTAGTATAGATGCATGATTGCTATGACCCTCCAATAGTTACTAAAACCCTTACAAACTCTTCCATTACTTCAAATTCTCAATATTAATTTCGAAGTCTTAATGGATATAGAGAAGTCCAAGCGATGACATCTGTCATTGTGGTTTTTTAGAGCCTCAGAACACTGAAAGACCTCTGTGTGGTTGCGTTTGCAAGTGGCATGTTTAAAAAGATGCATAGATAGATAAAAATAAATACGCGCATGTTAAATGTGAATCCTATTTAACAGAATAAACCAATCCGGAGGTTCGTACTTATATCCAAATTTGAAGTAAGTAAGCAAATCCATAGACATGACATAAGTTATATTGTCAGCAATTTGGTTGTTTCATAATTGAGAATTTTTCTTTCTTTATTATTTTTTTTACCAAACGATGTGCACGCCATTGCGTGCTGGCGTATAGGCAGCTTCGCCCCTGGAATGCTAGCTGTTGTCTTGACATTGATACATATATTTTAGTCCAACAATGATGATAAGCTGAGACAGCTGGAGGAGAAGGCAGCAAAACAGAAGAAAAAGATTGAGCCTCGCAAAAAGAAGGGATTAAGGCACAAAGCAGCCAGTCGCCAGATGCTTAGCGAAGTTGAAAAGGTACACTTGTGTATAACAAAAGACTTGACCTATAGGTGAGATGGATTTTCAAGAAAAAATCACTTTTGAAAATCAAAATTTTTTTTGTTTTTTTCTATCGTTCATATTTCTAAATTTTTCGAATTTGCATTTTGAACTTTCATATTGCTCTTGCAATTTTTTTATTAATCTTCAAAGTTGGCTAAAACAGCATTTTCTCAGGAAAATGGTACATTTCTGCATGGTTTTTGGCCTAGATATCCTTCAGGATCGGCCTGCCCCTAAAAAAATCTTGGATATTTTGATAGGTTTTGTTCAAAGGAATAAATTAAGATAGAATTTTTTTAGGGGCATCCCGGCCCTGGGGTCGAATTTTGCAAAAAAAACGAACAAATTTCGGAAACTGAATTCTATCATATTGGTCTATATCTGTGGGCATACTTTTTCCTTTTTTAAGTTAACGGCATTTATAAACACCGTTTTAATTTTTTTGCAAGAATGTGCAGTTTGTATATTAAACTTCGATCTTCTTCCTTGAATGTATGGGCGTTAGGCCAGTAACCGAAAGGTCGCTGGTTCGAACCCCGCTGTGGTCACTTGATGTTGTGTGTTGTGCACTCAGACACGGCACTTTATCTATATTGTCTCAGTCCACCCAGCTGAAATTAGGTACCGGCTTATGCTGGGGGTTAACCTACGATGGACTGGTGTTCCGTCTAGGGGGAGTCAATGACTCTCATCGGCTTAGCACCACGGAAACTGGAAATAAGCACCAGCCCTATGCGCCTTCATGGCACGGAGAAGGATTTAACTTTAACTTCTTCCTTGAATGCACAATTTGGTCTTTGAATTAAAGATATCGATGGAAAAAGTATATACTTCACTACATGTAGAAGCAACCAACCGGAACTATACTCTAGCGTAAGCACGTTTTGTTTGAGGACAAGAATCATTCACTCTGTGTTACTCGAGACAGGTGCCACATAAAAAAACTGTTGCGTTTGCCTTTCCAGAACATCTATAAGAAATGGTACAACTGTGAGAGAAGTACTGCAAAGTAGATGTAGTTTGTTCTTTGCAAAGAACGTGTGCATTGGTAAATTTTAAACCAAAAATACAGGAGGAAGGTTGATAAATTAGAAAACAATGGGGATGGATCAGTCAGAGTTTTATGTCCTCTTGCCATTCCGGCATCAGGTACGTCCCCTTATACGGAAAAGAGTTCAGTTGAATGTACGGTGAATGATAATAGTGTTTGAACGCCACGTAAAAATACTTCTATATCTACAAACATCACTCTTCCTGTTATTTCTGTTGGAAAAACTAAGGCGACTTGCATTATTTTTTCGCAAAGAGTCAAAGGGTTTGCGACCTTTGAAATCGCGTCACGCGAGACTTTCGATAGTTACTAATATGTCCTTGGTTGTAAATAAACACATATAAAGAACATCTATCGTATTATAGAATGTAAACTGAAAACAAAATTTTAATAAAAAAAAATGTTCATAACTCATACTGCTCGGACAACGACTGTGAAACTTTTTTTTCAATCACTATATATTATGCAAACTAGAACCTACGAGTTTATTGTGTATGGCCTTTAGTTTATTGCGTACTGTTGCCGATCAAATTCCCCTGGTGAATAGACAATGTAAAATTACACGCAATTAATGATAAGATAAACAATGAATTTCAGTTTAGAAATCTTGAAATTAACTGATAAAGTTTTTCGACATGGACTTTTATTCATTTAAATATTGATTCTATGATTTTCTGCACTTGTTCGTATACACAGATCACACCTACATGTAACCCGTCATCGCTTCTCTTAACTGAAAAAATATCGCGTGTATAGTCAAAATATGACTATTAGTTTTTAGCTCACCTGAACCGAAGGTTCAAGTGAGCTTTTCTGATCACCTGTTGTCCGTCGTCCGTCCGTCTGTCCGTCCGTCCGTCTGTCCGTCCGTCCGTCTGTCCTTCCGTCTGTCTGTAAACTTTTCACATTTTTGACTTCTTCTCTAAAACCACAGGGCCAAATTTAACCAAACTTGGTACAAAGCATCCTTATGGGAGGGGGATTGTAAATTGTTAAAATAAAGGGCAAATCCCCTTTTAAAAGGGAGATAATTGCGAAACAGTGAAAATAGGGTGCATGTCTTAAAAAATCTTCTTCTTCTTAAGAACCACTGCACCAGAAATGCCAATTTTTACACCAAAGCTAGATTCTAAATTGTAAAAAATCGTGACAGCCGGACCAATACTGGGGCCCCAAGACGGGTTCAAAGTTTAACATAGAAATATGAAAGGAAAATGTTTAAAAATCTTCTTCTCAAGAACTACAATGCTACAATTTGTGATATTACTATGCAAGCATCCTTAAATAAAGTAGATTATAAATTGTTAAATTCGTGACCCCCAGACCAATACTGGGGCCCCATGAGGGGTTCAAAGTTTAACATAGAAATATATAGGGAAAATGTTTAAAAATCTACTTCTCAAGAACTACAATGCTCCAATTTGTGATATTACTATGCAAGCATCCTCAAATAATGTAGATTATAAATTGTTAAAATTGTAACTCCCGGTCCAATGCTGAGGCCCCAAGAGGGGTTCAAAGTTTAGCATAGAAATATATAGGGAAAATATTTAAAAATCTTCTTCTCTAGAACAACAATGCTACAATTTGTGAGATTACTATGCAAGCATCCTCAAATGATGTAGATTCTAAATTGTTAAAATTGTGACCCCTGGACTAATACTGGGGTCCCAAGAGGTGTTTAAAGTTTACCATAGAAATATATTGGTAAAATGTTTAAAAAACTAATATAAAATGGTACAAGGAATTGTGTTCAGGTGAGCGATGTGGCCCATGGGCCTCTTGTTTTATTCAGTAAAATTATACATGTACATGTACCATATTTCTTACGATAAATTATTATGTACACAATAAGTCAATAGCTTTTAATGGTGATATTTATCATTTTGTTGGACAAGTGTCCGCTCTATACTGTATGCATGCGATTTAGCTGACGTTTTACAAATGCTGGCTAACCTGTTTATATTTCGTTTACCTTTTTACTCGCATACATGTACTTGTTGTAAACAGGACACGAAAAATACCCGGCAATCAACAACTGAATGTTAAAAGTAATAAATATATTAAGAAATTATCTAGTAACGAAAAATACGACAGCGATGAAAAGAGGCTCTGTTATGATCGCCAGTACATGATTATAATCATGAAGTCAGAAGGAAATGATTGTTAAATAATTTCAAATAGGAGCACTTTTTAAAATAAGGATTTAAGAAAACATAAAACTAAAACGCTTTCATTCGATAATTTTTTTCTAGCTATGTAGGAGGAGCCAAGTAGCACGCGGCACATGGCGTGATCTGTACTGCTATACTGAAACTGATTGACAGGCGAAGCACGTGGAGTCCTGAAATAAAATCCGGCTCAAAAGACCGACTATAAAAACCTAAATGAAACAATTGTTCAGTGATAAAACTTTAATTTAAAATGTAATATAATTAACACACAAGCACTCTCTCTCTCTCTATCTCTCTCTCTCTCTCTCTCGCCTTTTCTTTAAGATAAAAAATCCTTCCGCAAGATCGAAAAGGGCGTGTTGTACGGTTAGACGAAGACGTACACAATTTTGTAGTTTTTCTTTGTCTTGAACAGGTGTGAAAACCCCCGAGGGCATGTCGTTTTATACCCTGGGTTTGTTAATCACTATACACAGGAAATGATCGCTACTTAAACTTAATATACTGATATAATACGTTATGATTCAATGTGCGTTAAAGCAACCAACATGTTTATATATGTATGATAAGTTTATTATTTGAAGGAAAAACTGATTTGTTAAGTTGATTCCCGACACCTGTTCATTTCACAATTTACGACATACACATGTACATGTATTGACAGTTTATGGCGCTATGTAAAGAAAAGATTAGGTTTAAGAATTTTAAAGGAAATTAGATTAAAACATTTTTGTAACAGTTTTAATAAAAATAACAGCTTTAAATTTTAGTATGTGTTATTTAATCCCGTATAACTTAACTCTAGCAAAATATTGCACTAATCTGGTCAGCGATAATCTCTGTCTGTATTCATCGAAAGACATTAGTCAATAAGCCGTATATGGAACTTTTGGCCGTTTTAGGGCGGGTCTTGCATAAATTATATTGCACGCTTTTTGCACGGTACGGTTCGTTTTGTGAACGGTACGGTTCGCTTTGTGAACGGTACGGTTCGTTTTGTGAATGGTACGGTTCGTTTCTTGCACGGAACGGTACGGTTCGTTTTAGAGGTGTAGTAGCACGTTTCAGGGTCTGTACTTCACACAAATATTGCTGATGACCTGATGATGTGTCATGACCTTGACCCAAGGTCACTTTGGCATGGTCAAGGTCACTGGAAGGAAAAATGCAAAATTTGTGTCCAGTCCTTATTTTTTATGGAGGCATTTACCAAATATAGCTTTAGTTTATTGGCTAAATGCACTATTCGGTCAATGCGAGGGGTATTTGCAGGATAAAGTGGAATAGCATTACATGTATCATATGAAGATTATGTAGTACTGGTCCTGTTTTGAATGACTCTTACTTTTTGGTACTCTTTATTATAGGAACTTCCGGATAAAGTGGCACAAGGAGCTTCCACCAGTTCCCCTGAGAGGTAAGTGGAAATGATTATATATATTCGCAAATATCATCATATAAAA
>WFKH01011925.1:45502828-45531534 GCA_016163765.1 Magallana hongkongensis
ACTTTTATTGAAAACAATTAATTATAATTTGATCTAAAATACAAGATAAATGTTTGACATCTATTAATATACGTGTATTTGCCGCTTGAAAAATACACAAGGGGCACCGATAGAACAGACCGACCAAAAATGATTAAAATAGCCAACCGTTATTTTGATTTGTAACCCAAAAATGCCGCGATAAAAAATATTAGAAATTCAAACTCTCTTTACTTTTTATAGAGTAATCAACTAAGAAAATTTAAGCTGATCATCATCGAGACTGAGCGATAGTCAAGTACTCGAGTACTTGTTTACATCCTTAATATTTACATAAAGTTAAATTTAAGAATTTAAAATTTAAATTTAAAAATTATAATTTCAGTTAAAGAGAAAAGAGGATCGTTCCTCAGATTCTTTGTGAAAATTTCAGTTGTAGTGAAAGAGGAACGTTCCTCAGATTCTTTGTGAAGATTTCAGTTGTAGTGAAAGAGGAACGTTCCTCAGATGACTTGTCAAGATTTCTGTTGAAGTGAAAAGAGGAACGTTCCTCAGATGAGTTGTCATTGTCAAGATTTTAAGTCAGGTGAAAAGAGGAACGTTCCTCAGCTGCGTTGTGAACATTTTAGTTGAAAAAAAGAGGAACGTTCCTCTGATGCTTCATGAGTTTTTAAATGGATAAGAGGAATATACCTCATTTTAAATGTCTGTGTAATGCATTTAAATGTCAATGATTCAGGAAAATTCCATGAACTTTGACTTGTAAAGGCTTATTTTTGGCAAAAAGGGGTGTAAATGGATGCAGATATGAAAAACAGGGTCAAAAAAAGGGAATTTTGATTTTCCCTTTTTGATTTGGATTGTGTTATGTCTACAATTTGCTATATTAGCTATAAATGTATCCGACAACAATCTTGGTTTCACTATAAGAATTTAATAGATACACTAGAAATGCGTGTCCATATTGTGATTTATGTGATTATAACAGTCTTTTTCTTTGGGGCAAAACTAACCATGAAATTACAAATATACAAACTTAAATATGACCTTTATCAGCCAATTTACAAATAATTGGAACCTGATATATTAAATATAAGCAGTTTCTAAATAAATTGCAGTAGGCAACATAGACATTATGGTTAAGTAATTTCAATAAATATGTATTTTGATGCACATTTTTAAGAACATGTAACTATATACAGTATTCAAACCCGTGAACACAATGTATCTGAAAATATTTTAAAAATTATGAATCTATCACTCCTACAAAATTACATCTGCATCAGAACAAGCGGCTGATACTTTGGCTCAGTTCAAAATAACAATATGGTTTGCATAAGTATCAAATGATGGAAATATATGGAAGGAATTTGTGCAAGTTTATTTAGATATAAAATCTAATTACCATATTTTAGACTGTATCGAATGTTTTGTGTGATAGCATGTGTGCAGCTGCCTGGATAAACAATATGTACCTATTTATAATTTATCTAATAGAATAGATATGGATAACTGGATCAGTGAAAGCAGTTGCAAGATTATGTAATTACGTGTATGTGGGAGGGAAATGTTATTATCCGAATCAGAAAACAGTTGAAACCGAAGGTTAAAGACTATCGCGTATGCTACGATTGAAGATGTGAAATTTGTAGTTCTTGATTTAACGATATGAGAGTTATCGTTCTTCACCATGATTATATGCGTGAAATAAAAGGGTTTAGCCATTCTCAATGAAAACTTTTTATTGATTGTTTAACATTTTTTTGTAAATGCTAATAATGTCAGAATGCATAATTTCCAATCTATGAAACTTGGAGTGAAATGTCAAGAAACTTAAATGTACTGTTCTGTTCACAAAATTAATTCTCAAATCAGAATATTAAACTGTTGCATATCTTAAACTGGTAAAGCGTATATAGAATACTGATTAAAAAAAACGGATTTTTTTCTTTACTGAAAAATAATGAGACATAAAAAGATTTGATACTCATAAAAACTTAAAGTGTGAAATGCTATTTTTTTTACCCTCCCTATGGTAAATACAATTAGTGCCTATTCACATACATTGGCATCAGAATTTTTACATGGGGCACATTCCCGTTGAAACACTTTGAAATGTCATTCTGGATTATTTAGGTTTGTTGAGATTTCTATCGGCGAACTATAGAAATGACTGAGTCTAGCATCATCATTGAAGCAGTAAGTGTTTGCTGTCTTCAGCGTCGTTTCTTTGTTCGATGTCTGTTGTTCTTGTACTGGAAAAGATCCTCTCCTGATTGTTCTATTCGGTCTTTTTAGTCGCCAGATGACAAGTGAGATGATAGCTGAGATCAAGACAGAGGACAGGACAGATACTGAAACAATGACAGCTATCAAGGGCTTTCCTGTGATTTGATTCACCACTGAATCATTGGATTCGTCCGACTTCAAGACATTATCTAAATAAAACGATAATTGTAACTTTAAAATTATCTTCACGATATATTTTTCTTTGCCATTTATAATTTGTGTATCTTGGATAATCGTAGAAATTTAAGAAAAACGACTATGGTTTGGTTTTTTTGTTTGTTTGTTGTTTTGTTTTGTTTTTTGTTTTTTTTTTTTTTGTTTTTTTTTTTGTTTTTTTTGTTGTTGTTTTTTTTTAATTGTTAATAAGAAATATTAATATACGTACGCTTGAAAGTGCCACATCCGGTTGTAAAATTGCAAACAGATTCGGCACATTCGCATAGTTTTTGACAATCTTTTCCATATGATGGATATTGGCAACTTTTTCTGCATCCTTCGCCAAAGTATCCATCTATGCATCCTTCTGAAAAAAATTCATTTATATTAGTATTATGCAACAACTCCCTTTATACGTATAATAATATTAATTTACCATACAAAATTTCCTAATTTTAAAAGAAATTCAAATCATTGATGAAAAGTTTTACACATTTACAATTTTGTTTATCTAATACGTTCATTTATCTCTGAGAAACAGTATATACGGAGACCAAAATCCGTTCCCCACTTTCAATTAATAAAAATATTCATGAAAAGCTTTATTCCAGATTAAATTTTGAACATGTTTCTTAGTCTTCACATATTCAATAAATAATTTCTTTATTCCCTCATATTCTCTTGTAATATAACTCCATGATTAAAATAATCGATTTCACAGGGCTATGATTTTCTTTGAGTAGTAAATATTTCTTGCAGATTTATTGGAATCATGTAAAAAGTTTTTATTTTCTTTCGCATAGGTTAAACTTATCTTTTTATTTAACTAATAAGCTTAAGCAGCTTTTAAGAATCATTTTGTAAAATTGGTCATTTCTTGACAATGGCAGACATTTTTGGTTAACATAATGTATTATCATTATCATCATGATCAGATTATCATTTTTGTTTCTATATTACATCTAATTCATAGCTCAGATAATTGTTTAAGAAATTCTTGTTCATTCTAATAAGTTTTTAAACAGTTATTTTGCATTTCTGTTTGATGGGATACTTCAAACATTAATAAAATAAAACCAAACATATGGATGTAGTTGGATCATATCTTGGAGTGTTCACTGTTAATTTCGTTAAGAAAATGTGTAAGGAGTACCTCCTATGCGTTACAACTACAGTGTAAAATATATAGACTAAGAAAAAAGAAAACTGTCATAAAATCATTAAATAGTATCTTATCTATATGAACATTTCAGGTAATTTACCTCATACCAGAGGTATGATTTACCCCCGGAAAACTTGATATATAATACCCCCTCTCCATAGGAAAACTACTACATAGTACTATTTCCCGTGCATTTGGCCTTCTCCCTAACGTTTTTGGTTCAGTTTTTAGAAAAAAGTTTATAAAAAGACAGTTAGGATTTGTGCATCCCTAGGAACAAGTTTATGCTTTTAAAAAAGATAAGAAACTAGAGCATTTTGGAGTAAATAATCATAGAGAATTAAGTTGATAAAGTGTTGTTCTGTGTTGTGTTGTGTCAGAACATTATGTTGTATTGAAAGTTTGAAAAGAAACTTTGCTGAATTGGTTATTTTCTTACTGAATAGTTGGAAGGTTTTAATCCTTTCATCAAATTTACAATATAACGCTCTTGTTAGCAAAGACGTTATAAACGTTCAGTGAATATTTTAACAAGGCAACTTGCACAAACTAATATATAAATTTTGGTTTTTGTCTACCATTATAATTAGTGATTGATACTAAACAACAAAAGATAACGTGTACTACAACTTAAACTTCAAATCATTCTATATGAGCTGTTAAAAAAATGGTGGTTCAGTTAGTTTAAAAAGTAATAAGTTGAATTGTAATGGTTACACCTTTTAATCAGGTAAAAGAGGGAACGAAGCATTAAAGTTTTTGTCAAATGGAGTAAAATACGCTGAATATGAATTTAAAAAAATCAAATCTTATTTTTAAAGTTATATTCTATTTTGATGAATGATTTAAACTTTACAAAAAAAAAGGAAAACGATACCGTCTGGTAATAAACACCCATTAGCGATATTACAAAACTGCTCTTCACACTCGCAGAATCCCTGGCAATGGTTTCCGTAATTAGGATACTGACATTGCTTCGAACAGTTTTGACCCAAATATCCTGAAGGGCAATCTGTCCGTAAAAAGAGGAAACAGTTAATTTAATTAATGAACCTGTTTTATTTTAACCTCTAACCGATAATTAGCCACACTTAAAACTAACTTTTGATTTTTCTACTGATTTCCAAGGACTTTTTTCCTACATTTTTAAATAAATCTTTACTTTTTTATTCTGTTTATTCATAAAATCTAGATAATTACCGATTTCATCAAAGTGTTTTTAAAACGCAGCGTTAATACACTTATCCCAAAATTCATTAGCAAGTCTTTTTGTTAAGTGTTTTGCGCGAATTATTATAAAAACAAAAAAATTGTCAAAGTTTATCTAAATACCGATTTACAATTTTAAAAAAATAAATTCAAGAGTACCGCCTGATGGTGAAATGCATCCAGTGGCGACATCACACAATTTCTTCTCGCACTCACACAGTCCTTGACAATCTATTCCGTAGTTAGGATAGCGACATCTCTCTGCGCAGTTTTGACCAAGATATCCTGGAGGACAATTTGTCTCTAAAAACAGGAAAACAATTATTTTGATTAATTAACCCAAGATAGTTAATTACATCAAAACTTATAAAAAATATTGTATCGAAAATCAAAGAAGAGCTTTGCGGGGTTTTGGGGGGTTGGTTTTTTTTTTGGGGGGGGTTGGGCTTTTTTTTTTTATTTTGTTCTTTCTGTTTTGTTTTAAAGTTGCATATACAGTCAAACTTCGTTATCTCGAACTAGATGGGACTGTTTAAAAACTTCGAGATATACGAGTATTCGAGATATTGAGCGTAAATACTTAAAAAATAAGTGTTTGGGACTTACAAATCACTTCGACATATCCATTGTATTCGAGATATCAGTGTTCGAGATATCGAAGTTTAACTGTATTTACATGTATATAAATATCTACTTTTATTATTCTTGTGAAAAGTTTTTAAACTAAATATATTTATCTACAGAAGCTATCCTGAAAAAGTATTTAGAGCGTTTTAGAGCACCAATCATAAGTTAAATTTGACATCCTTGAAAAAACCTATATTGGTGCGTGTCTAAATTTCACACAAAAAATAAAACTGAAGAGTACTGTCTGATTCTATGCATCCTGTGGCGATGTCACAGAACTTCTCTTCGCACTTGCACAATTCCTGACAAAATCTTCCGTAATTAGGATAGCGACATTGCTCTGAGCAATTCCAACCCAGATATCCTGAAAAGCATTCTGCAATATGAGGAAAACAATTAACAGCACGACATCAAAACATTGCAATGCTCTCTCTCTCTCTCTCTCTCTCTCTCTCTCTCTCTCTCTCTCTCTCTTATATTTAGTTAATAGAATTTATTTATGAATAAATTTTGACTTTTCAACGCTTTTTTAGTAAAATATTTTAATTTAAATCATCAGACTTATTGACTAAGTATTAAAACAAGACTTGCTGGTTACAATACTTCTTTTGGCGAGACAATCCATTTAAATAAGATTTCATAGCACTAAAATTTGAAACTTGGAGACCACGTTTCCAGTGTCGTTTTATTATCTAAATGAATTACAGTAACAAACATATACACTCACTACGTGAAACCCATGCATGCACAGTACATGTATATAAAAGAAACGTTCTAAATTAAAATTTAATTCAATTAGATGACTTTTTTATGGCATGAATGATTAAAAACTACAAAGAAACTTGTTACAAAGTCTTAAGTTTTTTTTTTAATTTACAACGGATAGGCTCTTATATATTTGGAAAATAAACTTTCATGTACGGATCAACGATGTAATTATTTATAACAGTTCCCAAAAGGGAAATTTTGCTATGGATATCCGTCTTAAAAAATAAATAAATATGTATCAATACACAAATAAACTCAAAGTTTATTTTGCATTAGAAAAAAACATAGGAAGAGTTTATCTGTTGCCAAAATCTGTTAATATGGAGACTTAAAATTCTTTTAAAGAAATAATCATTTTGCAACGATATCTTATCTTAAGACTCTTTTTTGGAAAAGAGTTTGATTGACATAATACTATCCAAAAATATATAGTGCATTATACAAATTTTTCAGACCAAAGGTATATACAATTTTTTTCTAAAAAGCCAAGATTGCATTTAAAACCATCCTTTACCTTTGCATTGCAGGTGTTTTTCGTCCCAAATTCTGCAGCAGTTAGTCCTGTATAAAATTATATATAAAATCGTGTGTGCCTATTAAGAAATAAACCTACCTATCATTATCTAAACTGTCAAAACCATACTAACATTTAATATGAAGAGAACTATGATTTGAATTTGTATAATTTTTGTATAACATAATTTTATAACCTTAAAATATAATTCATATTACATGCAAAATCTTACCTCTGACAGCAAATATTAATTGAAAAAAAACAGAAGAATGCAATATGACCACCATACATGTCCATTTATGGTTTGATATTATGAAAGGTTTTAGGTACCTTCGTATTTCGTTTTTGTAAGTGCAAGAAGCATCAGCAATATTAATCGAATAATAATTTCCGCAAAAATATATGTAAAATACGATCTGAACTGTAACCCCTTGAATATTGTTTGAATCGATAGAAGAGCAATAATTTGTATTTCCGAATGCTTAATCATTTTATTTTTTCCTGGTCGCCCTAATGAACTTTTTCCTGCTGTTTAAACGTACTTAAGTAACAAGTTGGTGTCAATGTCTAATTAAATTACGTTTTAATACATATTTTAATATATATCAAATTAAATTATATTTTAACAGTTTAAATATATGATATAAGCCGGAAACTGTCCATTCTGGAAGAGAAATAACAGGATCATAGGTCAGAATGAACAATTCGGAGCAAATATCAGACTTAAAACATTAACTTTTGATTTAAGAATGTATCAGTTAAATCTTAGGACAATGCTGATTTATTTTACTAAAAATCCAAATGTTGCATAGCATTGTTTCTTTTAATTACGTTAGGATGACGTCTAATCAGAATACAAAAAAATCTTATTGATGATAACGAAAAACCATGTAGTACATGTATCTATCACAGAACTTGGATCCTTGTGATATCATTTAATTTCAATAAACTAAGTACTAAATAACCGTTATTTTAAGTAGGATGTTATTGAATATTTGTGGATTTTAAAAACATGGGGGTTTTTTTTACACTTTTATTGCTATTTCTTGTTGTAAAAATATTGTCAAGGAAAATTTTCCTTTTAAGTTTTAAAGGAGGGCAGTGTTGCTTAATGGAAGAAAATAATTGTATTGAGAAAAAATATTTCAGTCCAATTCAACTTCTTAAAAAGTCTACCCAGCCCAATTTTTTTCAATTTTAAATAACATATAAAAAAAAAAAAGATACTTAAACATTTATAATAGTAATTTAAAAGCAGAACTAAGAAAATAATGTCAAAATGTCAATTGATCTGCCACATTGTTTTTTTTATTTAGGCATATTACATAAAATGATAAAACTATTATATGTGTGGATAATATCAATTCATTTTATAAAATTAATACTTAAAGCGATTAGAAAAAAAAATCCTCCTGGCATTAAACTATCAAACAATCTCAATTTGACAACCTTAACAGTGAGTAAACAACATCTTAAATGGTCAGATTCAGGTATTTTGGGTGTTTATCTGCAAAGTTTCTGAAACGTGTGCTGCAAAACTTTCATATTCATGCTGCTAATAAACAGCATTAATATCTCTATTGGAGAAAATATTTTATTGCTCAAACACCTGTTAAGAATATAAATGCAAATACTGACACTGTTTTCAGTGATATTCTAGAAAAAGAGGGTGGGAATGCTGTGCCAAATGTTTAAGCCGACCAAAACTAAGACAGCATAGACAGGCTTGGATGAATAATTTTTTCCGTGGGTGTAGATAGGGTTGAAGGTCAAGGTTTGATTCTATACATTTTTCCAGGGAGGGGAGAGTTTGGATGATAGAGAGATTTTATTTGCTTTTGAATAAGTGAAGAATGTGAGTTTCATATTCATGTAGTGACGGTGAGTGTGTCTCAATCTCAGTCAAAGTTTTGTTATGTTTTGTTGTTACAAGTGAGTATGGCAAAGTGGATTGATTTTGATTTGTGATTCTAAAAATTGGAAAAAGAGGAATACAATATTGAACTACGTACCGAATTTTAAGCGTGTTACTGTTTTTGTTGTTGTTTTTTTTTGTTTTTTTTTTTGTTTTTTTTTTTTTTGGCGCTGTGTCATTTTTGTACATGTAATAGACATTTAAAACTGTCTTTACTGCCGAATATAGAATCTTATTCTTCTTCTAAGCTTACCTGTAGCTGAACAATAAGTAAACAGTTTAACCAGTCTCCGTCCAATATATTTAATTATGAACATCTTTTCTATCTATTTTTTTTTTCAACCCATACCACGCATTTTCGTCTTTTAAATGTTATACTAATAGAAGAGTACACATATCTTTATGTCATTCGATTCATTATAATACATCTTAACACACTTTTATGTAATTCTTTATTATTTTCTGCTTTTATACAAAATAAAATGCCTACAAATGTTTGGGGGTTTTTTTATCGTTTTGATTTATCGAAAAAAGAAAAAAAAATTGTCAAAATTTTAAACTCTGATTATGATATTTTAAATTGTAAAAACAAATTGCACAATAATATACTATTTAATAAATGAAATAAAGTTTTAAAACGGTAAATATAAGTAGTTAAATAGAAATAATTTAATTGCAATGTTTATTTTAGCAGTGTATTGCAAAAGATATAACCAACCATTTCAATTTCTTTACATGCTGAAGTATTTTAACTTCTATCTTGTAGAATGTAACTTGGTCATACGTTCTGACTACATGTACGGAAAGTATTCATAAAATTCTGTATTTTAAGCATTGGTCAACAATATAAGAAGTTACTTAAAACGTGAAATTTATAAAACTAAAAAGTTAACTTTGAAAAATATACTGATATTTTATGACAAAACCTTTATGTTGCAGTAGAAATATTATTATTATAAATTTATTGCTAAAATATAATCTAAATACATTTTTAATCCAATGATACAATGTTCATATTAATAAATAAAAATTAATTCAAAACATCTTCTTAAACAAAACACAATTTATTCAAAACATATTTTTAACACTTTTTAGAATTGTTACTCACGTAGTAAAACATTCAGCATCTAGCACGACTTTGATGAACTTTTGTGAAGTTAAAACATTCAGCATCTAGCACGACTTTGATGAACTTTTGTGAAGTTAAAAACTTAACTAAAACGATATAATATGTACTAATGATCACTCGTGCTGTAAACTCTTATTCTCTGATAGAAATAACCACATATAAAATGTCTTATTAAAATGAATACAACCTGTTTTAAGAATTGTTTTCATTGATAAGAAACTATCATTCATGGAATAAAATAAAATAAAACTAACATTGTAACAATTAAATTATCTACTATTATGCTAATGGTGAACTTTATAGTGGCTTTATCAATTTAGTAGCCTTTCCTCTGGAGCTAAAGTCTGCTACAATACATAATTATAATTAATAGAATATTATGCAATTTCACTTTCCATCTCGTTCTCCATTGCCTTTTCTAGACTCAATAGACTCAAACAGTCTAGCAGATGATTCATTTGCTTCGTTTTCTTCCTCGTTTTTAGTTTCATTCTTTTGTGCTGTAAAAAAGAACAATTTACCTATTGTTTTTGAAAGTTCTATTTGTTTATGCATGCACTTGTTATTACAAATAGTGACATTATATTTTACAGTTCTGGAGACAAACTCTTTTCTTGATATTTCATTCTTTGCCGATTGAATATCTAATTAAAGGAACGCTGCGAAACGATGGATTAATTTTTCATATACATGTAAATTATGTACAAAGGCTGTCAAAGGGCAACATTTTCTGAAGATACGGGGAAATAAAAGTCAAACCACAAAAATTGCAGGATAATAATATCACAATTCTGTAAAATAACATATTCAAGACGTTCTTTACTGAATTCCTAGACTATAAGCATTAATATGCTAAATTTTAGAAGCAGAGGCGCCTTGTCAGAAACTAAGTCATCAAAAAAGAATTAGCAATCGTCATAAAAGGTTAGAAAATGTTGAGTTATAATACAGTAAAACAATGTTTCAATCGTATTCTTTGTTTATTTAGGAATTTTGAAAAAAAATATCGTTAAGTATAGCTTATTTTAGCTAAGACAGGTTGAAGATTGAATTTGGAATGTTACTGCGATGTTAGATTGAATTTGTAGTGTTACTGCGACGCTGGCATCTACATTTTGGAAAGACCTTTAAATCCTTAAGTTTTTCCCAAGCAAATGAAACAAACTTGCCAAAAACGTTTGTGTGCCTTGGTATTCAAACTCTAATGTAGGATCATCAAGCATATTAATGACGTCATGAAAAGAAAAGAAGTACCGCGGAAAAAGGACGGGTAAGTGGAAACAAACTCTTGAAGGGAGATTTTGGGAAAATAAAAGTCCGCAAACATTACGTTATATAGAACATGCTAAGAAACGTCTTCTTATAATCTTCAAATACTTTTCAGAAAACCAAGAAATCCATATTAAATGGATACGCTAGATAATCAAAGAATGTTATTTTACCGGACATTTTCGGAAACAGATCGTAAACATTATCGTAAATGATGTGAAGTTTTTTCTTATTTTTTGTTTTTGGGGTTTTTTTGTTTTCGTTTTTTTTGTTTTTGTTTTTTTTTTTTTGTTTTTTGGGGGGTTTTTTTTGGGGGGGGGAGTAAACAACGTACATTTAAGGGCTTGTAATTTTCGACAATGCAAATGCACCACCTAACCAAACACTAATTTCTAAAATACAATTCTTATGAATTAGAACATTGCATAAGCTTTCTATATTTTGATGAATTAAAAAAAATAACTGAGATAGTTCTATCTTTTGATACCGAATCTTATTTGGTGAACATTTGTAACTCTAACGAGAATTGGTTTGCCTGAATAAGAAAATGTTGATACCTAAATCACCGAAAAATCGGAATAAGAAAATCTATATTTTCAAATTCATCTTTGTTGTACGTGTAAGCAGAATGATAACACACTATTTGCAGGAATATCATTATTATATTCACCATTCTGCTTATATTCTATTAATATATAATATAATTAACCTTATCGATCTGTTCGCACAGTTCGCAATAGCATCATCAATTATAATTTCCTAACAGTACCAATGGTTGCATTTTCTGTTAAACGTTTTTGTTCTTCAATGTTTTTGTGCCCAGTACTTAAAATTTTAATAGACCTATTTCTCATATGTAATTTATCTACCAATCAAATAATACTATTTTCACCCAACAAAGTCAAATTTTCAATTATAATTCAAAAATGTATCTATTTCAATATTTAATATCTTCCATACAATATAAAACTTTATTAATCAACTACTGAGTATAAAATTGACATCTGACATCGCAATTCATAGGAAAGAACTTTTAATTAATTGATATATGTTAAGGATAACGCTACCTTTTGAGTCTTTCTTGTTTCTGTGTGGACAGTTAAAATGTATCCAACCAATCGCGTATCCCAGAAGAACTATTGTCACCAAAAGTATCGATATGCACACAAAAATTGCCAATAAAACAATTGAAATAATTGGAGTGGATTCGTTTCTACAAAAATAAAAGTTTAATTTGGCTTTTAGGTACATGCATAAAGTTTTTTATTATTTAACGACACATTGTAATTACAGATTGAATATATAAACAGGGTTTTGTTTGGGTTTCCCATAAATTCCTACTTCTTTTGTTGATCAAATCTTGAAACAGCTTCAGACTTTTCACTCTTAATCTTGTAGCACGTCTGGTCTAAAAGAAAACATGCCATTGATTCGTTATTTTATCTTACATGTGCCAGGAATCACAATCCTCATTCCACACAAAAGATAGAAATAATGAACATAAAAAAAGTAATTTAAGTACTTTTAAGCAAAACTTCACTACGTACATTTGTAAGATTCATTGGACGGAAACCTCGACGGACAGGGGGGATCAAACTTTGTACAGTCCAGACGGTGATCGTTAATGATTCGTTCTTTAAATTCACTGTAACGGGCGCAGTATCCTGAATATAAAATATAATGAAAGCAGAATAAAATTATGCATGTAAATGTCATAAAAGGTAGATAGATCTGTTTACATTAAATTAGGTTTGTTATTAGACAAGACGTGTCACTTGTATCTTGTGTAATCTATCACAGCTAAGGAAGCTATAATTTATATTGTAGATTGGCAGATAATTACGATGGTATTGATTTCACTATGTTTGCGATTTATCGTTTTTCCGCAAAATAAAACCCATCGTAAATATTGACATAAGTCTTTAAAATGTGTTAATGTTTACACTTTGATCAACTGAAATTAAAACCATCGCGATCGGTACTTTGTAAGAAATCGTGCAATTTTAACACCGTGGAATTAAAACGACTTACAGTATTTGAAAAACACACCAGTACGTGTAATCAGATTACTGTAAACATACCCCTAAAACCTTGTAAATTAGCCGGATTTAATAATAAGCCGGTTTTGAAAATAAGCCACCTATTTCTTGCACTGAAAATTACTCGAAAATAAGCCTGTTTTGAAAATAAGCCAGTCATGACAATGCCAGTTTGGAAAGATTTTAGACTACCGTAAAGTTTCATGTGTAGCACGTACCTGTTTATATTATGCTGGAAAAAAACCCCACTGTTATTGTAAAAAAAAACATTGTGCAGAAACGTCTGTTTATATCGTTTATCGTCATTATCAAGTCGTACAAATGATCGGTCTATTTTAAAGTGGCCATCGGTATGCAAACCAATTACGACATAACGGGACAAAGTAAATAAATATTTTTAATCAAATCATAATTATTGCTTCCTATACTTATATAAACTGTGAAGTCCGACAGGTCAGTGTATGCCACTGACACCGGAAATTGTTAAACAAACATTGATCACGCGACGAGTCAACAGGTGGCTGGTTACGAAATGGCGATTTACACTAGAGTCTGGCTTGAACTTGTTAGATGCAAGGAACAGCGGCCGGAGTGCATAAATATTCCAATACATAAAATAAAATTGAATTAAAAACATTTTACCATTTTCATTTTACTCCTACAGGTGTTTACCTGGATATATCATTTTTAGAACCGTCAAATAGTTCACAATCGATCATTACAATTTAAATTGTTTTGATAATAAGCCGTGATTATGATCTCATCATTAACGGGAATTTTGAATTGATAATAAGCCGCGATTTGAAAATAAGACCGTTTTGAAAGTAAGCCCCCACTTTCTTACCAAAAGTTAAAATAAGCCGCGGCTTATTTTCAAGGTTTTAGGGTATTACATTTGGCTGTGTATTCTTTATAGCGTTTTTGGCGGAAAGCGGCTTCCGCTAATTCAAGTTTATCGCTAAAAGCCTTTCATATAATTATGTATTAGAATGAGCACATTCAGAAAAATAACAATTCAAATCCACGCTAACTTCTTGAAAAATCATTTCCCGCCAAATATCATACACGCTAAATATAATACATTTACAGTAGATTGTGGAAGCTTTATCAGCCGTGAAGTGGTTTATACAAAAGCGCATTTGCTCCAACATAGTTTATATGAGTATGTATATGGTGGTTTCTCAGTATTTCATTCAATTTTCTACCATTAAGTACAAAAATACAATTGATATTGATAATGTTCTTAATTAAAAGCTCCCTGTTCTAGTATTAATCTCCTTTGAGGAAGTCTGAAAACAATTGTTTTAATTGTTGAATACTTTTGTTAATAAAAATTGCAGCAGTTTTACCAACCATTACAACAATATTTTAACCAAAAAGGAAAAACACATACAAACTGTTCTGAAGAAAATTCATTGATATTTCTAAAAGGAAGAGGGTCTGCTGCATATAAAGAATCAAACATTAACCCACGTTTTCAATGCGCTTTGTGGTTTTTTTTTATCCAAAGAAAAAAACTTCATCCGAATAATCATAATTATCATTCTGAAAATACTTAGTATATTGATATTATTTTAGTGCAAAATTTGTAACTCTAAGGAGAATTCCTTTCCTGTAAAATCAGTTGATACAGATTTGGCCAAAAATCTGGCCAGCCGAATGAATATCTTTTGAACATTGCAATTGTATGCAGACAATTGCCAGTTTTTTACTCTTAACTCGGTTTTTTGAAAAGATCCACTAACATAATAATATGAAGCATCTTCGAGAAACAGAGAAATAGTTCAATGCCAGAATATCTGTAAACCATTAACTGCTCAGGTAAAAAAAACTAACGTAATCATCGACAATTATCCAAATAAATTCGAGAAATTGATTGAATTTAAACAAAATTTAATTATGTCTAATTTACAACAAAAATACACAACTTGATTACATATACATGTAGCTCTTTTACGTATAATTATTATAAAACTGACGTCATCATCGATAATTATCCAAATAAATTCGAGAAATTGATTGAACTTAAACAAAATTTAATTATGTCTAATTTACAACAAAAATACACAACTTGATTACATACACATGTAGCTCTTTTACGTATAATTATTGAAAGAATGTTGGTAATGTATTTCAAGATACATAGTAACATATTATATCCTTTATAGAATTTATTTAACTTTAAATACTTATATTGTTACTTACTTTGTCTACTTAAAACAAAGTAAGTTAATGTTGTGTTTTTTTAATTTTAAAAACAACAATCTTTTTAACCTAATATCGCAAATAAACTCTCATTTGTTACCCTGGGAATAAAATATGACGTTAAACACTTCGTTTTTAGAATGGTATCTTAGCATTAAGGTAGATATTAAACCCACAAATATATAGGACTAGCATTTCTAGGAAAATGTATTATCTTTTTTTTGTTTGAACTGAAATTCAACTGAAATAAAAAGGTTTTTTAACACTATATACTTACCGTTCATAAAATACACTGGTGCACACACTTCTAATAGCATTGTTGCTTCTTTATTGAGGACGCAGTGATATGTGAAATCATCAGAATTTGTAGTACATGTTTGGACTTTTCCTATATCATTGCAACTCTTTCTTCTTGCAGCTGATGACCAATCAACGGCACTGGAAGGACAGCGGGGCACAATGGAAACTGTTGATATGGACTCAGGGCACAGGTTTAATTCCAAGGACTAAAAATAACAGATAAAGGTTGTACTTGTGGTCTTTAAACCCAAAACGATCAGAACTGTTTAATTGGTCAATACTTACAACAAGAATTAAACTGGCAAAAACTGTGATTTGTAGTGCTGACATTTTTATTTCAATGCTAATCGTCCTTTCTTACTGATTGCTAAACTTTAAAAAACAAATCATAATAAATATATATATTAAGCATTAAAAAGCATGATTGACTATAAATGAAAAAATGATCAGATTTTAAAAATTATATATGATAATTTACTAATTATTTCAATTTACTGCATACAATAAGTAAGTGCATGTAGAATTAAGCTTAAAAAGAATAGCAAACCATTGCTGGTATGGTTTGATTCTGGAGACATTTATTGAATTAGGTTACATGCACTTGAGGTGGTGGACGGTTTGTACGTCATGTATACAACCCGAAAATCAAAGAGAGAGAGAGAGAGAGAGAGAGAGAGAGAGAGAGAGAGAATGCATCTCATATTTTAATTGACACTAAACGAAAAAACTCTTCGTGTACCTTATCCATCTACGGTTGATAGAATAGAGCATGAGTCAAATTAAAACCGTTTCAATACAGAAGAAAATCAAAATGGCACATCACATAAAATTAAACGTTTACTTCAACCTCTTGCATTTACCAAAATCATCTATACATTACATATGCATGTGTATAATGGACACTTGGAGAATGAACAGTTAAAGATTAACGATCGAATGTTCTGTTTAAGTATATTCTGCATGTAATAAAAGATAAACTTACTCCATTAATGGCGAGTTCAAACGTTCTCTGCGAAACCGAAAGTATGAATATATTGGAAATACCCTGGTACTTTCATTTTGCAAAGGAATGACATTCTTTGTGAAATTTAAATTGAACAAACTTAAAGATTTTATTGGTGTTTAATACAGATTTTTTCAGTTTCATATAAAAAATATTTTGTCTTCAAAATTCATGATTTCACAAAAAATGAATAATTTTGCCAAAGTTAGTTTTACCAAACTGCATCTTTGTCAATATTCCTAGGTTGCTTTGTAATCGTATGGGTGTAAATGCAGAAAAAACATGGATTTGTTTTCTTAATAAATGTATTCATCATATTTTTTTTTACTATGAGGATATGACTATATCCGCTAGATTAATTTTCGAATCAATTGTACTCTTATGGACACGACACATATCACTAAGTAGGCTAAATGGAAATCAAAATAAACAAACTATTCATGGAAAATATAGTTGATTCTAATTCATTAAATACTGTATTTCCATTAAGATATAATGACAAAAACACTTGAAAGGGAATTGTGTATATGACTGCATAAATATACCTAATTTGCATCAGAAGTCTTTTCTTAAGAGATGCGATTGTATTCATTCATGTATTAGTATTGACAAACCAAATGATGTTCTGAATTATTTATTTGACCACGTATAAACTATACGCAGGACTAAATAAGTTTTTGATGTACACGTATCATTTAGCAGTTTTAGATGCAAAAGTGAAAATGTTTATTTAAATATATGTTCTGATTAATGTATGTGTTAAATTGTTAAAAGTGTCCTTTTTATACTTCTGGGGTTTGCTATGCGTGAAATATTCGTTGATTACCAATGGAAACTTTACGAACACGAAACATGGAATGTTATTGACTTTCAAATAAATGGTAAACATTTTCATATAAGAATTTTTCATGGGTAACGAACTGATCTCTCTACAATAATAACAGTTATTAAGGAGGCCGACTAAAGTTTTCATTGCCCAGTGTTGTTTTTTTTTGGGGGGGGGGGGTGGAAGGGGGGTTGCGCTTCTAGTAAAATTTGGTACCATTTATTAAATTGAACACAATAAACAAAATACAGATAAAAATATTTAGATTTTTTAAGAAACATTTTTATCTATTACAGGATTTTTTCGATGTTCGGTAGGTGAGCATTGCCACTGTGCTTTTTTGACGTTATGAAAAATAAGGCTTTGTAGGAGTACTTTATAAGAAATAACAAAAGTAAAAGTAAAAAAGTGTATCCCTTTTTAAAATAATGCTATCCTCAGGGTTATATTTCTTAATTCTTGAATGAATCCATTGTACCAATCAGCATTTGTAATACTACAAAAAACAGATTAAAAACTAAAAACCAGACGGAAGAATTTAGTATTTTTTTTTAAGTATCTTTTATAACTAAAGGTAGAAAATGATATTACTTATCACATATTACAATTTGGGGGAAATCGCTATTGTAGTAATTTTTAAATATGCTTCGAAGTGCGGAAAATGACAATTTCCTATATATTCCGATAGTTAATATATCTGTATTTTGAGATGGCCCCAAAAAAGAACCAGACGGTTGATTTTCTTGACACTTCGCAAATAAACTAGAGTTGGTGTAAATTACATATGGTTAAAAATAAAGGGTTTTGCTATAGTAGATTTACGGGGAAAAAACCCAAATCGGCCTTTAGAAAAAATAATGATATTCTTTAATTGACAATTTATTGCCAATAATTTGTCAATTAATGAATATCATTATTTTCTGGACAAAGATGACAATGACAAACCGTCAACCATCTAAAATATCAATATCGCGAAATACAAACTCCAAGCAGAGCAACACGGACTTCTAAAAAGATAGAGGTGGGATCAGAAGCCTAGGAGGAGTAAGCAACCCCTGTTGACCGATCGCACCCACCTTGTCACAATTTGGCATGTCATGATCGAGGTAAATGTCAAAGTCGGGAAAATGTCATAATTGGGAAAAACGAAACGTTGATGATTTCGTTTGTTTGTGATGGTCAAAATACAAACCTTGATCAAACACGGACCTCCATTACATTGGAGGTGGGATCAGGTACCTAGGAGGAGTAAGCATCCCCTGCCGACCGGTCGCACCCGCCTTGTGCTCATTTTCAAGATCATGAAAAACGAAGAAACCAGGTTAGTCCGATGTATATATTATATTCAGTGCCTGCTACCATCACAGCAACAAAAATCAGCAAATATAGCATTTCCTTGTTAAATTAGTTTTATAGTATATGTTACATCTACTGTATAGCTACGTTTTATGATGCATAATGCATGCACAAACTGACATCCGACATCTAAAAAAGTTGCAATAAATTTTATATTAAAGGAATAATATTTCTTCTTTTTCCGATACGTATAAGATTGACAAAAACAACAATTTTCTAACTTTTATTCAATGTACATGCATATGAATTCTATAAAAATGACATAGAGAGAAGTAAAATGACATATACACAACTAGGGTTTTTTGGTAGTTCTTTGCGGCTATTAAGGAATTAGGCAGTGCTTAAATACTCTTTTCATTGCTTCCTCTCTTCACACCACCATTATTCAGTGAAAACAAAACAACATTCTACTGTTTAATGTAGTTAAAGTGCAAAGAATAATGTAAATAATCAGTAAAATATAATGTTTACATGTACTTTCACTGATAAATAAGAGAAATAATTTAAAAGTCCAAACAGGACTGCGATATCATAATACTGTTCTTTAATCTAAAAGAGTATATTCTATGTATAGTCTACAAAAGCTTGTTCTGATTACATTTTGTAAACAAAGCAACAAATAAATTATTTTAATGCTTATTTTTTTAATTAAATATAAACATAATTAACATGAGGGCATGATTATTGTGTGATTAAAATATTCAACAGGTTTACAGATGTAAAATATAAATCATTCGCATTACACAAACAGTTCCGCAGATTTTTAGCATTTTGTCTTATTGATCACTATATAGTTCAGATATTACTTTTTAAGTTGAAGCTCAGTACATATACACAACTACGGTTTTTTGGGTAGTTTTTTTGTGGCTATTAAGGAATTAGGCAGTGCTTAAAAACTCTTTTGATTCCTTGTTCATTTTTGTCTTAATGATCACTATATATTTCACAATTACCTTTTAAGTTGAAGCTCAGTTCTTGCTGATATACAAGTTTCATGAATCGGCACTTACAGTAGTACCCTTAAATTTATGGTTGGCTTATCACTTATAACGAGATTTGGGAGTAAAATCAGCAAAATAGTTAATCACGCACATAGAAAATCCAGTTGAAACAAAGTAAATAACATAAAATGTATATTAAGGTAAAAAAAAAATTAAAATCAACTTTGAAATGTTTTGATTGAATTTCCAGCATATTGTTTGAATAATATGAAAATATCTTCTTTTTTTTTGGTCCACTTTAAAGACCAAAACTAGCGAAAATCAAATTTTTTTTTTTTGTCATTTAATAAATTTTAATGTCTTATTTTGGAAAAATCATAAGAGATTTATTAACAAAATTGTCACCATTTCTTATATATAAGACAAATAATTTGCATATTTGTATCAATAACACACGTAACACACTTAACATGCTCTTCATCACTGGAATATTCCTGGTTTTCTTATTCCTTCTTTTTGACACTTTAGTCAAAATACATATTTGGTTACAAAGGCCACGATCCAGAATACTTTTTCAGGGGGAATAGGGAAATCCTGGGGTACTTTTTTTTTTATCAAAAAGCGTACGTTCGACACAACTCTGTCTTGACAATTATGAATAACCTAAAACTGCTGTATATCTGCTTAGCAACCTGCTCTATGAATCACTAACACAAACACAGGTATCGCGAGAGGAGCACGACTGTTTCTACGCATTTTTTTTTTATATTTCTTATTTTACAAAGATGTATACAACACATTCAATAAGACCTCGGGGATTGGAAAACAACATCAATTTTCCTCACGCAATTTGTCCCTTACTCTGGTAAGGATCTCTCCGAGCAGATTTTTTCCCAACCATGTTGATTTATTCCATGCTCTTGGATCGTCCTTGCGTAATCCTATGCCCCAAATTTTGTCATATGGGCTGGCTTCTACCAGTGTTTTTGGATATGTTGAAAACAATATCTTTTTTAGGTCATCATTTTGTGAAAACTGGAAATTATAGAAAGATACTAGTTGATATTGTATGTTTACATACATGCATTAAATTGAAATTGAAAAAAGTGATTAATAACAGGATAGCGCAAAAAATGTAAGTAAAATGTAAGTAAACTTAAAAATTGCAAAAAGGCAAATCAATTCTCGAACACCTAGTCCTTTAAAAAACATTTATCTTATTATATTTACATTTTCCAGTGTCTTTGCCTGTGATAACACTACGTATCGATTTTGTACTATATAACCCATAACTTCAAATGACGCCGAATTGAGGCGCCAACGGGGTTTGCTTATTTATATTTAAATATTTAATCGAATGATGGCTTAAATTATATAAATATAAGTAATAAGGAATCATTCTTTGAATATTATGAGGTGATAATATCGGTCGGGGCGTGATCAAATTTATCATAAAGCCCTTCAGGCTTTATTGGATTTGATCACGCCCCGACCGAAATTATCATCTCATAATACTCAAAGAATGATTCCTTATTCCCTAAAAAAAAAAACCATATAAATTTACGATTTAAGGGTCAAGTAATAATATCAGTTAACATTTTTTGTTTTAGTCATAAATGTCTTCATACAACATATGTGCATTTTTAACTATATTTTACTTTTTGAATAATATATATGTTGATACATTTTTCTGATATTATTCTATATTAAACATTTCAAACAGCTTTAAAATCAATCTCAACTGATATTTTTTCGATTCATCTTTATCAAGGGCTCAAGAATTTTTACGTAAATTTTAAACTTTAAAATTTATTTTTTACCAAAGTACATTTCGTATGCATGTGTATTGAGCATACATGTCGATTGATGCTAAAATCAATACCTTTGCTATGTTTCCCTTCTCAACAATTTCCATACAATGGTGATCCCATAGTGTCTGGCTAAAATTCTTGACATATCTCCCGTAGTGCTTCATTTCGTTTGGTTCGTCTAACGCCATGATGATTTGAGCAGTATCCATGTCATTCATTAACACTACAGTAGATAACAGACAGACATGTTGTTATTACATGTACTTCGCAAAAACATTTGTTTCATATTCAATTGATACTATCATGTAAAACAAATATTTTGAATACATGTTTCAATGCAATGCTTAAGTGAAAATTATGTGAAAACTATGATAATGATAATAAAAGCCTCTCTCTACAATTGTTACCAGTTGATGGAAAAAAAAAATTGTCATTCAACAGGTGCTGAACATTTTAAAATAATAGAATGCTTTGAAATCTGGTCTGGCATATTGTATCAGTGAACTTCTTCTAAGACCAAACATATTGTAACAGTATCAATTAGGGATGTCAATTTTACTCGGTTGGCTTAGTTGACTAAACGGAGCCTTTAGTCGAGCGATAGTCGAGTACTCGTTGATTTATTTCAAACTGTGTCTTTTTCAAATCAAATAATTCTACTGTCACAAACACCGTATTCTAATCCACAAACATTTAAAAACTTATGAAAATACGCACTAGATGTACTTGATTTCAAATAAATTAAAATGTATTTTATTTAAATATCCGTTAGCTAATGTCTTATTTTTTCCTTTTTCTTGTGACGCGTACACATAATTGAGCTCCATATCATCGTAGGCAAATCAAATGTGACCTGTTCCATGTTACGTTACTGGTTTTTTTCTTCACTTTATAACGGGTAATCGAGTAAGAACATTTTAGTCGATGATCGATGTGACCGAGCCATAGTCGAGTACTCGTTGACATCCCTAGTATCAATGTATACATGGGAATTCTATCATAATATTAACAAACAGAAATATGCTGATAAGAATGAAAGTACTGCATTATTTAAACATTCTTAATCTTAATTACCAAAAATGTAATGCAGATTTGCGATGACAATTAGAACAAAGGAACATCGTACCTGCTTTCTGCTGCATCATGTACTGCTCAGCACAGCTATACTCGACTCCATCGACAACGAATTTACTTGGGTACCACTGACTAAACACTGACTCTTTTTGCCAAAAATATTCAAACTTGTCTTTCTCGTTCTCAGGTGGTTTATTTTCTTCACAAAAATTGCTGAACTCCGGAGTAGTTGGCCGTGTACTTTCTCTTTCCAATTCTTCAAAATAATTTTTGAATGTATATACACATGTGATTTTAAATGATAACTAGCCTTTTCAATAACACCGTTGATAGCAGGGGCAGATGACAGCTTATCGTGTTAATTAATACCTTTGATCATTTATTTTGTTATAAAAAGTTAATACGATTCGAAAACGCCTTTAAACTTTATGATTTTATTTAGTTGCAGTACAAGATTATCTCTTCTTATTTAAATGCAAATAACCTTTGTTATGGATAGTGTTTACAATAAGTGCTTCTTTATTTCTTTCAGCGTCTTCAGCCCCCTTCTTCTCATCTGTAAAATGCATAAATAACTTCACAGTTCAAAATTAATCACAGGCACTTTAATTCCAGCAAGCGCTCATAAATTTGGCAATATACATTTATCATTTTTCCTCTTTCATCAAAACTATACAGGATGCTTATTAATTTTCAGTTGTCACCGTGTTATCACTGGTAAGCGTTATTTGTGTTTTGTTCTGACTTACCTTTTTCAGTTTCCTCTGTATTACTTTCATCCATGATTCTGTACAAAAGACAAAGCATTTTTACATTGTGATATATCGCTAATAGGGCAAAAACCAAGCATATTTTGTATGCCTGGACTATGCTTACATATTAACTACATATATTATGTTCTAATCATAATTTGCCATTTAGCGGAAATTCAAATTCATAAACAAAACTTTTATTTTGATTTCCAAAATACATTACCTTTCTTTGCCCACTTTTTCTTTCTTTCCATCTTCGTTTTCTTCAGTCGCTTGATTAAAGCAAATCAAACTGTTTTATACATATTGTGTATTCAAGTCATTGTATGCATTTCTCATTTATACACCACTATCGAATACAAGATGCTTTTATATGTTACTGACCTATTGAAAGTCTGACATCCAAACCCAATATTTTCATTTCTTCATCAATTTCATTTTCATCTGTCTGATCTGTAAAATTCAACTATACTGGCGCATTGATAGTAAGTAGGTGCTTGTGTGTGTTAATGTATGTGTGCATAAAAAAATTCAATACATGATTTAGTACTAGTATAAAGCCTGTACAACCTTTAATATGCTCACTATTTCCAACCAGCGGACCGTCTTCTTCCCCAGTTCTTTTCTCATGCTTGCCATCTGTAAATGGACAACACATTTAATATTATCAATAATATCAAACAAGTCAGAACGATTTAAAATCTTCACCAGATAAATAACAAATGCTAGTATAGTTAGCTATCATTACATGTACTTCTTGTTTACCAATAATTGCATTTTAGAAAACAAATAAAACTATCTTCCAAGATTTGTTAGTACTATTTCTACTTTTTTCACTTTGAGCTTTTTCTTACCACGATTAAATTCTATCCAATGAAGCTTATATCCGACAAGGATCAGAATTATCAAAGCTATTGTGATGATCACAAAAATCGCCAAAAAGACATTGACAATAGCAGCAGTGGTCTCGTCTCTACAAAAGAATAAAGTTACATAATATTATGATATATATTTTTCTTGTACTTGATCCTAATACAATGTAAAAAACCATGTTAATGCAAGAGTTGTTGTTAATATTGAGTTAAAAGAAAACTTTATATTAACATTTTCATTCTGCTAAATAGTTTTATTGGCAGTTTTATACTGGTTATGTTGAAAAAAAAAATGAAGAATATTTGCATTCAAGGGTTGTATTTACTTTTCTGTTTGGTTTGTCTGATGGTGATATGCTGGATTGGAGTTGATATGTTTAGTTATATTCGAATAGCACGCGTGATCTAAAATAGTAAACAGCTAGGTACATATAATTATATACATCATTGTTCCATAATTTACGATTGAAATCTAATTGCTCACAAAAAGGGAATGATGGAATTGCTAACGGCTACATCAGTATAGCGTTTTGCTGCGTTTCACCACCTACACTTGTAAGATTCATTGGATTGAAACCTTGCTGGACAGGGGGAATCCAACTGTGTACAGTCTAGACCAGGGTCGTTGATAATTTTTTTGTGTACTTCACTGAACCGAGCACAATACCCTTAAACAAAAGATTTGAGTGATATCTATGTTATTATATACATTGTTGTATCAAGAATATAAGCATGTGTTTACAACATCTTGAACAGGATAAATCTTTGCCATTTGGTCAACTGGCAGCCGACTGAGATTTGACTGAATGACTCGGCTTTGCCATTCAGTCACCTTTCCCTACCTGTTAGTGTGCATTCAGTTGACCGAATGGCGGTGCTTCATCTCGTGTTGGTTTTAACTTGTACAATTTTAACGATCTAAACATAAATACTACCTGACATATAATACATCGGAGCACAGACTTCCAACAACATTGTTGCGTCTTTGTTTAGAACACAATGGTACATGAATTTGTCAGCCTCTGTACAATTCTGAATCTTTCCGAGGACATCACATTTCTTCCTCTCCGCTGCCAATTTCCACTCCATAGCATTAGAAGGACAGAAAGGCACAATGGAAACGGTGGGTATTGACTCAGGACACATCATCGATGCCGAGGCCTAAGGTACCAAGTATAATTATTATGATGCTTGCAAATGTAGTCTTGTGCATAGAGAAAAATTATCGGTTAAACTAGCAGACACTTACCATTAAAGTTGAGCAAGCGAAAACGATGACTGATATGAAGGACATCTTTATAATTTCACAGCTCTATTTTCACTGTACCATGCAAAAAGAAGTAGTAAATTAATTAGGTTAAAAGCTGAGTGTTGAGTTTATTAATAAATCATTTTCACCAACCAATTGTAGATTGATTTACTAATTAGGTAATACAGTTTTTATTCACTAATGGGCTCTACACACACCTGGGAAAAGTTCGGCATACAAACCCATTACTCTACATTACTTAAAGATATGGATTTTTAGCATGTGTTAGACTTGCAAATGACCAAAAATATTTTCTTTTTTTTTGGGGGGGGTCATTATTAAATTTTATCGTTCTTCATGAAAATAAAGGTCCCTGAAGTTTTCGAACTCGGGACCTGCGGGTTGGTAGACAGAAGCTACACCCATTGCGCCACAGAGATAGACACCAAATTTTGGCGATATAAACTGTTTCACAATGCGTTAAAATCGCCATGCTGTGACGTACTGTCATAAAAGAGAAGTCACGGGTGTCGAGGATCTTTAAGGAGTGAATGAAATTTCTACTTGTGTTATATGATATAATATGTATAACATACCCTGGGGAAGTTTACACTTCATTAACCTCGGAGTTAATGAGTTTACATTAAAAAGCGTAAAATGTCCCAAGCCATGTTACAATGGGTTTTATTATCTGATTAAGTTGTAGAAAATTAAATTATAACGAATAAATTGATTTGCTACATATGATGTCTAAGGAGTAAGGAATAATTCTTTGATTATTATGAGGTGATTTTTTTGGTCAGAGCTAGGTCAAATCCAATAAAGCCCGATGGGATTTATGATACATTTAGATTTGATCACTCTCCGACCAGATTTATCGCCTCTTAATATTCAAAAAATGATTCCTTAATACATGTACTTAATATATCTATTTATACAGTTTTCAGCATTTGTATGATTAGATATTAGAATATTGACATGTTTTTGTGATTTTCATATATCTTTAAAATACGCAAACTCCACTTACGCCCTACAGTACGTTGTTTGAATTTATTGGACTGTACAGAACAAAATTGGTTTGTAGAGTTATCACAGACAGACACCTAAAAATTTAAATATAAGAGGATAACAAAATATGTTTTTAATTTTCTAGAACTTAGATAATAAAGCTCATTATTTAAAAAAAATGACGTTAATTTGCAATCGTCAAGCGGAATCAATAGTAAAAATAGATCGAGTAATCCCTACCCTTTTCTCTTGAATTTACGGATAATAGTTGAAGTTTTAGGCTAAATGTGATTGACCTACTTGTAACAGCTTGAAAATAGCTCCAGAAATGATTTATGAAAATTGATGTGGGATATATTACATGTACATGATTATATTTTTTCGAAAACATTTTTTTTTTGCTTTCTTTCATCGAAATTTGATTTGTTAAAATATTAAAATCTTTCATATACTACATATTATTTATTGTGCTTCTCAAGGTCTTATTTTTCATTTTCGTTATATCATTTGCATTTTTATATCTTTAACAAATGTCAAACAATTTAATCCACAAAAATGTTTTTATGTGACTGAAAAAAAAAACCCAAAAATACCTTGCGCAGGGAGTGTATGGCACCAATGCTTAAAACACCAGGTCTCTTTCTCCATCCGTTCATCTTACTGTACGGAAGACCTTAAAAGAATATCGGTACGTATCACAACTCCTCATATGCACATGCAAGCCGTCTTGATCTTGGATATTTTGCTCTTTTTTTTTTAAATTTAATCTTATCTAATTACACGTAGTTCTGATTTTACGTTGTCTGCATGATATTTGTCTGCATGATATATATTTCTTTTTGTTTCAAACCATGCGCCAATTTAAATTTTTTCCAGGAGTGGGGGTTCCGAGGGATATTCATATTTATCAAGGGGCTATTTTTGGTAATTTTACTATGTCAATAAACTAGATTAAAATATATTTGAATTGTTCAGGCGTGAAGTTCGGACACACACACACCCTCTAGATCCGCGCATGCAAATACGTACAGGCTAAAACGTGATCTGTTTTGATCTGAATGCAACCAACCGTACTATACTAACTTTAACGACTGTTAACAAGGAGTAAACAGGCCACCAGTTTTTAAGAATCGATCGATAGCTATTACATTTCTATTATATTTAGTTTCTGAATGAACATTTGCAAAGGGGAAAAATTCCGAATAAAGATAATTTACTTCTTGTTTCGATTTGTGTTGACCCTTAGCCTTATAAATCACAGACCAGGTAATGATAATGACTATTTTGGTCACATAAAACAATGATCATTCATTTTTCTGTAATTGTAGGCAATACATCTTTTAAACGTCCAAATATTTTTAACCGATTGCCAATTTGGTTGTCACAAATGAAAGAAGCATACCTTATCATGTTGAGTGCGAGTCCATTATTGCTCTGAACGGCGTATACATAACGAAAGTGAAAGTAGAAAACCCCCAGACATTACATGTAACTGATTAGTGGTCGTATCTTTCATTTCTGATTTCTTTTTTAATAAAACTAGCAAAGTACCTGTATCAGAATATTTTTTTGTAATTCTTCAAATAACCTCACACAAATGTGAATTTCGTACCTTTGTCACACATGTAAAATTATCAACCGCTACAATACACGATGGATTATTTTTATTTGAAAATACTTAAACTAGTTTCACCATAAAACATAGAAATTGAAAGAATCAATTCATAAAACGAATTTACTTTTTTTTTGTCAAACGACAAATAACTTTGTAAGAAATTGATCATGCTTATGGTTCTTAGCATGCAATAGTTAGTTTTCGTATAATATATAATTGTTCTGTTGAAGCAACAACTTATCATGCATTTAATTATAACATCTAGTATAAAAGAATTACATTCTTTCATTTCCTTTCTTTTCTTCTTCAGTGGCGCGTGGCTTAGATTGAAAATGTTTTTATTTTTTTTTCTGAGAAACGCTAGCTTATAAGGTGTGTGAATTGGTGTATGAAAATAGCACTGCATGCTTTGCACGATTTAATTTTTCACATTATATACATACAATGACCCACGCTGATATGTGCATATATATATTTAAATACACTTTACTTTTTATTTCACGAGAATTGATGAAATTGTATGTTGGTTTCATGCGCGGATCTAGAGGGGGGGGTCGGGGGGGGTCCCGACCCCCCCTGGAAAATGAAAATTTTTTACATAGTAAAATTATCGAAAATATGCCTCGGACCCCCTCGGA
>WFKH01011925.1:45574031-45586231 GCA_016163765.1 Magallana hongkongensis
AGAGAGAGAGAGAGAGAGAGAGAGAGAGAGAGAGAGAGAGAGAGAGATCTCAACTCCAAAACGAATTATATTATTTGAGACAGGCAGATCGATTTTTATCCATCGATTTGTGAGATAACTGCGTGATAGACTAGAGCACCTGTGCTAAATAACGGCTCAGGTGTGTATTTCAAAAGGGCCGACTGTTTATGTTTGGAGTTTAAAATATGTGACGTACTTGGCTATAACAATCGTGTGTATCGCTTTTCTGGCAAGTCTAGAAATATTCTATCGAGTCACGATTTTGGCCCTAGGGCTTAAACACACAGAGCGGCGCGTGTAGAAGGTTTCTTAAGACTCCTACAGCCGCGAGCAAGTATACAGGTTTTTTGCCGTTAAAGTTGATATTTCTCCCCCAGAATACTTACATTTTTGGAAAATTATACCGTGTCCATTTTTCGACAAATAAGTTAAGGAAAGTGAGTTTGCAATATGAACCTTTCGGCTAGTAAAAGAATATATTGAATTAAAAGTGAAAATCGTGGAAATTACATACATTTGAAGGAAAAAAAACCAATTGTGAAAATGATATATTTCATCTACAGGGATTTAGAAATGGAATACGCTTAGATATATATTCAGGTAGGTAAATATATAGATATAGTATTGTATATTCATATGTATGTATACCAAGTTGAGGAAATTAAATAGTATATATTGAAGAAGAAAATATTGCCATGCATAATACGGTAATGCTAACATTGTAATTTACTAACTTAATACTTTAATTTACTTTTTCTTGATTCAAGTCAAATGACCGACTGCATTTGCCAATATAGCTGTCATATATATTTAGTATATAATTAGACCTCTTTATAATATATATACATGTATGTATATGTAGCTATCAATTTTTAAACATGTATTTATGCAAGGGGGATGTTCACAAGACATATTTTATATAAGATTCAGCACCCCCCCCCCCCCAACATGATTATATATTATCATGTATGTTTGATAATGGCACTGAAAGCAGTGTGTATAACGCCCCCTCCTGGCCACAAACAAACCCACAATGGTTCGCCTATATACATGTATAAAGGTGCATGTGGTTGACTTGGTGTTTTATTGTAAGAGACAATAGAATATAGCGCCGCGACATAGCAGCACGACATATCCATTTTTACATCTTATCCTATATATGTGTATTAATTTTATGCATATTTGCGGACAGGTTGTATGTGTGTAGAGGTTACAAATTACCCCCCCCCCCACCCCCGGGCCCCCTTTCCAATTTGTTTTTTTATTGATGATGGTTCAAATTTTGACAATGTAGGCACAGAGCGTCAATTTCCAAAGTGGTAGAGGGGCAAACTTACCCCAAAAATCTGGACAAAATAAAACCTACATGTATATTGAAACAAAATAAAAATATATATACGCTTTCTTCGCCCCAAACCATATAATCCGTGGGATGGGGGTGGGGGTAAACATTAAAGCTTCTTATTTTGTTTTATAATTTCCATTTCAATAATTATAATCTACATTTTCATACTTTTACAAACACGTTAAAACTCCTTTTGAAAAAATTATTTGTTAATATGAGAAAGAAATCGATCACAAAGGGGGGAGGGGGCTGCACCAACCCAGTTAATTAATTGCTACGTGCATTCAATGATTGACCAACTCTCTATCCATCTCTTTCTTTTTAACACGGCTATATTATAACAAGTGCGTGTAATTAAAAACAATGCGCCACCCCCTCCGTCAATCTTTGCCGATCGAGATTGGATGACAAGCTTATATAATTGTAGAATGAATCATCCATTAACATATCATCCCGGCTAATGAACCATAAACGCGGTCGTTCATACAGAATCGCACAAGGAACTATATCGTTGATTGGACCTTACAATGATAAATCACCATGCAAATGCATGGCACCATGGGCACGTTAACATACGCTAGTGTATTGACAGATCGACCACAGGTGTCTTTAGATCGATATATATATATATAGGTATTATTTTTTTTCTTTAACAGTATATTGTCCGTTGACCACATGCAAGACCACGTGTTGTATAATTATATATACGATCGAAATTGGTCCCACAGTTGAAAGTATGTTCTCATTTCATTCGCAACATTGTCACGTACGAAACAGAGAGCGAGGCATTATGGTCATGCATGCATGCATATGTCTTTTGTTGTTGCTATTTAAGAAAAAATCCTCAGTCGATCGTGACTTGTAAGCATGAAACTATAGCCACCTGACAAATACAAAAAAAAAACCCCAACTTGTGAATATAAATTTTTAACGGATATACATGTATAATACATGTTTCATCTAAATATCATATAGTATTAAATGATATTTATTATAGTATTAGAACAATATTATATTAACAATGTATAAGCATGTCAAAAATAATGTTACAATTTCCCCGTGAATTCTCTTTTACCATAAGAATATTAATCAAGAACCTCATCTAAAAATAGGTAGGTAAATGATCTCAGGACAAACACGTGGTTTTGTTTATGTTTGTAGACATTTGACCTATTGAAAGGTCATTTCCGGCTACAGCGCCACCTGTAGAACGTCTAAAAATGTCACGATTGTAAAGAGATTTTGCACTACCTGATTCGGAAAATGAAAGGATTTTTTGGATATTGCTGGGTCTATAATGACTATAGATGATTTTTATGTCGATAAGTCAAAAGAGCCGTTGATTGAATCGTATATAGCGCGAGTTTACAAGGTTTTTCATGTAAACATCGCCCTGTGTTATGACGAGGATAAACTGTGTACGAAAATATGCATGTCATCAGCGGATGAGAATGGCACATCGCAAAACATTAAAAAGGCGAAAGTAAGTAAATCTTGATAGGTTTTTCAGTTATTGGGAGTCACAAAGCATGAGGAATGCGTTATGATATGGAGGTTCGGTCTGCAATATTTTTGTATAAATGACAATGCTATTTGTCGCAGTAGTTGTGCCATGAGTGGCACCTTTTAATGACCTACTTGCAGGTGCAGTGCGATTAATCACCGATTTAAGCTGACGTTTTTATCGTGTCGCCACAGTTAAAAGAGAGAGAGAGAGAGAGAGAGAGAGAGAGAGAGAGAGAAGTATGCATAGAAATGTTACTTTGGCTATCTTGTTGCAAAAGATAATGAATTGACCTGGGGGCCTAGAACCATATATGAGCCGGACCTATGATATCGCGGTAGTTAAATTAATTTGTTAAAAAATCTATTAATATGCATATATTTCCAGAAACTATGTTATTGTGAATCTCCTCTATTATATATCTCAGTGATGTTCAGCGTGTCTCTGTTTATTATGTCTAAAAATATCCCGACGTCAAATGGCAATTTCAGCGCGTGCTACTATACGTAATCAGAAATACCGCGATACCATAGAACCCGCGATATGATAGGAAGCTACTATAGATCTCGTAGACTGTGTGTCTTATTGATATGCATGTCTGAGTAGTTGCATTTAATATCCTTAATTGACTGACATCCCAGTAGATCAGATTCAAACTACATTTAGGCTATATAAATACATGTATGTCATCATTCATAACTTCAAGTACATATTACGACAGATTTGAGATTTTCATTTCCATACATGTGGATTGAAGCTTCATCTGATCTTATAAGATGGTATTCAAGAAAAAAGATGTGCTAAATTTGCTCAGTGCTGCAGGTGTACAGGTGAATGCATGACAAATAATTTTTTGCATTTCCTAGTCTTGCATCAATTTACCACCCCAGTTTTGTAGGTTCATGTATAATATCATGGTGCACTCTAGTGGTTACTTTAGTGCCATAGGTTAATTGATACATTTTATTGCCACGGTACCCTGTATATAGTGTATAAGATATCATTCAATTAACATTATAAAATTTTATGTGACAGACTTTGCTTGTGCAGTTGATAAGAGTTGATAATTAAAAGCTTATAGATCCTGTGTCTTGGTAAAACCCTTACTACTCTATGCATATGACTTAATTAAGTGAAACAAAAAATATGCATGAAAGTGGAAATTGATTTACTTAGCTGGCATTGACCAGGTGGCTTCTAGATACATGTAAAAGTGAAAGTTAAAAATTACATCATTCATAGTCAAGTTCAGTTCACCCCCCCCCTCCCCCCTTCCTGAACCACTTCCCCAACTTTTTCCTCCCCATTTTAACTCCCTCAATTAATTAACACCTACAGAAGACAGAGCATATACATGACTGTATATAAAGGTGGCTTATGACTTGTATTATTTTTCTTTTGATATCATGCTGCATATATATATTAATACAATACAAACTCATAAATAACAGTAGTAATCAGTATTGTGTTTGGCTGGCACATTGATATTTTGATTCCTACCACAAGCAATCCCATTAGTAGTTAATTATAGAGATATTATTGCATTTATGTGTGAATTAACCTCTGTGGCAATGATTTCCCCTTCCTGGAGTAATTTATCCATGTTTGAGTGTTATTGTAATGTCAATATAAGCCTATTATCATATTTACAACTCTAATAGCTTACAGATTCATTACGAGGCGTATGCCACATGCACACATTACATATGCATGCACTCAAGACCTTATTTCATGATCATGATTAAGCTGCCACTGTGGGGATTTTTTATCATGCTTGTTGGACAGTCGCTTAATTTCCAAGACATGCAGAATGTTGACAGATGTACATGCCAATTTTTTCAGTAGAACCATTGAATCATAAATGTTGGTTAACAGAGTTCAGTAGCACACGTACGTTTCATTAACTCGGCAGTAAAATTTTAGCAAGTTGCAATTTCCAAGTTATTTTGTATCTGAAAGAAAAGTGTGATAAACATAAAAACAATATGCATGAAAGTGGAAATTTGATTTACTTAGCTGACATTGACCAGGTAGCTTCTAGATCTATACATGTAAAAGTGAAAGTTTAATATTTAAATATTTAAAAATCATGACAAATAACATTCAATAAAAACACGATATACATGCATTGATAAAAGATATCTGAAACCAAACGTGCCAAAAACTTTGCCCATGTCTTCACAGAGGAATTGCATTATTTAATGCCATTTATTTTGCATAATTTTCATTCTCATTTATGCATAGCTTAGCAAGGAAACTGTAAAAATGATATCTCAATGAAAATTTTTAATGGTGACAGTTATAGCTCTTAAAGTGTTGATTAAAAAGGAAACCTCATCAGTCGACTTCCTGGTTAAGTCATGTGGTCATTTACCTGGAGTTTCCTGTTCTTACAGCCATTAACCATTCATTGTAAAGAAAAATTCCACATAATTATATGGTGTTCAAACATCTTCCTTTGTTCTTATACACTAATACAGCTCTTCTTTTCAAGGAGATCAAAAATAGATAGGTATAATTTGTTGATCACCCAGCCTCCTTAGATGACCAAGTGTTTTTCAGCTGTGAATGTACCGTACGGTAACGTGTATTGGTGGCATGTAATAGTTAATAGTTAATATGGAAATTGGTGAATAATGTACAAGTTTTAGAAAACTCTTTTCTTAAGACTCTATGATTATGAATTTTGATGTGAAATATGCCGTAATTGATGTTAAAAAAAACAACCCATACAGTTATTAAACAGTTTTATGATGGACACCAAATGCAGGATGTTCTTTTTTTTGTCTTGAATTTGTTTCTTTCTTTCCCAATTTTGTCAAAAAGAAGAAAATGAAAAATATTTCAAGCATTGGAATAGGAAACAGTGTTGAATATTGTTCAATCAATTGACACGGCAGTGTAGCACAGTATAAAAAAATCATAAATTCTGACTAGCACATTTTCATTAATTTTGTACTCATGCAGTCAGATGTACAGTTTTTTGACATATTTATTAATGTATTGAACATGTTGAAATAATCAATTTATGGCAAGTCTATTAGTCTCTTGTACTCGTGCAGTATTGCTAAAAATAAAAATACTACGTTTTTCATCAGAGTTATGGAGTGTGATGAAAAAAGGTGTGAATTTTAATATTAGTAGAAAGTAGTATATTTTATATGGCACTGACAGTAAACTGTTATTTACTGGCCACTATAGATCACACTTTCATTTTTTAATCTTAATCTTTAGTTGTGGGAGGACGAAGTTTTTGTTCCCAGAGATAATAATAAGAAAAAAAACTTTGACAGGTGATCTTCGTGCATGTTTGAACTTTTTTTTTTTGTTTGGTGTCAGATTTTTCAAATGATAATAACTTTAGAGTAATAAAAATATTTTTATTCTTGTTCAATCATGTTGGATGTAGGAGTTTGAGGAAATGAAACGGTACACTCAGTGGTTTTGAGATTGCTTACTTCTTCCTGGAAAGGCCACCTTTAAACATGTATGATGAAAAGAGTTTGATTCAAATATTATATAATTCTGTAATTTTAAGCACTGGTAAAATTTACATTACATTTTTTAAAGAAAGTATGTTAGTAAGTAAGTAAGTATGAATATGATTGAAACATTACAAATAATTTTCACGTAGTGTGGTTTATTCATTCATACACTCATGGGCATCAATTTTTTGTGGATTTATTAAATTGGTGGATTTTATCAATAACATCTCTTTCGCTCTTTATCTTACTTCGATGTACATTTGATTTCTCAAGGAAAGACTCAAAAAGAAACTGTGCATTTACCGGTAACTAGTACATGTACTAATGAAAACATTGTAAAAAAAAAAAAAACTTGACATTCCGATATTTTTTCGTCACCAAAGAATAAAATTCCTGACATACTGGTACATGTATATGTATGTACCCACTCTTATTTTTCTTAAAAGCATGTGATTGGATTGATTTTTTTAACCTATTAAATGAAAATCGTGTGGGTCAAATAAAGATGAAAAATTGAAAATTTCGATAACGTTTTTAACTGCATGAGTTACCAATAAAATAAATCGAAGGTTTTAAACAGTCACATGATTTTGGGTGTTAATTGAAAAGAGTACAAAGGAATGTGATCAATATATATATATATCATAAAGATTAATATGGAACTGTATGTTGAAGCTTAAATAGGTGCTTATAGGTGGTGTCAGCAAATGATGATGGTAAAATGACATATGGATGATGTAATGTCTCAGTGGCAATGTGTCGGAATGACGAGCAGGCCCCCGAAATCTTTAATCACGTCGAAGAATAAACACGCATATATCTCAATGTGTCAGTTGTGAAGGCATTTCAAAAATAATGTCATTTCACATGATGACGTGTTTCAAGTGTTGAACTTGACTCTTGAATTGTCAAATGACTGTACAGGTATATTAAACCTCGATCAATATAAGCTGACTTTTAGTTCAAGATGGATTTTATTGTAAACACGGTGACTTTTTGAATAGCAACTTTTTTTTAGAGGGATTAATATGAATATTAATATATTCAAAACAATATTAAGAAAAAGAATTTGAATCATTGTGTGCAGTGTGCTTCAATGTCCTTACTGTGGGAAGGGAAGATACAATGACAAGGCAAGTGTTGATACATGTATTAAACTGGACCTTTTTGGAGAGGGTTTACATAGGCTTTGCCTGTTACCCAATCCATTTGATTTCTCAATAAAATGTGTTTAAATTAAATTATTAAACTGGACCTGACTGTACACATTTCAAATTTAGTAAAGTTGTCTCTATTTAGGCTTAAAGTTCAATAAAATTTTATAGTGAAAATTTTTAATTTAAAGATTTAATATTAAATGTGTACATTTAATTGTGTGAAGTGTTGGAATTTTACATGCTACTTTGGATATTAAAAATATTGCCCAGTTACATGTATCTATGTTAAGCTTATGGCAAATTACACAGCCACTGTCAGAAAAATTATTGAAAATTTATTAATACCATTATGAAAAATAGCATAGTACACTAGTTTTAACTTTTAAGTGCTGGAATTTTGACATGAGTAGACATTATATATATTTGTATTCATGTGATATAAATGTGGTTAAGGATTTTCCATTTAGATTCAGATAAATGTATAGTTTTTCCAACTTCTCTTTTTATTTATTGACATACACTTGTATATGTTTGATGGCCCTTTTCTCACTCATGACAAGTGACCAGTTTTTATAGAATGATGTGTATATATACAAGTATGTCTCAGCATATACATATAGGTATTATATGGCCTCGCTAGTACATGTACATGTAGTACTGTAGTTTACCTACCAGTATCTGTTGTTTTGGTAAGTACATGTACAGTCATGCATGTATAATACATTCCTTCTGGTATGACATACTTCAGAGACTACTGCAGTGGACAGAGAGTTGACAGTACCAGGCAGTTAATGTATATTAAAAAGAATAAAATCAAAGTCAAATTGTATGCTTTGCTGTCGTTTTTATGGTTAAAATTAACACTTTTAGCTCTGCTCTCTCTCAGAAGGGGGGGGGGGGTTGATTGGTGACTGTGGGTGCAGGTTTAGATTATTAGGTTTAAACAAGGAAAGCAGTGAATTAATGATTGTTGTGTATTGTGTTTTCAGAGTTACCTTGAATCTGTAACGGCAGATGGAGACTCAGTGAGCCGAATTGTCCTAACCCTTTCTCAATCTGATTTCGCCATGGTTCAGGAATTCCAGTCGAGGGTTGAGAGGGACTCTCAAGCGGTAGTGAACCTATCCAAGGACAATTCACAAGTGTGCATCTTTGGGAAGAAGGAGAATGTCAGCATTGCCCAAGCCCTGATAGACAGAATGGTGAAGAAAGACAACAGCATATCACCCTGTATCGACATACGATTACGGGCAGGACATGATGAGAGCGGGTTTCATGAAGGGTTGGAATTTTCATACAAGAACGGTTCAAGTAGTAGTTGTGTAGATTTCATGAAGGAAAATGGGAGTTCAACCTGTGGTGATGTAACAGAAAACACGGATATATCTTCAGTGAAACAACATACAGTGGAAATTGCTAATAAAGTTTCAGATGTCTCTGTGACGGGAGGAAAGAGACCCCAGCGGGCGCACGCCGCCCTGAAAAGGACCATGTCCGTGGGGGTGGGTCCCCTTCCGTCATCCCTAACAGAGCCCCCCAAAAATCCCCTGACCAAGACCGTGTCTTATGGCAATGAACTGAGACTGGCCGAAAACTCTCTGTCCAGATTAAAACTCTCTCATCAGTCCTCGACTTCTTCGGACGACGAAGAAACAACGGATGAAGAAGAATACAACACAAAGATCGAGTTTGCGCTCAAGTTGGGATATTCCGAGTTACAGCTGGCGTCTGTGCTAAAGAAACTCGGCAACAAGGCGGGACAGAACGAGATTCTGTCAGAACTGATCAAGCTGAGCACCACGAGTGTGGACAGGGACTCAAAGAGCAGCGATGAGGGGAACTCAGGCTTCTGTGCAATGGAGGGTTCCTCGGAGAACCTTTTGACCTTCACCCCTGAGAACTGTTTCGATCTTTCGGATTCTTCCTCGAATTTTCGTCCCATTGTTATCGACGGTAGCAATGTTGCAATGAGGTTCGTACAGAAATCTTGTTTGATTCAAATCTTATAAACATAGGATTAATATCTCAGTATGTCAGTATAAACCTCTAGTTTTGATACCAGTAGCTATTTTCTGGTTTTATCTGTTTGATGATGTAAGACACTGTCTTTTGGTAACGGTACATGTTATTCACTTGATCAGCTATGGAAATTAAGCATTCTTACTTCACTAGGAAGATAATGGGGGGAAAAAGGTCTTTAATAATCGAATTTAACTTGAATTTTATCAAGAGTTGTGAAATACTGTGAATAGACTATACTTCACTCGGAAGATAATGGAAAAAAAAGTAGTCTTTAATAATCGAATTGAACCTGAATTTTATCAAGAGTTGTGAAAAACTGTGACTAGATGATACAGCTGCGGGTGTTTGACAATAAATTGGGTACTATATGAAGCCTCTGTGCAAATAGTCGACAATGTAACAAGATTCAGGGTTAATAGATATAACTCATGTCATTACAGTCATGGCAACAAGGAGATCTTCTCATGTCGAGGGATACAGCTGGCTGTTGATTGGTTCAGAGAACGAGGTCACCGGGCCATCACCGTCTTCGTGCCTCAGTGGCGGAAAGAAACCTCACGCATTGATGCCAAAATCACAGGTAACTGTAAACACCTGCAAAGCTATCTTCCGTGATCGAGTCAGATTGACAACTATTGTATATTGCAAAACACAACTCCCCCCCCCCCCCCCCCCCCAAAAAAAAATGTCTTCTCTCACTAACCTTACCTGTACCATAATAAATTTAAAGTGCTTACCAGTTAGTAAAGGGAGATGAAGAAAAGGGAGGGTGGGGGTTATTTTGGGGTGTATAAGTACACATAGGAAAAGCAAAGTTGCAAGGACCCTAATTGAAGTAAAAATCAATGAATCCACGGTATTAATTTGTCGATGCGGCGGAGATCTGTGTTTCATAACTCCTGACAAACCCAGTTCTATAAAGCTAGAAAGCCTGAGTCAGGATGATAAAGGTAAAAATCCCTGACTAGATTAAAAACCGTGTGTACAAATTGACAAATTACGGCATCTTCCGGATTTTGCGTCCATGTAATGGAAGCCAGAAAGGCAGAAAGTGACAAATTCCCCCATTTAGACAATCTGTGATCACTGGGCTGCCATCGTCGTTAACATGTTAAACTGGCATGAACACGAGACATGCCCTGCTCACAACATATCTAGTCGTCAGGGAAGTCACGTCAACCAAGATATGTGGACGTGATGAAAGGTCATTCAGGCTTTTTTTCTTTTTATCAAGACATTGATCAGAATTTCTGGTAGACCTTAGAGAAAAAGAGATTCTGATTAACTTTAGAAAAAAGTGTTGCTATGTAAAATATCAGTTTGTTCCTATATATATTTATTCATGTTTTTATATATACATCTATCATTGATTTTTTGTACTTTGCATCAGAAATTTTGACACAACCTATTTATTTCATGATTGATTGCTTTCTAGCGTACTGATTTAATTCTTTGATGAAAGAATATATTACATAAGACTATGACACAATATTTAAAAAAAATCTCTGCCTGTTATCAGTATTACATGTATTATATATCCCAGTACATTTTCCCTAGCCTCTATGTACATTACACAGATTAATTCTATCTAGATTTTTGAAATTCAGTTGCCCACACTGTTTTGTTTAATCAGTTATAGCCAAGTAAAGAAGTTAATTAATAGTTATTCAGTTATATGGGGAACTATTATCATTCATTGAAGAGGAAATTTTAATCGATGTGTTGAATCGGTTCAGTCATAATTATTGGAAACTGAAGGTAGAAAACAATGTGGAAAAACCATTTTTTTTAATATTATGATAAATGAGAGAGAGGAGAGAGACTAAGAGAACAAGAGTAGCATTACCCACACATGTGTACTTCACATAATTCAAAAAAAGGAAGATATTGAAATAACCCTGTAGAGTTTCAATCTCCACACAAGTTACTGCAATTATTTATATTAAACAGACAGTGTTATGAAAGTGTTACCCGATACCTGAACAAATTTGTGTCCCTATCTTCTGAAAATTGCTTTTTGCAGGAGAACGATACTGTCAATATTGTCATCCAGCTGGTAATTTTCAAACAATTCTTTTTTGGTATAATGTTGTAACAATGCCAGAAAGTATTGAGAAAAAGTTTTTTAAAGATTCCCTTAATTCAGTTTGCTGCATTAAATGTTTCCAGATCAGGAGATTCTGTTTCAACTGGAAAAAGAGAAGATTTTGGTGTTTACGCCCGCGCGCAGAATCGGAGGGAAGAGAGTGGTGTGCTATGATGATCGGTACATCTTGAATCTAGCGTCGGACAGCGGGGGCATCGTGGTCTCTAACGACAACTACCGGGACCTGGTCAGCGAAAAACCAGAGTACCGCAAAGTGGTGGAAGAGAGGCTTCTGATGTACTCCTTTGTCAATGACAGGTAACCATTGTTTACTGTGGGGTACTTTCACTTTCATTTTGACTTGGGGGAGGGGGTTAGAGGGGGTTAGAGTTAACTTATCCTGTGTCAGATGGATGGTCATAATTTAATTTTTATTTTAGTTAATATTGACATTTTTCTCATATATATATATATATATATATATATATACTTTAAGAATCTTTCTGAGATGATGGTTTCCAACTTTTAAAGAATTTAAATTTACCCAATAGGAAATAATTGAAAAAAAACTTAAATCCTA
>WFKH01011925.1:45589034-45610982 GCA_016163765.1 Magallana hongkongensis
TCACGATCACCACCCACCCCCCCCCCCCAAAAAAAAAAAAAAAAAAAATGTAATACTTGTATAAAAACCAAACAATTGGTGAACAAAAAAATAACAGACCAAGCTCTGCATGTAGATTTTAACTTGATTGTTTAATATGATTATGGAATATAAAAATGTCTGTGTATACAACATATCTTTTAACCTTGTTTATGATAAATCAAGTGCTTCAGCCAGTGATAGTTTGCTAAAACACTTTCAGCATGCAGCAAGGATAAATCATTTTATATGTCTAAATTGTTTTTCCTTTAGAGTTATGCTGTCTTATATGATTCTCTATGTTATATTTTTAGGAACAAAATCTAAACAACCTTTGTGTAAGAAACCTTCCCGGGGTAAGACGGCCGTGTCAAGAACACAGTCTCTGACCCCCAAAACTCACCCTGACAGCCTGGGAGCAGATGCCCCGGTCAAACGCCACAGTGGGGATTTCGGCGAAGTGACGGTAAACATCGACAGCCGAGACTTGGAGAATGACGAGAAGTGGAAGAGTTACAACGAGAAACTGTCCGAGCACCGGAAACAGATGGAACAGGCGGATATAGAACACCAGAGACAAAGATCTGACACAAAGGAATCTCAGTTCAGCATGATCACCATGCAAAATATGGAGCCGTTCAACATGGCCAGCAAAATGGAGCAGCAATGTGGGTCAAGATCGTCCTCTCCCATGCAGAGGTCAACACCATCCCCGCAGCTAATGCTGCAGAATGAGGAATTTCTCAGCGGACACTTGATGCTGGCCAAGAAACTATCGGACGAGGCTGGGGAGACTAAATCCCACAAGTCTGAAGAGAGACTATTTAACCGAAGCCCTCCCGTGGGTTACCACGGTAACAGCCCACTGGCCACGCCGGTCAAGCAGAACAAGCCCCCCTCACAACAACATCCCTCTCTCCTGATGAATCAGCAGCTCCCTCCCCCTCCTCCTCCCTCACACCAGCCCATCTCTCAACAGTTTTCTCATCCGGTGCCCATGCAGCACCAGCATCAGAAACTCAGCAGGCAGTATTCACTGCAAGGACCTCAGGACCCTCGCCTACAGCGTGGCCAAATGGCTCCAGCTTCACATTCCACCAGAACACCTTTTCCGCAAGAAAACTACGGAGCTTTCGGGCTGGCAAGGAATCCCTTTTCATCGTCAGAAAACTTTTCCAACCCTCCTCCTCAATTTAGCGGCAGGCCTTACTTGGGAGAAGAAAGCGAGCATGCAGCTCTTGCCAGAATGCAAAGTGCGCCAGAGACGCTTTTCACAAGGAATGACAACAACTCACACAAGAGGTTCGGGAGAATGGTCCGTCAAAACAGTTCATCGGACACGCAGCTCCACCTTCTGGGAGAACTGGATCTCGGACCAAACGAATACAGTTTATTTCCCTTGGAAGTCCTGGATCTCAACAAAAGATGTCAGCAAAATCCGCAGTTTTCCTCTGGTATGAATGCCCAGCGAATGGGAGATCCCGCTCGACAGATGAAAACCAGGGCAGTGGGGTATACGAAACAAGAATATCGGTCGCAGCACGACAATGGAGAAACAAAGTGGACGTTTGAGCCAGTCTTGGAACATGGTGCCGCCTACAGGAGCCAGTTTTCTGGAATCCAGGGCATCGATGCGTTTGAATCAGACTATCCACCCACCCCGTCATGGCAAAACCAGGACCAATTAAAATTCCCAGTGCAAGAATCGTACCACTGTCCACAGCAACCTTACGATATATTTCACGAGTATGGGGGACTACCTTTCTCCCAACCACACAGAACTGTAGAGCATTGTCAATCAGGGGGCTTCAGTTTTCAGACCCCAACTTCCAATTTATGTGCGGCCCCCTCCAACTTTTGTGAAAGTCAACAACATTCCATGTTACAGAACCCTCCCTCCTCCTCCTCTTGTGGCAAACAAAACATTGGGGTCATAGGTCAGGAGCACAAACAGAGCCTGTCGAGAACGTCGTCGGCAAATCTGGGCGGCCATGCAGCCCCCAATCAGCAAAGTTCGGCCATTAACCCGATGGCTCCACCGATGATGGAAGGCAACGGAAGTCGGCCAAAGTTCACGGATTTCGCCCCCATTCAGCCAACCGACAGTAGATACAATCTGTACTATCATTTGTGTGGACTCTTTCCCGAGCCCAAAGTAAGAAAAGTGATGAACGAGCACCCCGAGGAGAGAAGTCCCCAGGTGTTGTGTGCACTCATCATTGGCATGTGATAAAATTGTGATGTGATACATTTCAGACACAGGAGACATGAACTTCAGCTAATGTGCTTTGATGAAAAAACTGTGATTTGGAAATGGTGCAGGTCTATTAATTTAATGTTGAATTGAAATTATCATGTTTTTACAAGGTTTGGCTATCATATGATAAACTAATCTGGGTTTTTTTTCTCCCTCTTTTTTTTAAAGCAATTTTTTTTTTTGGGGGGGGGGGGGGGTTATGAAATTGTACAAATGTGAAGATGTACTGATACTGTAGATGTAAAGTTTTTATGTACCTTTACTTCAAAGGGATCTTTGAAAACTTGTAATTATCATTTCAAGACAAAATTGATTATTATACAAAATTTATTTATAATTGAATTATTAATTACTATAAATGAAATGAACCAAGGTCAGTTGTAAAATGTGGTGCAGTTAAACAAACAATAACTACACAGTTTTAAAAATACATGTACATTTATTTACATATTTACATGTAGATAGATATATTGCCATATCTGTGACATATTATCCTATGATTTTGCAATTTTTTTTTATTCTGTACATTGTATTTTGAATGTGATATTCACAAAACCTGATACTGCAGCTTTTGAAAAGGATATCAGAATTTTACATAAAGTAAATGAAGTATTTGGATTTGGAAATTTAAAAAAAAATGAACAGCATAGATGTATGAGAATTATCAAAGATTACAGATTACAAAGAAAAAGGCCAGGGTTCTGCATATAATGTTCATTTTATTTCCTTAAATTATCTCGAGAATTAAATGTTTGAACTCGCAGAAATATTGGGGGGGGGGGGGGGTAAATGAGCATGGTAACAATATGAGGTGAAAATTTTCATGTTATTTTTTTTCCAGTTTTATGGTATTTCTAATGTGTAACCAAAATTATTCATGTGACAAGTTGCAGCACTTATGTAAACATGGCGTGTGCCAAGTTTTCATTTACATGTTGTATATTGGTAAAAACTTAATTTTTATAGTTTTTTTTTCTTTCTATTTTCAAGTTATTTATGAACACCTTATAAACAATTTTTAGTGTTCTTCGCATCTCATATTGTGTCAAATATGGTATTTCTATCCAAGGACCTATATGTAATAAGAAAACATGGCACCGGCCTTGTTTACATAACAAAGTGATTTGAGCTCACTTAATAACTGCATGATATTAAAATCTTGTAGAACCATTAGAAGTATCAAAGTTAAGCATTTTAACCATAAAAATAAAAACATAATTTGAAAATTTTTTAGCTTAAAATGTTACCATGTCCCTTAAGAGGGCTGGATGGTCGTGGCCATTATTAGACTATATAAATCTCCGTAAAAAGAAGAGTTCTATTAAAGATACAGGAAAACTTTAAAATTTTAATGTGAAAATAAATGAAATTTTTCTTTTCTAATAATAGTTTATAGATATAAAACAAATCATTTTTAAAAATATAAGGTGAATCTAATGGTTAATTTTTTGACCACCGAGCCCCATTAAGTGGATTGGGTTTTAGGGGTTGGACTTGGGAATTGTTATTGTGTAGTTATGAGGTTGTATGCAGTTTGTCGAAGCTCGGCAGTGTACTGTCTGGTTTTGGAAAATGCTTGCTACATGTTACTTGTGCAATATCATTTGTGTTGAACAACATTAGGCTTTTTTTTTTTTTTTTTTTTTTTTTTTACATTGCCAATTAGCATATCAATTTTATTTTTTTTTTCTTTCACTTTCTCAATAAGAGAGTTCTACAGAGGAGAAGAATTGTTCTGTTGATGTTACATCATCTAAGTTTTATTACATGCATTTATTTATTATCAACGCAGCCCGTACTAAGTAATGCTGTCTAGAGGTAATGCTGTTATTTTGCATTTATCCCTTTTAAAAATATCTTTTGTCTGGCAAAATCAAGGGAGTTAATCCTTTACCAGCATCATTAGTACTCTTCTGTTTGCCTCTGTATGCTAGAGACTCAAAGAGACAATTGCTGTATATTTAGTGCTTTTTTACATGTAAATATAGAACATATTTTATTTCCTTATTGTTTGGGACTTTTTTTTCATATATATTTACACATATAGTTTTTATCATTTTTTTTTTTGGCTAAATGCTAACTATACCTTACCCCACCATTATGCAAGCGGGAAATGATAAGTTGAAATTTCATGCATCTACAATCTCACTTTGATATATTTGTATGGGTTTTGTTTTTTCTGTTTGAGAAAAATTGGGGGTGGGAGTCATTTTCCATTTCTCCTTTAAAGATTTTTAAAGACTTCTCCATTTGTACCCCACATATTTTTTTTTCTCCAGAAATAAGGATATGAAGTAACATTCCTTGTCAGTTATTAAAAGGGTCAATTTTTTATCCCCCTTTTTTCTTTCCAAGCCAAGTTGATTTGGTAGGGTTGTAAATTGTGAACACAGTAAGGCCAAAAAAAATAATGTGTTGGTTATCAGGCTCCACAGTATCAGGTCAAATGCTGTCACACTGAATAACTTTATTGCCATATTGAAAAGGGGAATAAATCAATTTTGAATTTTAAGTAAAAATGTGAAAATTGAGTTATTCCCTTTTAAAAAAATAATTAAATAAAAACCTGCATGCTTCATGATATTTCCAACTTTTTTGGCCTGAGAACCAATACATTAATTTTTTTTGGCCTCATATATACTGATGTGTTTTGACGGACCTCACCAGTTAGGTGAACTGATTACGTAGCCTCTATGTTTGAGGTATATCTTCATTTTATGTGTGGTCTGTATTCATTTCAAGTAATTATATTATACTTATATTTACATATATATTTATGTATAGTAATTGTATATATAACCTAAAGGAAAAAAAAAATCATATACGCACATTCAATTGATGAAATATGTGGTTTGATTTGATTTTTGTAGATAATTGAACCAGTATTGGTAGTCAGGGAATTTCTTGGATAATTATAAACTATCAATTTAAGATATAGATACTCTGATTTATTCAAAAAGCAAGATGTAAAAGGTGGAAAGGGGGGAGGGTAATAACTTTCTTTGGTCAAGTCAGAATTTTTTTTCTAGATTTTTCAATAAGAGTTTAAGATCTTTTAATTGTTAAATGTTAATGACTTCATTCGGTAAAACATGTTTAGATTTTTCAAGAAAATTAGGAAATCTTCAATTCTTTTCCTGACTGTGTGCTGGCAGAGATGAATAGACCAAGCGGCTGTAAATACTGTAAATTATAGAATTTTTGTTCATTCTCGGCTGTATATACTGTCGATTTTGTATAAGGATGTACATAGATCTGTAAATTCCATGTTTATATCAACTGTAATAAATCTAGTCAGGAAACATACACCGTGTCTTTGCGTATATGTTATTTATTTTTGTCGTGAAATTCATCCTATAATGAAATGGTAATTTTGCTGGAATTTGGGATTTAGTAGAAATGGATCGTCCATCCGAATTTTTTCAGACCGGAGCTACAGACCTGCAGCTAGTAGAAATGGAGCTAGTGGAAGGGAAGAAGCTCAGTGTGGTTTGATTATCGCGAGATTGGGGCAATTAAAAACCTGAGATGAGTTTAATTAAGAGACGGAGAATGATATCTCCCTGAACATTTTCTTAGATAACTTGGATGCATGGAGTTTCTTGAAAATTGAATGGAGATTCTTGGAAATTGCATTTCCCAGAGGCTGGGTAGTCAACAAATTCACCTTCAGATCTGTCTTAAACTTTGACATATGATAATTTTGACCACAAACTAACATTTAGTAGAGGAAAAATACAAATAATTTTGCTTAAAAATTTGAGCATTTTCCTTTATCTTTATACGGAGCTCTTCTTCATAAGGAGGTATGAATGTAGCCTAAAAATGGCCACGACCATCCAGCCCTCTTAATTCCGAACATTCTGAAGCATCAATCCATGGTCCTGCGTCAAATGTTGTCTTCCACTTGAAAGACCTTGAGCGAATAACAAAAACATGGTAAAGTGTATTCAATTTTTCACACCGGTAGTTGGCACTTGTAACTTCACGATATATAGAGTTATTTCACTTATTCAGGAAGTTGTTTAAAATATAAATGTAAAAAATTGTTACTAAATATATGATTATCAATTTACATGTAGCTTAACTTACTATATAGTTACATCCGCCGAATATTTTCTCTCACGTTGGAAACTGTTCTTTGAAAAGACCAAAATGTATTGATGGTATATATAGCCTACTAGGTTTTGGGGGTTTTTTTTTTTACCCCGTAATATCTCTGTTCATCGAGAAATGAATCTAAAATCGGAATCGCAATTTTTGCTTTATTAAATAAAAATGCATGTAGCAAACTGCATAATATAGATTTTTTAAAAATATCTGAACATCTGCATAGATTTTCAACTTATTTTTGTGGACTTTTGCCATTTTCAGTCTATATACTCAGTATAAAAGTCGGGCTCAAAATTATAAAGTCGAGAAATAGCTGTATAGCATTCAAGTATAGAATCTTATAATGCTGTAATGGCAAAAGCAAAAGTAGTTCGTCGTAAAGAATTCGTTGATAAGAAAATGAACCAAAAAGTGCTGTTGATTTGCGTCACTTGGAGACTATTTCCCTGCTATACTGAAATGCTACTGCTGTTGTTTATCATCAAGGGATAAGGTGTTACTGTTTAGCTCTCATTGTCATTAACTGAACGGTGTCTGTTTGGTCTTTATATCATGCATTTATTTTGCATATCATGCAGTTTTGTATAGCATATCATGCAGCGACAATTAGAGGCATGTCACGCATAATAATGCAAAATATCATGCAAGCATCAAGAAGCATCAAGAAGGTACCATTACAATAACATGCAGCAACAATTAATGCGGAGCTCTACAAACATGCATTTTCACTAGGGTTTATGATCCACTCCTACTTTTTTACAACACTTTAGGTGCACCTTGCGAGCAGCTTTGCTCGCAACCAATCAAATTTCTTAAAAATTCGGGATAACTCCGACATACAATGTATCATGCATACTACGACATCGGAGATATCATGCAGTCGTTAGGATATCAATACCTTACACTGACAAGGAATACCAAGTATATACCGGTATAAATAGAAGATGCTAGTAAATAAATAATGCACCTATCATCTTTTCAAAATAGTGTATATCACGTATAGACAAGGGTCGTATCATGTAGCGACATGGGACAAATGCTACACCTAATTCGCGGAAGATATGAGCAGATAGGAACAATGGTCTCATCATGGGCATACATATCATGCATATATCATGCAACTGCCAATGCACAAACCATGCAACGACAAAAGACCGTTTTCCTGACTGTTCATATCTTTGCTTGCCAAGGATGATGTATTAATGACCGAATCTCTCCTCTATCATCGCTTTTCGAATGAAACCTTATCTTCATATTTGGACTAGCATAAATGAACGGAGATTCTGAATTATCAGATTTATATTAAAGTACAGAATTGTTCGTTTGATAACAAGGTCATTATATAGTATATAAAAAACGCTACCAAGATTCGGAACGCGTTTTATAAGTTTGTCTGCACTCCAATTTATCATCACCTATATACTAGTACTTTAGTCATTTACACAGTCACGATTATCTCATTTTACATATGCCACGTGTATAAAAGGTCAACAATGTATAGGTATATGCTAATAATAGAATTGTTTTTTTTTAATTAATGCATGTCTCATTTTAGTGAGAAAAACTGAAAAAATTGGAGGGGGTCTGTGGCGTCAGAATGCAATCGATGGGTATTAAAATTGCCTCGTCATTGGCGAAAATAGAATAAGGTGTAGAGCTTTTCTTTATATAAAAATATCTATTAAAATCGTATTAAACTTGAATTTCATCATTACTGACTATATATAAGGAATTCGTACAAAATTGAATTGAACAGAAATTTTTTTTTAATATGTTAGCGATGTAAAAATCAATCCATTTGTGTGATATAAATACCAAATTAAGTTTCTGTAGAATATGCAATACAATGGTGGTATCACGATATCATACTCAAATAAATATTCATACTATTTAAAGCGCAGCGTTTCATATTTATTTATTTTTTATTTTATTTACATTCATGAAAACACAATTAAAATAAATTTGTTCAAGCATGCCACATGTAATTTTATGCATCTAAAGTTTACGATGCCCAATTAAATACGTATTTATCCAATGAAAACTGCAACCGCTCCCAAATAAAAATAATAAATACCCCCCCCCCCACCACCTTAAATAAAGTTATTGTACCTTTTTCGGTGGAAAGAACAAAAGGAACATAAACTGTGCATGAAGAGGGACCAGGTCCTATGGCTGCTCATCATGAATATGTAGGGTACATATAATCAAGGTACATATAAGGTACATAACATACATGTTGTTTTATTTATTAAAACTGTTTAGTGCATAAAAATATTTGGACATATCTGTTGAACCATTTTCAAAATCCTTTTATGAACCTTCACGTGCATATCAAAAGCATCTTTATCTTTCCAATAAAGGTCGAAGGTCAAATATGTCTTCTATTACGACGCGATATATATACATGAACGTTTGTACATAATTTTTGGTATCAATCTAGCTTGGCTTTTATCATAATATAATTTAAATAGAAAAAAAAAATCAGACCGTGATATCGTCTCACGAAAAACACAATGCCAGTTCACGATGTAGCATGAGAGAGAGAGAGAGAGAGAGAGAGAGAGAGAGAGAGAGAGAGACCTAAACCCGAACAAGTTCATTTCATTCCATCATTATGAAGCGAACAATTGTCATTCTCTTCGGGTTTTTTTTTTCTGGGTACGTACATGTACGTACAAAGTGTCTCTATAACGCAGCATCCCTTCTTCTAATTTAGATCGACCACGACCACCGATCACATCAGCTATTATATTATCATCACCGGTCGCACTAATTAATACTTAACAGACACGATTTTTGTAACAGTCGCTGCTCGAATCACGATTTTTACCAAGCCCACGTCAAAGAGAGTCACGAGTTTTCTTTTATATCATTCTTGTGGGGATAAAACCGATGCCGTCGACAGATCACGAATTTCTCGATTCTTAAAGAGTTCCAAAAACCAAATAAAATTTTTCAATCACTTCAATGTGCTAAACGCTTACAATTCTTCCTTTTTAGTTAATGTATTGCACATTGAGAAGGGAAATAACATTGTCGATGAAATCTGTCAATTTAGGATTAAATTATAATAATACTTGTATTTGATGCTTTATGTATTAATTCCTATTTACGTTTTTGAACAAATTGTAATGATTCTGACCTTTGTGTGTCAAACTTGACATTTGCCCTTTACAAAATTGTCTTTCTGAATATATAGGAATATTGATCGAAGCATAAGTGTTTTGTGACATTCTAGAAATTTTGAATGTATGGAAACAAGCCTGTAACTTGCATACATTATAAATTCCCCTCCCTCTCTTTCCCCTCTCTCTTTGAGATCCACCGCGTACTTTTGGGAATGGGGCGTGGGTCAGAAGAAGGGAAAAAAGAATAGACCCCCTCCTCAACCCGAAAAAAAATGTAGGACCACTGACCCCCCCCCCCCCCAACCTTCGTTGATATCTGGTGATATTACTCAAATGCTTGTTGTAAATACATGTATCTAACAAATATTTATAGGCGATATCACCCAAATACTGGTTGGTGGTATCACCAAAAATACTTTGTGACAATAAACAAATACCGGTAGGCGTTATCGCTCAAACACCGGTAGGCGATATCGCTCAAATACCGGTATAGGTGACTTACCGGTATCATTCATTCAAATTAATTCAAGACTTTTTGAAAAATAAACAATAAAAGTATCATATCAATATTTAATTCCACTAAAACATAATCTTCTCTTTTTCAAAAGGTGATAAATCAGTATAATGAAATGATTTTTTTTTTGGCACTGTTGATGCCATCTTTGTAGATATATCCACGTAGGGGTAATATACATTATAAGAAAGAAGAAAATTTTCTTGTAAAAATTCACCCGGAACAATAAACCTATATACCTAATTTTATAAAAATCGCGTTTATTCATCGCATAATTCAAATAATGCGTAAGCTATGATAAACTGTGCACCATCTTCTTGTCCTTCTTTCATTAAACAGATTTTGTTGGCAATTGTCCATGAGCAGGGTACATATACATGCACACCCGACTCCGTTTCCCTCTGTGAATTACAACAATGCAGCTTCTTTTTCCCCCCTTTTATTATATTCAACAACTTCATTTTTTTAATACGACAAATTCGTTAAATAGATAACAGTCAACGGGAGATAACTTCTCAACAAAGTGTATGCTGCTGCCACCTCTCCCCTCTCTATTAACAAAAACACATTTATGAAAAGCAACGTTGTCCACAACAAATACCATTTCTCATTATTGATTAACGATTCATGGTCCATAACAAACAATTAAAGATCAAAGTTCCATCTCTCTTCTTTAACCAAGGAAAGGGACATTCTTGAAATGGCCCTGAGCACTAGTTATTACAGTAAATGAAGGGTGTCAAGACTGTTACAGTAGTACATAGACAATGGGTCTGGTCTGCACACTAAAATTATAATTGGTTTAAAAATAGTCCCCCTTCAAAAGTTGGCTCTTTTAACTGGGCAGTAAGTTACTTCATACTTGTACTTTTTGTTGTCAATTTCCGACAAAAATAAACAAGAGTTCCAAGTAATTGATTAAGTTTTTCATTTACAAATACAGGAAATGCTGTATTTATGCAAGTAATAAACAAAATAATTAAATAATAAACGAGCAGATCTAACATCTAATTTTAATTAATAGATTGCCTTTTACCATGAAAAAAGTTTTGCAAGTGTCATTATTTGTACTGAATGTCTTAAATATCACTAGCCCAAATTAACCCATCCTTGCTGCTACAGTCTTGAAGCCTGTCCAGATGTATACAGTGTTTAATAAGCTTTTTAACAAATGGCTTAAATCTCTGATTACATAATGCAGCAAGCGAATAGTGCCTATCCTTTGTCTTGTCACAACAGACTCTAAAGTTTTATTTTCAATCAGGCACATAGATAAAATGTCTAGTGTTGCATCAAGCAACATCAAGCTGAAGCAGCCACAGTGGGATTTCCACCAGGAACCTATGGACTGCTGGTGTCATGTTGACCACCGGACCACTGAGCCTGGCTCTTCTTCACACTCACTGATTGTCCAGTATGTGAGTGTTCTAGATGAGCCCCATTGTAAGTTTCACTGCATTCATCTCTTCAGCCGTCCATGCTCTCTGTGTTACACTGAGGTCTTCTCCCATGTCACTTGTGATCCCAACACACTTCATCCTGAAAGTAAAAAAAAAAAAAAAAAAATTATCAAAGTTTAATAGCCCATTTTGTCAAAATTTATCTAATACTCATTTTAAGCCTACTTCAACCTGTTGGTTGAATTAGTAAAATCATTTCAAATTTTCGTAAGTTGATTTCTCTGATAAATCCCTAAGAAAAACGCCTACAAAGAAAGTACATTCCATATATAAAGGCTTACATCTCTTTTTTGATTTTTCACCTAAATATCTGACACTAAAATAAAAAACCCAAAATGCAGTCCAACAAAAGCTGAAAATATACTAGTAATCAACATAAAAAATTAAAATTATCTCCATCAACTCTAAACCAGATTTTTTTAATGGTATCAACCACAATTTATTTCACTGATGAGAGACCCGCTACTACCGGTATGTACAAATGCACTCACAATCCCACACTGGAATGGGCCTCTCTGCTGTCCGGATCCTCCTCAGTGGATGTCTCTAGATCCTCCAGGTCATCTGGATTTACCGGAGTTATCTTTCCTGAATCCACATCCAGGGCACCCACTGGAATACGATCCCAGTTCAGGATGTCTAGGAGGAGAAATTTGAAACGCAATTAAACATGAATACTGTAGATTCTTAGTTAACAGTGAGGAATTAATATCTGCGTAAAAAATCACGAGAAGCATCCCTCGTGAATTTTAAAATCTCGCTTTAATTTTTTAGACAGATGTAAACTAAATGAAACTTAGATAAAAATTTGCCATTTACGATTTTATATTCTTGTGATTTGATGCAAAACAGTTGGAACACGGTATAAAAGTACTCGCGTAAAATAAGGAATCTAGAGTATAGGGAAGTGCCAAGGAAAATCTATTTTGATTTGTTATATACATTATTCATTACATTTTTTGATCAGAGACCTGGGGGAATAAAACTGACTTCACTGTAAGCGGGAATTCACTATGAACTTGTTCGCTGTAACCATTTTTTACTCCACCATTGAACGATAAATGTAAGTCGACTACATGTGTAGTTGTATGAATTGTCCATTATGGATGCATCAAACTTTCTACATGAGTATCTATTTGCTTGAAAATTTCATCTTAGACTTTTATTACTTTAGTTTCTATAAATCATTTGGTTTTGGCACTTTTTCTATCAGCCTGAGTTGATTTATCATGTACAACAAAATGGTAATAAAACATCATCCCTTGCTTCTCTTAATAAAATTATGTACTGCGCACAAGCAAATTTTCTCTCCCTCCATCAAAGCTGATTTAAAGTCTGTCACACATGTACCAAAGTTTTACTGATGGCATGGTTTTAAAAGGGCTCCCAGTCACTTTCAATACGCAAAGCATTAAATGTACCTTGATCTCTAACCCACGGAGACTGACAGAACAGCTGGGCCAGTGTTGATGAATCTTTATGTTGTTCTGCGCTATCCTCACTGTCTGCCGGGCGTAGTTGTGAGTCCACATCTAGTGTAAAACAAGACAATGACAAAATCAGGCAACATGAGTTATTCTTAACCTATTAGTTCAGACCACTTTGTCAAAATTGCAAAACATCAATATACACTATTTTTAAAGTAAACTAATATTCCTTGTAAATGTTAGAACAAAAAAATGCTTTTTTAAAGTTAAAGTTATTAGAACTGTTAAGAAAAAATGTAAAAAAAAAATTCATCACGGATTTTTATATCCTTACCCAATATGGAACGAATGGGTTGACTCTGGTCACTGCACTCACTGGTTACAGACTTTCCACACACAATGTCCAGAAGCTTGTGTATCTTCTTCTTTGTTGCCTGGCTGACTTGGGGTGTTTGCAAGGGAAGTAACCTAAAGAACGAGCATCATCACGTATAATATATATCAAGCACGCAAGATGTTTGCCCGAAATTGATTTTTAAACAAGTTACATGTAGCATACATTTGATTCAAGCTATCTCTGTTAGTATCTATTATGTTTATTCTTGACAATAAGTGACGTATTTGATTTTGCAGAAGCTGCCTTTCACTAAAAACACTTAATAGAATGTAATGCAGAATGTAATGCTTTTACACTACAACATGATTGTCCACATCTTTCACCAGTAAAATTTCTCATATTCATGGGAAGCTTACAGGCTGTGTACAGAAAACAATTAAAATTAAATCTTAACTGTACATTGATTCTAGGTCTGATGAAACAGCAGATTGAAGCCAACACAATAGTATAAGCCTTCTCCATAAGGAAAGAAAGGGATAGTTTGAAATTCACTACTTTTTTCAGAGGAGAGGAAATGAAAAGGATGCACTTATCAAATTCCACACAGGAGAGCATTAACCAGTCATCTTTTATAATCAGAACCATTAACATGAACGTCATCGACTGATGAAGAAACAGCCATTGTTTGATGACAACCTGTGTACAGCCGCTGGGGCTCTGTTCTAGTTTTTGGAGAACACCAGGCCCCATGCACCGTCACCAACCTTCCTCAAGTCAATACTCAGCCTAAAGTCTAAGTTTTTACCCCAAATTTAGTATGCACTTTTAGGATTTTAGTTGAAGACTGAGTTAAGAGATTTAAAAATTTTGGTGACGGCAGAGCCAGTACATGTACATGAATCACTCACTGTCTGATGAGGAACTGTGTGTATATGCTGGGTCGGCGCAGTAGTTTCTGTAGGACCAGTCGGTATGGCACGTGTCGCCTGTATTTGTATAGCTTCTTCCTACCAGGCTTCAAATTCCCTATAAAGAGGAAAATCCCTCTCAGATTGATCACATTTTAATGCATACATTGCATGAAAATACGATCTGATTGCGCGGGTAGGTTAAGGCAACTTAGAGTTTAATGATTGCCGATATTATGGTCATTTTAAAAATTGTTTATTTTTATGAAAACAGTGCTGAATATTAATATCAAGTGAATGTATCCAACAAGATATTATATTTTTACTTCGGAAACAAGTCGATCTTTAAAGCTGCCGTGCCATGGTATCACGTGACAGTTAAAAATAAATCATTTTTGTACCTTAACAAAAAATCAAAAAGTGTAACACTACCCTGAAGTTTATTTGTATGTATGATACAATAATTCGATCGGCAATAAGTTCATGTTTATTAATATTGCTGCTAGAATCCTATAGTTAATCGCCTAAAATAAATATTGTCATTATTTACCGGAAACCTCCTCAACTTTTTCAATTTCATTGAAAAAACTACGTATTTTTCATTTACAACAACAAGCCAAAGGATTCTAGCAGTATTTTTCAAGTATTTAAGGTCAGGTGCTTTTGATATTTGCCAAATTCATCTTTCATAATATTCGGGGTAGTGTTACACTTTTGTCTTTTTTGTACACACTGACAGAGGAAGGCCGGTCATGCCACATAAATGTCTATCTGCTTACCTTATAACACTCCCTGATAAAACAAAATATCCATGCCTCGTATTATGCTTGTTATATCCTAACTGACACTCATCTAAATCTTGGGTATCTGTATTAAATAAGTCTTATTTTGGCATTGTTTACACTGCATTCCGATGATTTGTCTCCCGACATTGATCTTCTCTATTAAACATGCTTGTGACGTCATCAATGTTAACGATACGTAATACAGAGAAATCGAAGATATATTCTGTAAAAGAGCTTCCAGTGACATTTTACGCCTGTAGTTTTCATAATTTGGACCAGAGATAAAGTTAAAATTGACAGATTTCTTGAGTAAAATATGACATCATGCTGCTTATTGTGACATCATATCGATCAGAGGAATTTTTACTCGATTTGTTGCCTTATCATACCCGCGTGATGGTAATCTTTCTAAACAGCAAGATCATGGACTTAAAGATTAAATGATATGAGTAAAAAATTGGAATAAAAAAACCAAGAGATTAAGATATTAACGATCTCCGATCCTCAGCAATGTTCGATAACTCTAAATCATCCGGAACTTTTTTATTCGTACCATAAATCTGTATTTTATATAGACAAATTTAATTAGTCCTGTAGTGTTAATATTGCGCTCATGTTCGCAACGAACTGCTTGGCTTAGTGGCTCCATGGAGACCTAGTGCCCAAAGGTAAAGGAGTTCGAGCCACCGATGCACCAGTACAACCTTTATTCTTCTTTCTAATTTGATCTCAACTTGTATAATTATTCCATTATATCTATCATGGCCAAAATTGCAATAACTTCGTAAAATGCATGGATACCATCAAAAAATTTCTTTTTATTTTATTTCATTTATAAATTTTAAAGGATAAATAACATTTTTATGATGAAAAAAATACTTTGAGGCTGAGGATCGGAGAACCTTAAGTTATCCAAAATCAATAAAAAATATTATTTTAAAAAAATTAAGTCTTGAGTTTTCCTGTCAATAATAAGATAGATGATGCAGCTTAACTACAACAATGTCCTCATATTCTAGAACTACCTGACACAGGGGCGATTTACACAGACACTCAGACAAGACAATTTCTTTTCTCTTGAGTACATTAAAAACAACAAAGTTCACTCCAGCAAAGTCAGCAGAAAAATTATCATCAATGATTATGGAAACCTAAAGAATATTCCTGTCTTTATATCAAAGTACAGTAAAAACAACGAAGCTTACGCTCTTCAAAATCAACACTGCTGGCGTTGGCGCTGATGATCTTCTGTAGCCAGCTGCATAGCAGAAAATTCTGGAAATTCTGTTTATCTGTCACCATGGTAACCATCAGCTGAACCAGAGCAGAGGTCAATTTAGTCCTGTGCAGAATGTTCAGCAATGGACCCCACAGTTTCCCTAACACATCTGGAATTCTTAACTGTAGTGAACTCATCAGTTCTGAAATGGAAAAAAAACCCCCTGTCATCTCTAAAATAAACCCAATAAATGTTTCTCTTTGCTCAAGAGTATTAGTTTTGTGTTATATGAGGAAAGACATTTCAGTCTAATTAGACAACCTTTCAATTATATTTAAACATATGATAAAAAAAATCAGAGAAATGGTTAGAATATTTTTATAAGACATTTTTAATTTGTACTTTTTCGGATATCATTATGCATGACATAAAACATATGATTTTCAAATACATTTGTAATATGTAAAATTTTTTTATTTTCCTACAAAAGTTTGAAGATCCCTGCACACCGCTTTACTAAATGAAAATTAATATGATTTGCATTTCATGCAACATGAATACTGAGTCATACAATAAATAGAAAATACCTCTTTCATTGATGCCAAGCTCCTCTAGTTGGGACAGTGTGGGAATAAAATAGCCCTTCCTCATGATGCTGCTCAACATCCTTGATCTACAAACCAAACCAAACATTAGAAATTATGTAACAAATACTGTGAAATCTTTTAGAATTCTGTGGGCAAAGGACAATATATGATATGGGCCTTATATGGCCCCCATAATTCACCATTTTTCTTCACATATATGTCAGTATAGAGGAAGCAAAGAATTACAATAAATTGATGATGTTCATTTTAGGGGGCCATATTAGGCCAATATCATATATAGTCCTTTCCAGAGATTATTAAGTTATAGCTGGAAGGGGTTGTATTTTCATGGATACACTTAAATATTTAGGGTGAGTTAACCATGCATCGGACACATACCTTGGATCGGACAACTTTAGTTAAAAATTTACAAATAAATGTGCATGTGCTCATGAGTTGTTTCGTATATCCCTGAATTAGAACTTATGAACTTTATCATTCTCAAGAATTTGACTATCACATTGTCAAAGAAATAGCAATAAAAGCATCGTAAAATGAAGTCATATACGCCATCATCAAAAATTTGGTTACTAAGATTTTTTGCACAAAAGCATAATTTTAATGTTGTGCATTTGAATGTGAATTAATGGAAATGAACCATCTGCCCAAAATAATTAGAAAGAAGTAAGTTTTGTGAAAATGGAACAATACATAACACCGATTGTTTTCACCATGAATTCACAGGAATTACAAACAAGTGAAAATAATCCATGTTTATAGTATATATATGATGTAATATGTCATGTTACAAACTGATTTCAATATAACAAGGATAAATGAATTCCTGTATTCTATACCACAATGTAAATCAAATATATTAAACGCCTTAACCAATAATCGTTGTATTTTTCTTGGATTTCAAATATATACCGAAAGTGATATAACAATTAATGCACATGTAATGAATGAAGAGTGACTTTTCATCTTGCCAATGGATGATGCCCTTTACATACTTGTGTCTCTCAACCAGTCGAAGTAAGTCACTGTAGCAGTTGCCAGCTTTTTCTCCTGATCTGATGGCCTGTAAAAAGAAAACTTCCTGTAGAAAAAAATCCCTATAAACAGTTGAAACATTTTACCCAATTATTTTTTTTTAACAAGTTCCATTAAATTACAAACCTAGGAGGTATCCGAGTATAAAAGTGTTCCAACATCAGCAATGCATATACGCAATAGTCAAAATTTCTACCATAAAAAGACAAATGCTATTCATATATGTATATAGTACATTACATGCCTTGTTTTAAACGGGATATTTTTTGAAGTCATATCGCATCTATCCCCAAGCATCCTTCGTGAATTCATTATGCTTTCAGACGAGTTATTTTTGAAAATACATCAAGAATGATTTGGAATATCATAAAGTAAAGATCATATTCTAATGTTTGAAAATTTTAGCAAACAGATAGAACTAAAAGTGAAATCTGCGTCTGGTCTAAATGATGTATCATATATTTTGATTTATTACCTAATCAAAGGAATTTTGTTGTTTTATTACAGATTAAATATTTGCGTCTATTTTGTTTGTGTATGCAGTTTTGCTTAACTATCGAAACCGTTCTATTGAACTGCTGGTCAATAGTCTGCGATCTATTGGACCGCTGGTCAATAGTCTGCGATCTATTGGACCGCCGGTCAATAGTCTTCAATCTATTGGACCGGCAACATATTTCAGAACACGGGTATGGTAAGGCTTCCCGATTGATTTCACAGTGATGTGTAGAAAGTCACTTGTCTGTACGTCATACAATATGACGCCATAATTAACTTTGACGTCACGATCTGCATCTTTTCGATAGTTCTATGGGAATGTAACATAACGTTATAAGTGCTTGTTTCTTTCACATAGACGCTGTTTTTATTACTAGTGATACCATATTCAATAATATCAATATTGAGTATCAAATAATTTAAGCCTCGAAAGGTAAATGGCTATTTATAAACTAATGGTTTGAAAACTCTCCCTTCTACGTGTAAACTATATAATAAATCTTTAATGAGATGTTTTAATGCATGTAACAGCTTTGGCGCATGTGAAAGATCAACCCAATCTTAGTTTATTGCATAATGGCAGGAAAACCTTCTGTAATTAAACTAAAAAAGGAATTAGGTAATAAAACAATTATTTAATGCCTGAACAGTCAATAGACCAGAATTTTTCCCTCGATGCAGGGAACAGCTCAGTGTGTTCTATTGCCCTCGGCCTTGGGCAATAGAACACACTGAGCTGTTCCCTGCACCTCGGGAAAAATATTCTGGTCTATTGACTGATCAAGCATTAAATAATTGTATAATACTACACTGCATATAATCTATATGATGTTCCATATTTTTGGCTGTTCTTGTATTGTTTTGTTTATTATGGACAGGCAGATCACATCTACCCAGGCATCCCGCTGAAGTAGGCGGGTCACCTTGGGGGCGACCTGTGCCCTTTCACAAATTCCTCAGAGAAATACTCTGGAACCTGGCGCTACCCAGGTTCATTATTTTCCTTACTCATTAGTTTAAGGCATAAACTCATCTTATGTCTGTTTTAACTTATATAATTTTCAAATATCACTACGCATTGAAGTAAACGAATTAACATACCTGAAATTTATTGTCTTCTTTTTAGGTTTATTTCAAAATAAATTTATAATATATTTTATAATATGATTAAAATATTATTTAATAATCATTATTGTTAAAACATATTACCATAAAATGCATTGGTTTTGCATCTTTAATACAGTCATCTTAGTAATGGCAAGTGTATCAAGGGAAATTATCCTTCAAGAATCTATGATTCAGGAAGAGTTACTCTTCTTGACAACAAACTGACAATTTAATACCTTCAAGGTGTCTGCCATGTAGCTCTCAATGACTCTATCAATAGATTCCCTGTCCTCCTCAAAGTTAAAGTTCTTTCTAGGCTTTATCGTTTCCATGATCTTATACTGTGCATCCCAAAAGTCTACCTAGAAAATAAATAACTGATCTCTTCAAAAATTATTAAGAATCACACGCATTAAATGTACAGTAATATAACACTCACTAAAATTTTAAACGAAAAAATTTAGCTTCATATGTTTGGTCCATATAATACATGTATTGTGGAAAATCAAGTGAAAATCTGGATGTGAAGTGAATTTCATATTTTATAAATTTCAAGCGAATGCTCTTTTTTACATGATGTTCATGGAAGGCATAATTTCAAGCTGTGTAAATGTGCCCCCCCCCCCGCCCCTCCCTCTGTCTTCCTACCCTCAGCCATTCCAATATCCAGTCTGCTCCTGCGGTGAGCTCGGACAAAGAGGGCATCGTCCTGTGTGTGGCGTTATGTCTCATCTCTACGATCCAGCCGGGGATCCCAAACTGTGAAAACACAACCACACTGAAGATCTGGCAGACACGTGTATAAAAAAATATCTTGCAAAGTACAACAGCTCTACAAACTGTAAATTCCTAATTAAACACTAGGAATTGAAATCTGCTTTAAGTCATAAATAGCTTCTCTTATGGATTTTAAAATCTCATTTTTATTTTTTTTACAGTAGTGGACTATGTGAAATTACTACAAAAGTTTGGTGCTAGCTATTTTATATTTTCATGATTTGATACAAAATGGCAAAATTGTGGAATGAAGTACATGTATTTGAGTACAATAAATAAAATGTAGCTACATAAAGGTTTCTAAACTGAAGCCCAGTCTTGTTTCATTTAAGGTTTCATAGGAGTAAAAAATTTCAATTGACAAGATAAGCAAGAGAATTGGCTGATAACTACATGTATGTTGCCCTACCCCTAGATCAGGGCTGCAGATACTATTTAGTTAGATTGATGAGGTGCACCAATTAATGTACAACTGGCAAAAAAAATTTAAAATTTCTCTGTAGAAACATGTATATCCATAGAATGAACTTATACTGTAGATTCCTAATTTTACTTGACGAGTACTTAATTTCACAATTCAAACCTTTTGCATCAAATTGCGAGCATGTAAAAAGCATGAATGCCAATTTTTTTCATAGTTTCATTTAGTTTACATCTGTCCGAAAAATAAAAAGCGAGATTTTTAAATCTGCGAGATGTGCTACTCATGATTTTACGCAGATATCAATTCCTCGCGTTTACTGTAAATTCCTAATTAAACGCGAGGAATTAATATCCGCGTAAAATCGCGAGAAGCACATCTCGCGGATTTTAAAATCTCGCTTTAATTTTTCAGACAGATGTAAACTATTTGGAATTATGATAAAAATTTGGCGTTCGCGATTTTATATTCTCGCCATTTGATGCAAAACCGTTCAATCACGGAATTAAGTACTCGCGTAAAATAAGGAATCTACAGTAATTAGGAATCTACAGTACTCAAATATGACGTACGCTGTCTGCTATCCTGTGTAGTGGCATTCTGTGTACTTTGGTTTGTCCTAACTCTGTAACATTGTTTACAAATCTGAAAAATAAATTTAAAAATTTTTTTAAAACTTGAAGAATATTAAGAAATTCTATTTTTTAAAATATTCCATTATAATCATTTTCAAAGTATTTAAAGAATAAAATGATAAAAGAAGTCACTGAAAATAAGTTAAAAAGTTATATAATTTCAGCAATTTAAAATGAAAACAATATGATGCAAATATCAACCATATGAATAAATCAAATACATGTACTAATAAATGTACTGGAATGATATTTTGAAATTTCATTACAAGGTAATTCATTAACTCTTTAAAATATAAAACTTTAAAATTTCATTTAATTAGGGTCTTTCGTTTCCAACGGAAGACCCTATTGTTTTTGTTAGGTTTCTTTTTCTCTATTTTTCACTATTATTATTAGGGTCTTCCGTTTCCAACGGAAGACCCTATTGTTTTTGTTAGGTTTCTTTTTCTCTATTTTTCACTATTATTATTATTATTCTTTTTTTTCTTAACATTTTTCTTAAAACTCAAATATCTCAAATAAGCTACCATGGATTTTTATGAAATTTTCACGAATAATACAAAGTATCAAGGTCTTTTATCATGTACATTTTTGTTGATGACGTCACTTCCGGTCGGCCGTTATATTCGTTTTTCTTTTTGTAAAAAGTGATCTTGTCCTCCCTTTTTCTTAAAAACGATTAAAGATAGAAAATTGAAAGTTTC
>WFKH01011925.1:45616293-45651345 GCA_016163765.1 Magallana hongkongensis
GGCAAGTCAACATGTATTCTTTTTTTACGTGGAAGGGGATGTCCACCCGTAACTCCTCTTAAATATTTTTTTAAAGAGAAAAACAAGAGAAAAACTCAGTTTATCTGAAGGGAAGGGGATGGGAAAAATGATATCTCTTATTAATGATATATATTAAATTTCTATGTATTTTTTTCTTTATTGCAAACGAAGATAGTGCCAAATATTACTACGACTGTACATGTACTCTCTCACCTCTCACAATCACCCTTTCACCTGGGTGACCATATTTTATGATAACTTAATATCGTGTAAGGTATAGTTGCCTGTGATATTTGTAACAGTAAATTCATTGAATAAACAATTAATAAACATATACATCAAAAAGGAAATCATAAATTATAGTATTATAACACTTTAGGCCAAAATCATGAACTGCCAGATGGTTAAAATATTCATTCCAAGGAGAACATACTTTTTCTATTCATAATCTCTGAATTTTAATAGACTTTTGAATTTTATATATCTTTAATATATATTTAGATATATTTATATACATATCAATAATTATTTTTACCTTTACGATGTTTTTTTCCTCTATTCCTAAAGAAAATCTATTGTAGTTCATAATGCCATAAACTCACAGGCACTTGTTTCTGTGATAAAGTTTACCCCATAGTATAACAACACAAGTTGTTATTATTATATATACTGTAGGGTAACTTTTAATTACAGAAACAAGTGCCTGAGTAAATTGACAAGTTTTTTACTTTAATTCACATTTTACGGACAATTGATTAAATGATGATAAAAGCATTGCTAACGCAGGTTAAGTATTTTTTCTGCAATGTTATTTACCTTCATACCCGCAATGAATCACCCAAGAAAACATTTTATTGATTAATTAAACAAACACAATTCACAAATGCAAAATTAAACAAAAGCTATGAATAAAAAGTGTGGAAGGGGGGGGGGGGGGTCAGGTGGTGGATCCTTTTTGCAAACGGGCACCATATAATACATTTATAGTACATCTATGAGGATCTCTTTTTAGTCAGATTACTTGATGACCGTATCCATAATGCGTCAAAGACATTCTGTTTTAAAGATTGATACGGTTCATAGAGAATGTCATATTACTTACTATGGCCTACATGTATACTGGAAAGTCCAGTAGCTCGACCGATGTCCAATGTAAAATGCAATGCCGAGGACAGTGCACAATGCCTACATCTCTAGAGGTGACCGGGGATATATCGAATACCACACAGATTAACTGGTAACCTATCCCGTATGTAAAACCCGGATAATCTCGTAAATACAGAATACATAATGGCAAATTAGCTTTACATCTAGTCATTACATAAACAAAAGGTTTGCGGACGTTTAAAGTGTACGTTGTCATACTTAAGAGTATACCACTTCAAAATCGTCTGTCCTTACTAATGCCTATAACATAGTTTTTTCCGGAGGTTTTAAAAGAAGGCGAGTCATATATCACCCGCAGATTTCAGGAAAACAGTCGGAACATTTGTTGAATGGGCAGTACATGTGATGTCAGATATACCGACACGATACAAGTGCTTTTCGATCTATTGGAAAAAATGAAGTGAAAGTGTTGTCAATAACTGGAATTGAACGACTATGGGATGCTGGGATCAGAATTCTTCCAATATTGATTTAAAGGGTATACAGGAGTCCTCTATTCCAGCCTACGGTTTCTTCGCCTTTGGAGTGTTAGGAAATGTACTTGCTCTTTGCACAATTTGCCTGAACCGCCAACAACATCAATGGCGCTCCTTCTACATCTTTTTCTTAGGTCTTGCGATGTCCGACTTTCTAAACCAAGCGTCAGTGTTCCCGTTTGAGGTGTTAAGCTATGAATCCCATTTTACGTACAGAATTTCAGATGGCGAATGCCATTTCATTTCATTCTCTTACGCTTTTACCCAGATTTCCTCCGGTCTCATAATAGCTGGAATCACAACCGACCAGCACATATCGCTCATCATGGGCCCTCAACTGGATACAATGTTTGGAAATCGCCGAATCTATGTCTTTGCTCTCTTCGCCATGTGGGCAGTTGCGGCATTTGTGTCGTCTATTCATTTAATCTTTGGAGAGAGTGAAATTTTTTATCCGGGATCTTGGTGCTTCATTGACGTATCAAGCGAAGATTTTGGAAGCAGCGCCAGTGCTCTAGTGTATTCACTTACTGGAATCCTAACTCTTATTTACACGGCGTCCTTACATTTATACATCATGTGTAGGTCACACAGGGACCCAGAGCTCTGTGGCCATCTTGTGGACACCGACAGAATCACGGGATATTACGATATTCACGTCAACATTTTCTTGATGACGTCAGTGACATTTTATGTTTTGTGTTGGGGACCATTTCTTGTAAGTATTTAGTAATCTATGCATAATTTTGTAAATTGACCATTTACATCATCAACTAAATATATATTTAGTTAATAATGAAAAATAAATAATCGAAATCGAGAAGTACCATTTAAAAAAAAAAATATTCCAGCAACAATGTACTAACTCGGTTAGAAAAAAAAAGCTTTGACCTGATTCATTGATGGATTAGAAACAACCTTTTTCTCCCCAGAAAAAAATATTTCATCCTATTATAAACTGGGACGAGAAAAAAGTTGCACTTGAATCAAATATACAGATCCTTTTAATAAACTTTTAACTTCCGCCTTACTAGGTGGATGTGTTGTTACGATCAGTCAACGTTGTCACTAAGTGCACAGGAAGACCAGAACTGTGGCTGGTCAGGCTTGTTGACTTCAAGTCCAACCTCAACCCATGGCTCTATGTGATACTACGCAAGGAGAATCTGAGGAGAATCGTCCGGAAGTTCAGATCTTGCCGTGCTGGAAACATTCAGGACGGGGAAGGTGATGGGGAGAACGACCGACTTGTCAGGGACACACATATGTGAAACAAAAGTTTTAAAATTTGGGCAATATAGTCGCCTGTACCTTTGACAAACCAACAAAGTCGTGGGAAGCAAAATGAAAATTAATCTTTGTTGGACAACTAGATTACAAACAACTAATTATCGGATAGAAGCCGCCATACAATCCAAAGTACAAAAAACCTTTTAAGCAACTAATGCACCAAACACCGTCCAGCAATGCATGGACATTTACTACCATATTATATAGAAAAGTTTAGGAAGAACCAAAAATAGGATGCGAAGAAAAAACCCCCAACAATTATATGTATTTGTATGAAATCAGCCAATTCTTGATTGTTTCATCAGACTAACCGCCAAGCTTAATGCAAGAGGCTCCCTTGCTTCTGTATTAAATGCCCGGTTGCATTTTTTTCAGTCTTTTATCCATGAAATATAATGACCCTTCCTTTTGTAAAAAAGCCCAAAAGTGATGGAATTGATGGAATTTTATTATCAATCGTTTGAACTTTAATATTAAACACTTATTCTCTAAGTTCGTCTACGCAATTTTTGTTTTTGGTATTTGCATTCAGCCCGTTTAAAAACTAAAAAGCTTTTCTATATGTACATGTTAATCATAGCAAATAGATAATCGAACTCCGGATCCAGGTTTTTAAATGATTGATTTCATCGATAGGGGACTAAAACGAAAAAAGAAAATTATGATATAAAAAATAAATCAAGAATGGTGTAAAATATTAAGTACACTCTTTAATCTATCAGAATGGTATTGTCATGTTGTAAATTTTGTATTTACACCCTCCCAGTAAATTCAAATTTTACAACATGACAGTATACATGTACTTACCCTTCCACCAAGAAAAAAAATCCAAGAAAAATAAAGCACATACTGTGGAATCATTAAAATTCGTGGGGGCCAATTTTCGTGGATTGATTAAATTTTACAGGTTTGTGGGAACGTACTTTCGTGTATTCTCTTATACTTACAAAAGGAAATATGACTTTATAACACTAATTTATTAATTCGTGGTGGATATTAATTCGTGGATGAGAGGTACCCACGAATTCCACGAAAATTGAGCCACCACGAAATCTAATGATTCCACAGTACTTTATAGAATAATACCTGTACTCATTCCAAAAATAAAATTACTACGAACGCTTGAACAGAATATTGTTGTGCTATACATAGCAGCCACTTAAAAATCATTTTGCCGTCTAAAGTTTTATGAAGTTTTCGAAAGAATGAATAAGTGGAAATCTAAATTATATTCAAATTTGAAGTGTTATAAAAAGCACTCCCTTAAATGCTCTATACATTGTTGATATTTTAAACCAAGTCTCGCTGTTTCCTTTGAGATGTTAGAGTAACAATACCATTTAATATGCAATATTTTACGATTCGCCATCAGTAATACATGTACTTCGTTCTCCGATGCTTTACCTAGATGTAGTCCGATTATTGGTGATATATCACAACCGGTCAGTAGATAGGAGAGAACATATACAGGCATATTGCTTGCTGTTCAATTCTCTTCAATGTATTTTATATACTTAAATAAAATACTTCTTAAACTAACCGATCAGCATGTACCTCACAATCATGAACCCCCACCTGGATATATGATGTCCGATAATTTGCCAAAGCACATCCTTGCTCTCTTTGCTATATGTAGTCTTGGGTTATGTAAAATAATTTTTTTAAAACTTCAAGCAGCAAGACATCCCTCTCCTTAAATCTTTGTGTTTAATTTACGGACTTAACAAGGTTCGTTTACGAAAGCAAAAGAGGTGATTATATCCGGCGTCGTTATATTTTTATATAAAGTTGTTATTTTTATTTAAGTCCACATTGTGAATATATTTTTTTAGACGGAAATAGTATAGTGATCATAGCCTAAGAGTACGGGTTATATTTTTATTCAATGCTTTTACGGTTATTTGTCGACCTCCACACATATACATTGTAGCTCCAGTACCAAGTAAATGTATGTGAATTCGTAGATCTCCAATCGCTACTCTCTCTCCCAGGTTCTCCCAGTTTGCTTCTATTACATTTTCTTTGATTTTTTGATTTCCAATTAATACCTCATTGTCCAAATTATATTTTAATTATTGGAATGGATAGGTCCTATGTTTCTGTTTAAAACAACCCACTCTTCGGCAGCTGGTAAAATGACAATGAACTTTATTCTCATAGCTCATAAAAAGGACACAAACATTTAAGGTCTAGGGAGATTCGCGATTTATGAAGCATAAACTTAAGCTTAAAGTTATGTTATGCGCATATAACAGGACAAAACTCGATTCTTAACTTTAGAAACTGCGCTAGTTCCAAATGAATCAAATTCCGTGATCGAGAAAGTTGTTTTCATTCTTGTCAATATTTCCGGGTAAAGGGGATGCGTTAATAAAGATTTTTTTTTAAATTATATATATTGTTTTCAATTGTTCTTCATTTGATTAAACTTTTATTAAATAAAAATCGACCAAAGTGATGGAAATGGGAATCTGGGACAATATAAAGTTTATATTTCGAAAAGCTTAAGGGCCCTCAGTATAGTTGTAGTCACAATATAAAATTTTGTTGGAGCGCTGTTATACATTACGATTAATAACTTTAAAGTCCACCGATCCTTATATTTATAATTAAGTTACAGGAAGAAAAAAATATAAGCGGAACTATATCTGAATCGAAGCAGACATCACATGCATATATATCTGGGAAAAAAGTCTTAAACAAAGTTTAATAGACAATACAGGATTAAAAATTATCACAAACACTTGTATTTCTATCATTGGGAATACCGATTAAAGCGCTGTTAGTTGAATTGAAGGACTATGGCATGCTGGGATCAGAATTCTTCCACTAGATCTGGGGAGGCCATTGAAGAATCCCCATTTCCACCGTATGGTTTTTTCGCCCTTGGAGTGTTAGGAAATGTACTTGCTGTCTGTGCGATTTGCCTGAATCGCAAACAACATCAATGGCGCTCCTTCTACATCTTTTTCTTAGGTCTTGCGATCTCTGACTTTATTAACCAAGTTTCAGTGATTCCGTTTGAGGTGTTAAGATATGAATCCCATTTTACGTACAGAATTTCTAAAGGCGAATGTCATTTCATTTCGTTCTCGTACGCTTTTACTCAAATTTCCTCCGGTCTCATTATTGCTGGAACAACAACTGACCAGCACATATCTCTTTTCATTAGCCGCCGACTGGATTCAATGGTGGGAAGTCGCCGAATCTATGTCTTTGCTCTTTTTGCCATATTGGCAGTTGCGGCATTTGTGTCGTCTATTCATTTAATCATAGGAAAGAGTGAAATTTTCTATCCGGGATCTTGGTGCTTCATTGACGTATCAAGCAAAGATTTTGGAAGCAGCGCCAGTGCTCTAGTGTATTCACTCACTGGAATCCTAACTCTCATTTACACGGCGTCCTTACATTTATACATCATGTGTAGGTCGCACAAAGACCCAGAGCTCCGCGGCCATCTTGTCGATACCGACAGAATCACGGGATTTTACGATGTTCACGTCAACATTTTCTTGATGACGTCAGTTTTTATGTATGTTTTGTGCTGGGGTCCACTTTTGGTAAGAATTATCATTGTACCTACTGATATATACATTTAACTTAAATTTAGAATTTGACGGTTTACATATTTAAAAATATATCTTCAGTTTGAAATAATCAAAACGATTTTCCACTATTTGTAAATTCGTATACAATACAAACACAAAAGCGTTCTAGTTTATTGAAGGAATAAATCCAATATCTACAGAATTTAAACTTGTATAAGCTTGGTTGGACAGTTTACTTCTAATACACCGGAAAGCGATTAATTGATTTATTGATTGCATTATATTTGTCCTAGCAAGATAAATTAACATATTAAGTTTTTTGAGAAAAACCCAAATTAAACCTCGCATTTTACTCATGTATCGTCAAAACATTTCATAATTTATATTTCCTCCTCAGGTTGATATATTATTACGATCATTCAACGTAATAACAGTTTGTCCAGGAAAAATAGAACTTTGGCTGGCACATTTGGTTGACCTCAAGTCAAACCTCAACCCGTGGCTCTATGTGTTATTGCGCAAGGAGAATCTGAGGAGAATCGTCCGGAAGTTCAGATCTTGCCGTGCTAGGAACATTCAGGAAGGGGAAGGTGATGGGGATAACGCCCAATTGTTCCGAGATGGTCTTATTTGACGTAAGTTGAAGGAGAAATGGCCGCCAAGCTCCATGTACATATACTTTATAACGAATTATCGAACCAAAAAATGAAACTCGAATTTAAAACAGTCATATTATTGTCAATAAGTTGGTTTTTCAAAGGGTGTGATGCTTGGAATGAAAAAAAACCCAGATAACCAGCATCAGTTTTTTCTACACGGCCTTTATGAAACCACAAAGAAAGCTGTTTTCTGTTTATGTTAATTTTGCTTATTTACTAATTTAATTTCTGAATTTCTCTTTAACTACTTTCAAAGTGTGTTAACGTTATCGTCAAAGTAGATCAGTATTCTACATAGAAGTAATAGCAAATTCTTCCATACATATAAGGCTACACTACAAATTTTTGGAGGTCTGACGTCAGTCCGTGCAGTTAGCGATCCTAATTTTTGTGTTCGATCAAAACTTAGTCTTATTTTATTTCAAATATTATATAAGCTGGAAAATGGGAAAGTGATATGCAAATTTTGATCGTTCATAAAATAATCCGCGCAAATTCAGCCTAAAAAGTGTTCAGTAAGAGCACATTTAACAATGTTAACATAATATTTAAGTTTTTGAATAGACATTGCCTATAATTGGTTTTTAAAGGGGCATGGTCACGATTTTGGTCAAATTCTATTTTTCTGTTTTTATTATTTACAACAATTTAATAATGCATTTCTAATGATCAAATGAAATTTGAGAGTCAGTTGTTGAGTTATAAGCAAGATACAGGGCTCACAATTCTTTGTCATGTAAACAAGGCCTGTGCCCTTTTTGTTTACTTAGGTTCACTATACTAGTATAAAATCTTTTTCAAGCTGATTTGTCTATCTTCTTATTCACTTTAAGCATAAATAAACAGTTCCTAACGTTTAAAACATTCACTTTATGTCTAAAACTGGAATTTTCACTTCAACATTCAAAATGTAAACAAAGGCTTTGTTTACATAACAAAGAATTGTAAGCTCTATAACTCGCTTATAACTCAACGAATGACACTCATATTTTGGTTGCCTATTAAAAATGCCTTACAAAAGCATTGTAAACATTAAAATCGAAAAAATAATTTTTGACCAAAATCGTGACCATGCCCCTTTAATGCGTTTGGAGCGTGTTTATAAAAATTTCAAGGAATACGTATTTTCATACGCGGTCATAATGTTTTATACTAGTGAGATGGTTTGTTTTATACAAGTTAGATCGTAAAGTAGCAGTTCTCGTAATGGTAAGGAGAAATGGTACTTAGCAAGAACTGGTCTTAGGCCAATTCTCTAGTATAATAAGAACAATAATATATCTGCTCTGCCATGTTAACATTTTCTTCCTTACCTGTCTTTTCGGCTCAACTTCGTCTGTGTATATGTCATCTTTAAACTCTGCCCTGTAAGTAAATGAATAAATTATTTTGAGTATATGCTTAGTATATACGTCCCTGCTGTAAAACGCACATTATTAGGAGATAAATAAACTGATTTTTTTAAAGTATGAAGCGTACATAACTTTACTGTTTTTATTTATAATCCATCTAATCAAAATTCGATGTTTTGGATCCACTTCTCAAACGTAAACAGTAGCGGATCAAAAACAACGAATTTTAAATTAGTTTGCACTGCATACACTGATCGGTAAATGATTCTGCTGGTGAATTAGATAGACACCAGACTACTTACTTATTTCTCCACTGTACAGCAATCATTTTAACATTGCCCTGGTCCATCTGTTTTGTTTTTTAAGCTTTAAGGATAATTATGTCTACTCAGGGGGCGCAAAAGTTCCAGTAATAGGAACGAAAAACCAACAATTGTACATTTTAACCCTAACATTAAAGTGCTAAAATTCACTTTTAAATAACTAGGTCAATGACCTACTTTTCTTGCTAGTGGCCTTTGAATGTTTATAGAAAAATCCCTCAAAATGGCCGCCAAGCCAAAACCAAAGGATTTCACTATTACCAATATGTTCTTTATTTTGAAATTATAACAAATCATAAATAAATTTTTAGAGTCGTAAACAGTAAAATAAGGACGACTTTTCTTATTTTATCTTGCAATGAATATAGTTTTAACGTTAAAGTTTAATTTAAATTTAATCTGAATTTTCTATCAATTCTCTATCAATTTTTTAAATTCGACCTATTTTTAATAAGATATTACAAAAAATTGACTAATAGGAACGCTAAACCATTAATTGCCTATGATTACTTTTATTGTTGGCATTCTCTTGGCTGTGAAATTATGTGAGGTCAAAGATCAAAATTTTGAGATATGCTATCTGGAATTGATTTTGTGTATTTTTCGAAGAATTCTTTTTGCGTATCAGCCAGTTGTCCCACAGTGTAACTGATTTTTTTATGCAAAATGATACTTTTATTCACATTTTTCGGACAATTGATTATAAATGATGAAAGAATTGCTAACGTTGTTCAAGTATTTTTTCTGCAATGTTAATTACCTTCATACCCGCAATGAATCACGAAGAAGAGCATTATATTGTTTAATCAAACAAACACAATTCACAAATGCACAAACAAAAGAAATGAATAAAAGGTGTGGAGAGGAGGGGGACGTTAGGTGCTGGATCCCTTTTGCAAAAGCCACATTATCATTCATACAACTTATATGATTTATAGTTTGATTTACAGTACATCTATGAAGATCTCTTTTTAGTCAGATTACTACAGATGACCGTATCCATAATGCATCAAAGGCATTCTGTTTAGATTATTACTGTTCAAAGGGAATGTCATATTACGTACTGTAGCTAACACTTTATTCAGGGTTAATTTCGCCCCGTGTTTATTTCGACATTTTACACTTCTAAACGGGTTCGCCCGACCTTGAAATCACTCAGACATTAGAATTTATGAAAGGTACTCTTTCTAAATAACACAGTAATTTGATATTTTTTTAATTCGCACAGTCTTAAATTCGCCCGTTGACAAAGAGGGTACAAGACGTGAAAATAAAACGGGGGTGAATATTTCCCTGTATACAGTACTGGAAAGTTCAGCATAGGTCGACCGACGTCCAAAGTAAAATGCAATGCCGAGTTGCACAATACAGTATCTCTATCGAATACCACACGGATTAACCGGTAAACTATCCCATGTGTAAAACTCGGATGATCTCGAAATACAGAATACATAATGACAAATAAGCTTTACCTCTAGTCTTTATATAAAAAAGGTTTGCGAACGTGTGTAGTGTTCGTTGGCATACTTTAAAATTTACATCCACTAAATGTGATTCCCTCTATTTTGTACGGAAATGAAATGTAATTCACAGCTATATAGAAACAGACAGGTCTGAAATCTACACGATTTAGTTCTAACCAGTTTATAAGTCGATCGGTCGAAACCTTCAGCAGCCTATGAAAAATCACGAACTGCACGAAATAGACATAATGACTCGGACTCAAATTCCCATAAAAGACGGAACTTTGTAGGATTATGGAAATATCTTAATTTACGTAATTATTTTGTTTCCAAATTTTATCCGAGAATTTCGAAATAAAACACAGAAGCCGAGATAAAAAGACCCCAAATGTATGTACAATAATTTAGTTCATTTTACTGCCTATTAACGATCAATTTATTAAGTTTTTAAAAGAAAGATGCAAAAATAAACAATAAAATACTTTCTTTGATGATTCATGCGGGTTATGAAGCTATTGACCATTGCAGAAAAAAGTTAATAACCCGCTAATGTATTTTCTCCAATGTCGCTATACTCATACCCCGCGTGAATCACCAAAAAAAAGTATGTTATTGTTTAAAAATAACACTTCAAAATCGACTGTCCTTACTTATACTTATTATATAATTTTTCCGGATGTTAGGCATGCGAGTCATATATCACGCGCAAATTTCAGAAAAAATAACCCGGAAAAATTTGTTGAATATATATAGACTGTATACAGGTGATGTACTGAAACAATACAAATGCGTTTCAATCTATGGAAAATATTATGTCAAAGTGTTGTTACTGGGATTGAACGACTATGGGATGCTGGGATCTGGATATACAGGAGTCCCCTGTTCCAGCCTACGTTTTCTTCGCCTTTGGAGTGTTAGGAAATGTGCTAGCTCTCTACACAATTTGCCTGAATCGCGAACAACACCAATGGCGATCCTTCTACATCTTTTTCTTAGGTTTGGCTATGTCCGACTTTCTTAACCAAGTGTCAGTGTTCCCGTTTGAGGTGTTAAGCTATGAATCCCATTTTAAGCACAGAATTTCAAAAGACGAATGCCATTTCATTTCGTTCTCGTACGCTTTTACCCAAATTTCCTCCGGTCTCATAATAGCTGGAATTACAACCGACCGGCACATATCGCTCAACATGGGTCGTCAATTGGATACAATGGCTGGAAATCGCCGAATCTATGTCTTTGCTCTCTTTGTCTTATTGGCTGTTGCGGCACTTGTGTCGTCTATGCATTTAATCTTTGGAGATAGTGAAATTTTTTATCCGGGATCTTGGTGCTTTATTGAAGTATCAGGGACGGATTTTGGAAGCATCGCCAGTGCTCTAGTGTACTCACTCACTGGAATCATAACTCTTATTTACACGGTGTCCTTACATTTATACATCATGTGTAGGTCACACAGAGACCCAGAGCTCCGCGGCCATCTTGTCGACACAGACAGAATCACGGGATATTACGATATTCACGTCAACATTTTCTTGATGACGTCGTTGTTTTTTTATGTTGTTTGTTGGGGACCATTTCTGGTTAGTACTTTGTTATCTATGCCTAATTTTGAAATTGGTTTAACATCCTGTGTATTCAGTTAATAATATAAAATTAATATGCGAAATTTAAACGAGAAAGATTACCATTTTTTAATAACTTTTCAACAACAATGTATTAAATCAATTTAAAAAAATGCTTTGACCTGATTCATTGATGGAATAGGAAAAGTAATATTTTTCTCTGAAAAATTATTTCACCCTAAACTGGGACGATAAAAAAAGCTACAACTTGCACTTAAATCAAATATACAAATCCTTTTAACATACATTTATCTTCCGCCTTAGGTGGATGTGTTATTCCGATCAGTCAAAGTTTTTACTACCTGCACAGGAAGACCAGAACTGTGGCTGGTTAGGCTAGTTGACCTCAAGTCCAACCTCAACCCGTGGCTCTATGTGATACTACGCAAGGAGAATCTGAGGAGAATTGTCCGGAGGTTTAGATCTTGCCGTGCTAGGAACATTCAGGACGGGGAAGGTGATGGAGAAAACGACCGACTTGTCAGTGATACGCATATGTGAAAAAAGTTAACGTTAAAAGAATTGGACCCTATAGTCGCATATTAGTCATGTGAAGCAAAAGAAATTTAATCTATGATGGACAACTTGATTACAAATAACAAATCATCGGATAGAAGCCGTCATACAATCAAAACAGTACAAAAGACACATTTTGGAAACTAATACACCAAACACTGTCTAGCTATGCATGGACCTTTACAACCATATTATATAGAAAATATAGTATTAAAGACCAAAATAGGATGCGAAGATAAAAAAGTCCAACAAATATATGGTTTACACCAATTCCTGTGTGTTTCTTCAGACTAACGGCGTAGCTTAATGCAAGAGGCTTCCTGGCTTCTATATCAATAGCCCGATTGCAATCTTTTCCAGTCTTTTATCCATGAAATATAATGACTCTTCGTATTGTAAAACCCCCAAAAGTTATGGAATTTATGATTTTTTTCATCAATCGATTTTAAAAAGAGACATAGTGACGCACAAACCCATGATTTACAAAATGTCAAATTTTTACACAATTTCCACATATTTTAATATAACATATGAAAAGATGAACTTTTGAAAAATTACGGTGTTCAAAAGTAAATAAATCAAATTAAAAAAGAGAGAAATAGAAACCTTGGACCAACACATTAATATTGAGTTTCCCTTCCGTTTTATAGCCACGCAAGCGCAGGGGAATGTAAATACTGCAGCCAGGTATATGTCATGAGCCAGTGGCCTCCCAGTGAAACCTGATGTCTTCAAGAACTATATATTTATTAAGATATACTCTATAAATGCATATTTCTTACAATTGACATCGAATGACTTCAAAATTAAACTCTATTCTCAGTGTGTTAATCCCACTGTAACTATTTTTAGACAGCAGTTGCAATAACGTGACACTCAAATTAATGTCCAGAACAACTCTGTTTACATGTGTAATTCTGGATGAGTTTTAACGACTTGTAAACTGATAGGTGATGGCTTATAATGCGTGAAACCTTCCGTATGATGAAATTTTGTATATGTCTACTTATTTTCGATGTCATACTCAAAAACTAAAACATCTTTTTTGAGTCACCGTGTCACTTTAAACTTTGACATGAAACACTTTATTTGCCTACCGCGGTTGTTTTGTGATTGCATTCAGCCCGAATAAAATCTATAGTGTGTCCGAAGATATTTATGCAGCACATTTTGACGATTTTAAAAAAAAATACACATAAGCGAGATGAAAGTACCCGAATGATAACGCTTAAAATTGTGCGAGGTATCTCGAGTGTCTTCCGAATGGAAAAAAATGTCAACACCTGTCAATAGGTGCAATGCAAAATCCCCGTAGATTTTCTATTTTTAGCTATGTATTCAAACTTGACAAGCTAGACGGGGCGTTTCAAAGGTGAAATCTTGGAATTTTTTCATACTATTGAAAGAACATCGTTTGACCGCTGAGGTATTTTTAAATATTGATTAACTGAAGAAAATGTGCTGCATAAATATCTTGGACCAGAGAATGAAAGCTTTTCTATATACATGTATATGTACATGTGGATCATACTGTAACAATGACATGTAGTCATAACGAACAGTGTTCAAAATCAAAAGTCCAAAGGAAAAACACAAAACAGGAGCAGAGCAACCACGGACCTCTAAAAAAATTAGAGGTAGGATCAGGTGCCATGGAAGAGTAAGCATCCTCTGCTGACCGGTCACACCCACCGTGTGCTCTTTGTCGTAATCGGGAAAAACGGAAAAGTCCGTAGACAATTAGGTGATTAATTATGGTCTAACAATAAGTATAAAAAACGTCAGCCAGCATGCGACCCAGGGGAAGATTGCATTTGCTGACAAGGTCGTTGAACTTCCGAAAATATGACTTCAATCGAGAATGTTGATAGTCCTGTTTTATCAACTTGTTTCTCAGTAGCTTGCCTCGTCCTAGAAACTGTTCATACGTAGAGCATGCCCTTGCGTATCTAATTAACTGAGAGACAATAACTCCAATGCAGGTGATTAAGGTTTATTGGTACATAAGTTAGGTAAGTTGACCATAGAAAAATTGATGTCATCACGTTTATCATAAAGCTTTGTTAGCAAATAAATTATAAGACAGATTTTTCAATGATTAAATTCATCGGTAGGGAACTAAAAAGCAAATGGTGTAAAATGCTAAGTACACGCTGTAATCTATCAGAATGGTATACCCACATTTCTACCTGAATGAAAAAATATCCATGGATAATAAAGCACATAATTTATATAATGATACCTGTATTCTTTCCAAAGAAAAGGTTTTTACGGACGATTGAACTGAATACTGTATGCTGGGAAATATTCGCCCCCGTTTTATTTTCGCCCCTTTCGAATTCAAGACGGCGGGGCGAAACCGTTTGCAACCGAAGAAGGGCGAAAATAACACAGGGCAAAAATAACCCTGTATACAGTATTGTAATTAACATAGTACCTACTTAAAAATAATTTAGCCCTCTAAAATTTTATGAAGTTTTTGAAAGAATGAATGTGGAAATCTAAATTAAATTCAAATTTGAACTGTATTAAATGCGCCGACTTGCATGCTTTTACATTGCTGATATTTCAAACCAAGTCTCGTCGTTTCCTTTTAGGTGTTAGCCTAATGGTAAAAACATCATTTTATATGCAGTACAGTGTATTTTACTATTCGTCACCGTTAATACATGTACTTCGTTCTCCGATGCTTTACTCGGATGTCCTCCGATCTTATTCTTGCTGATATCACAACCGATCCACAGATAAGAGAGAACATATATGCTTGGCATATTGCCTGCTCCTCTTCAATGTGTTTTATATACCTGAATAAAATACTTCTTAAATTAACCGATCATCATATATGTGATAATCATGGACCGCCACCTGAATATAGAACATAATTCATTTTCAAAATTAGGGCCTCATGGGGCAATGACATATAACAATTATGATTACTTATAAACATAATAAAGACAGACAGTAGGACAGTTTTGTATAATAATATACCGGTAATATAATGATATTATACATAAAATTGTAAAATTTGGGCATGTTTAGTCTTTGGTTATGTCATTTTCAAAAAAAAATTGAAGCAGCAAGATATTCACCTCCATCGATATCTTTATAGCTTTACGGAGGTGTCAAGTCAAGTTTTCGAAAGCAAGACAGGTACCCGGTGTCGTTACACACGCACGCACGCACGCACGCACGCACGCACGCACGCACGCACGCACGCACGCACGCACGCACGCACGCACGCACGCACGCACGCACGCACGCACACACACACACACACACACACACACACACACACACACACACACACATATATAAATAATTAAAATTCATAAAAATCCACATTGCAGATGTACTTTTCAGACGGGAATAGTTTAGTGACTGTAGCAGAGGATTAAGGATTATATAGTTATTGAATGCTTATACCGTAACGGTTACTTATTGACCTACACACAGACAACTCCAATATGTCAATTCGGAAATCTCAAATCGATACACTCTGACTCAGGTTCTGTTTTGCTTCACCTTCTTGATATATTTTGATTTCCAATTAAAAGCCTCATTGTCCAAACTATATTCAATAACTAGGGTGACCCTCTATTTCGGCAGCAGGTAAAAGGAAACATAACATTTAACGTCTATGAAATTCGCAATTTTTGAAGCGATAACTGCTCCAAGTTATGGTATGCTCATATTACATAGGGCAAAATTAGATTCATTACTTTAAAAAAATGCACCAGTTCCAAATGAATTAAATTCCGTGAGAAAGCTGTTTTTACTCTTGTCAATTTTTCCGGGTTAATGAAGGGTATGCGTTAATAAAGAGGGTTTTTTTTTTTTTTTAAATTATATACATGTACATGCATCGTTTTCAATTGTTCTTAATTTAATTAATCTTTTATTAAATAAAAATCGACAAAATGATGGGAATTGGAACCTGGGACAATATAAAGTTTATATTTTGAAAAGCTTAATATAGTCCTCAGTATACTTGTAGTCACAGTATAACATTTAATAAGCGCTGTTATATCTTATTACGATTTATAACTTTAAAGTCCACCGATACTTATATTTATAATTGAGTTACAGGGAAAAAAAAAATATAAGCGGAACTCTATCTGAGTTCAAGCAGACATCACTTGCATATATCAGGAAAAAAAAGCCTTTAACAAAGTTTAATAGACAATACAGGATAAAAAATCACCACAAACACCTGCATTTCTATCCTTGGGAATACCGATTAAAGCGCTGTTAGTTGAATTGAAGGACTATGGCATGCTGGGATCAGAATTCTTCCACTAGATCTGGGGAGGCCATTGAAGAGTCCCCTTTTCCACCGTATGGTTTTTTCGCTTTTGGAGTGTTAGGAAATGTACTTGCTGTCTGTGCGATTTGCCTGAATCGCAAACAACACCAATGGCGCTCCTTCTACATCTTTTTCTTAGGTCTTGCGATCTCTGACTTTCTTAACCAAGTTTCAGTGATTCCATTTGAGGTGTTAAGATATGAATCCCATTTTACGTACAGAATTTCAAAAGGCGAATGTCATTTCATTTCGTTCTCGTACGCTTTTACTCAGATTTCCTCCGGCCTCATTATTGCTGGAACAACAACTGACCAGCACATATCTCTTTTCATTAGCCGCCGACTGGATTCGATAGTGGGAAGCCGCCGAATCTATGTCTTTGCTCTCTTCGCCATGTGGGCAGTTGCGGCATTTGTGTCGTCGATTCATTTAATCATTGGAGATAGTGAAATTTTTTACCCGGGATCTTGGTGCTTCATTGACGTATCAAGCAAAGATATTGGAAGCAGCGTCAGTGCTCTAGTGTATTCACTCACTGGAATCCTAACTCTCATTTACACGGCGTCCTTACATTTATACATCATGTGTAGGTCTCACAAAGACCCAGAGCTACGCGGCCATCTTGTCGACACCGACAGAATCACGGGATTTTACGATGTTCACGTCAACATTTTCTTGATGACGTCAGTTTTTATGTATGTTTTGTGCTGGGGTCCACTTTTGGTAAGAACTATTATTGTACTTACTGATATATACGTTTAACTTAAATTTAGAATTTGACGGTTTGCATATTTAAAGATATATCTTCAGTTTGAAATAATCAAAACGATTTTCCACTATTTGTAAATTCGTATACAATACAAACACAAATGCGTTCTAGTTTATTAAAGAATAAATCCAATATCTACAGAATTTATACTTGTATACGCTTGGTTGGACAGTTTACTTCTTATAAACCGGAAAGCGATTAATTGATTTATTGATTGCATTATATTTGTCCTAGCAAAATAAATTAACATATTAAGTTTTTTGAGAAAAAACCAAACTAAACCTCGCATTTTACTCATGTATCGTCAAAACATTTCATAATTTATATTTCCTCCTCAGGTTGATATATTATTACGATCATTCAACGTAATAACAGTTTGTCCAGGAAAAATAGAACTTTGGCTGGCACATTTGGTTGACCTTAAGTCAAACCTCAACCCGTGGCTTTATGTGTTACTGCGCAAAGAGAATCTGAGGAGAATCGTTCGGAAATTTAGATCTTGCCGTGCCAGGAACATTCAGGAAGGGGAAGGTGATGGAGAAAACGCCGGACTGTTCCGTGATGGTCTTATATGACTTATTTTGAAGGAGAAATGGCAGCTTAGCTCCATGTACAAAAACTAAACAACGAATCATCTAATTAAATTTGAAAATCTAATTTAAAACAGCCATATCATTGTCAATAGAATACTTTTTGGTGTGTCAAACGGTTATGAAAAAATGAAATAAAAAACCCCCATAACCTGCATCAATTTTTTTTTGCAATAATCGCATTCTTCGTGGTCCTTACGAAACACCGAAGAAAGCAATTGCTGTGTATACATGTATTTACATTTATTTTCTAAATGCCTCTTCACTTAACAATCAAAATGAGTGCACGCTATCTTTAAAGTCGATCAGTATTCAATATAGAAGTATCAGCAAATTCTTCCATATATAAATATATATGCAATTCTATGCACTAAAACATTTTGGAAGTCTGTGCAATCAGTGATCCCAATATCGCAAAAGTTTTGATCAAACACAAAATAATCGGCGCAAATTCAACCTAAAAAGTATGAAGTAAGACCACATTTAACAATGTTAACATTTTTCTTTACAAGTATTGCAATAAACATTGTCTAACACTGCTAATAATGCGTTTGGAGCGTGTTTTTCAAAAATTTCAAGGACTGCGTATATATTTATACGCGGTCACATTGTGTTATACTAGTTAGATCGTATAGTAGCTGTAGAGCACAATGACAATTCTCTAGAATTAGGGAAGAAACTACTTGGTAGATCAAACCAGTCTGATTAAAATTAAATGATGCTTCTTAAACATCAAACACCATTCCATTTATTCAAGGTCCCGTTCATGTGACCTTTCGATGAGCCACTGAAATTGGCTCTGTCGAAAAGTTGCCTGACAGTTCGGAGAAGTGTTTTTGTAACAGGCAAACCATAAATCTTCAGGTGCAGTTCACTGGTGCACTGGTGCAGTGAACAAAATCTTGACGGAGTCGTTTTGTTAATGTGAGTTTGGGATGTCTTTATACATAGTTTATATTATCGGTTTCGTTTGCATCGTTGTTTAAGAAAAGATTGTTGATGAGGCAGATCGTCAGGTTTGTCAGAAAAAACCCCATTTTCTTCATAGATATAAACATAGAAAAATATAGAAATTACTATGATTACATGTAACATATCGTATTTCAAACATTTTTTAAATGGAAAAGTAAAATTGAAATATAAAATCATATTAAGGAAGGAGTCTTCTCGTTATTAGACATACTTCTTATACTGAGAAATTCATGTGATTTTCACACAGTCCAACAGACCATACCACCAAATGATAGTATCAGTTTAATCAAATTTGACCATCTTGTTTACGAATCAAGGTCAGGTCAAGTTCACTATCTTTTTCCTCAACTTAAAGGATGATAGAAATAGATGTAGTCATCTGTAGTTTTGCAGACATTTGTTTAAGATATGAAGTTTCTATTCTTTAATGAAATGATACGATATGACAATGCCTATCAGCTTATACATGTATTACTAAATTGAAATAAATATTTAAACTAAAATTTATATTGCTTAGCCCGCATTTCCCCTAATTTTCTTAAATTTTGAAGATATTTTGGTTAATTTTCTATGCTTCCAATATTGAAACATTTCTGATTTTATACACACACACACACACACACACACACACACACACACACACACACACACACTTTATATAAAGATATAAAATGACAGAAAACTAAGCTAATATATTGACCATTAAAGAGGTTCGCTCCTTAGGTTTTGGGTAGCCATTTTGGGTCACCTCTAGTCTGAAAATTCTGCATCACATATTAATTCTAGTAGCATATTTATATTTTACAATGCCAAATAAACTATATTGAATAAAATTATTTTTAAAAAATAACATTTTTACAGAGTTTAGTAAGGGACTATATTTTGTGGCGGAAGGTTTTCAAGAAGGAAATGAACAATTTTCATAACTCACTAGTTTTAGAGTACTGTTACTTTAGCTTCCTAATTTTCAGCGCAGACCAAACTTCTAGATAGTTTGTGTATTACGATATATTCATGATATTCTGAAAAACATATTTAACCAATATTTTGATATTTCTATCGATATATTTTGGCATACTTAGCTTATATTTCATAAAAGTTAAGAAAAAATTAACTCCAATTTTAGCCTAAAATTAGCTTATTTCATGCTATATCTCAAATTTTTGAGATGTGACCCCTACTTGTTTTACTTTTAAATGAGACATTAAATGTATGTCTATTTGTATGCAAAGTTTTGGAAAGATGACATTACTATAATTTTTTTTTTATTTGCGTTATAATTTGATTACTCCAAAATTTTGTAACATCTGTTGTTGTGTTCATTGTGTACTGGCCTTTGAAGCCACCAGTAAAGCAAGAATTTTTAAACTTTGACTTAGATTTTACTTTTATAGTCACTACCTGTGTTCAACTTCATACTGTATTAAAATCATAATTTTATAATTGTTCAAACTATAAATATTTGTTTGATTTCTTCAAATTATCAATTTCTATGTCAAATTTTAGCAAAAATTTCAGGAAAATTATCATTTCTGTTTCAGGCCCTATATTTCCAAAAAAATGGCATGTGACATGGGTCACAAATAAAATAAATGAACATTTTAGGTCCCCATCTTTATATCTAAGTGGTTTTCGGATGATTGACATTACTATTATTTCAGGAGCCAACCTCCTTAAGTAAGAGAGAAAATCCGGTTTTAGTGATTTTTTACACAAATCTATTTATAGAATGAGCGCTTTAAAAGACTAATAAAAATGTAATTTGATTGGAAAATCACATTTTACAAACCTATTATGAAACTAAGTATCTTATCATAGTTCACATTACATGCAAAATCCAGCATTAATGTTATTGTTTTAAAAATGCTAAATAAGCTCACAAATCTACAGTAATTCTAAAAAACAAAAACATGTGATATTTTCCTACGCCAGTGTTCCGCCAAAAATATAGTCCTTGTTAAATTCTAAACTTTGATTACTATTTCTATGCCAAGTTGTATAATAGTAAGAAAGAAAAATAATTATGATCTTTTAATTTCCTTTCATCTTGATTTAATGAACATTACAAAATCAAATGTACTTTTGATATCTTGACTAGTCGAAAACCAGACAAGACTCCTTCCTTAAACAGTTAAAGGGTTTAAAAAAATTAAAAAAAAAAAAAACATTTAAGGGACGTAGATAAAACGAATATAAATTTAATGTTTTTTTTCGTTTTTAATGAATATAATCTTTAAAAAAATTTTAATCTTGCCTACAAAATGAACTGATTCAATGTGTTCATAAAAAATATTATCAACACAACAAAGCAAGACTTGATTTAAACTTAGACCTATACCAAAACAACTCATACGTAAACAATACCGGTATTAACAAGACTCAAACTTTATTAACAAAACAAAGAATTCTTCTATCTAGAGCTGGCTTGTAACTCGATGTTTGGCATTAAAATTTTGATAAAGGCATCAAAAATTGAAAATCAAAATTTGCAAATTTTGAGTTCAAATTGTGTTTAGTCCCCTTTAACTTTCTGCTACGATTTCGTACTCGTGTCTATAAAACTTTCAAAATATGTGTGTTTATTTTCATCCTGATAAAAGCATTAATAAGTAATTTGATAAAACGATATTCCTTATTTTGTTATTAAATGATTAGTGCATTTCCTTCATAAAAAGATAAATGAGATGGAATATCAAATCCAATGGTGGTTTATTTCTTTTGATTTAACGTTAAAGCAGATTCCAAGAAATCAATCGGATGTAAAATGCACATTACTACAAGGCAGCACTCAATGATCAACCTGCTACAAGGCAGCACTCAATGATCAACCTGCTACAAGGCAGCACTCAATGATCAACCTGCATGAATTCAAAACATATACATGACATTGTGTCTTTGAAAAATAGGGTGAGAGAGTGATCAAGTTGAATGATATTGATTAAAAGTTGCAACAAATCTGGGTTTTTTTTCAGTATATCATTTTCAATACTTATTGTCGTCATCATTCAGATATACAAACTTTAGATGTGCCAAAACGTACAGTTAAGAGGGTTGGATGGTCAAAACCATTGTTAAACTATATAAAGTTTCTTGATAAAAAGAGCTTTGCATAAAAATATAAGAAAAAAATTCATAGCTTAAGAGGGATCGATGGTCGTTGCTATTCATAGACTGTATTGATCTCCTTTAGAAGAAGAGCTCTACTCTATATAGAAATACAGGAAAATACCCAAATTTAAAAGTAAAATATTATGGATTTTTTTTGGAGTAGATCTGATCATGATGGTTAATTTGTTGACAACCGAACCTCCTTAAATATATGGAAAATTTCTTTACTGAGTAATTGTTTACGGCTAAAAAATTATATCTAATATTTTAAGGTAGATCTGACTGGTATTTTGTTGACCACTCAGCCTCCCTAACACGCTATCTGTATTAGCTGAAATTATGCTGCAAGTTTGCTAAAATACGAGCTGGTCAGAGTACAACTTACATTTTCTGAGTATGCGCAATTGCAATAAATCAAGTATCATAAATGCTAGCGCCCTAACCAATGGCCACCCAGCTGATACAAAATTCGAACATACTGTACAAAACAAAAGTTATGCTTCAAAAACATAATACACCATGAACTCTAGTCATAAGACAAAGGAAGAGAACTTGTGATCCACTTCATTTATTGTTAATGACTACTCTTTGCTTCCCTTCTTAGCTCACAACTATGAAGCGCTTTGCAGATTGAACTGTCTATACGCTATTTTTTTTTTTTTAAATCATTTTAATAAAAATTCAGATCAATACAAGGATATAAAAGTAACAAACGACATTCCACCAACTTTATCTCACAGTAAACAAAAATATTCGTTTAACTTTGAAAATGATTGAAGCTCAGGAAGTATATCTAGACAAAAAAAACAAATTAAGACCTTTTATAAGGATTATAAATATATTATTGACAAAACGGAAGTTTGTATTAGAAGTAAAAGTCTCATGTACTTTGGCAACTTCGTCTTTACAGAATTTACGCATTTTGTATTGTTATTGTTGTTTATGACCAGGAAATTAATACACGTTTAAATTTGGCAAGCGATCTTACTGGTCTAGAGATGTCATTTTCTAAAAAACAGAAATCGATAATTAAATTTGAGAAAAAAAATATTAATTAAAAATATATGTTTTGTTTCATTGTTTTTGAGAAGCTGATATTTAAAGCAATATCATCTGTATTTATTGATTTTTTTAATACATGTATATTATTATTAACATTGCATGTAGAATTATCTTAATAGCAGGATTTAAAATCCTGCTATTAAGATAATTCTGCATGCAATGCTAACCTTTATGATATTAAATAAGATTAAAATAAATCACCAAATTTTATCAGAAGAAAGGTTTCTTCAATAAGGAATATATAAAGCAAGCCAACCCAATTTTTGTACAGGACGACCATAATGTCATTATGCTTCAATTAGGCCTTCTAAATAACTTCTCCAGTAACATACTTTGTAATAGGGTTACATGTATGTTACATATATGTAGAGTTATATTCCTATTGTGTACTTATATTACTAGTTGGAGCCAACGTACATGTACATAGTCAAGTATGTATATATATATATATATATATATATATATATATAATTAATTTCCTGTTTACGTTATTGTTTCAATAACTCATACAATAAGATATCTATGATACAGACATACACTATTAACAGACAACAACGATAAACTTAAGATTAAAGAATTCACACCGTTAAAACAAATCTAGAAGAATTGAAATTCACAAATTAGATTACATTTACAGGTGAACAAGAGTAAAAATTAAATATACCTGTATATAAAATATGTCTTCGGTACACGGTCATGTAATTAAACAGGACAGAAACAATTTATATTTCTCAGGTTTCGTTAATGCTCATTTTCAGTAAGAGGTCTTCGTGATAATATTAATCATGGATACAAGAATAGATAATATTTTTAATGATGCGCATTTCAACTATATATTTAACATAACCTTCAAAAGACTTATATTCCTATCAATTATGACTTAGAATGGTGTCCGGAGCTGGCCCTAGTTTTCTCTTTTGAACTCTTTTTGAAAAACAATGAAATAATATATAATATATCAATGACAGACAACTCTTGCATCACAACCAACGTTTGGTTGAATTTACAAAAAGAAAAGATTAACATATAAATTCAATTTATTTATTTCAGAATAAAAATAGAATATAATAGTGATAGAATATCACGTGTTGAGTAATAACAAGATATTAACTTTAAAAAAATTGAGATTTAATAAATTATTATTATTATTATAAAATTTATATACAGTAGCGCTAAATATAATAACAATTACTCTAAAGCGCTTTACATAAAATAAGTGTATGATGTACAATTACATTACATGATGAAGATAGACCATGTACCAAGCTTTGCTTGCTTGGCCATTCTATAGACACCCTCTCTAAAAACACTCGATAAGTTCCTCGGAATACTTAATACGCAATGTCTGATGGAGGAGTCGCTCTAAAGTGGAATATCGACAATGACCTGTTAAGCGTCCTTTATTTTAAATAGTATCACTGCATTTAGCCACCTTTTGGGGCCTTAAATGCCATGATGTTTAGCATTGATCAACACTGGCATCTGTTGCGTTAATGGAACTCCGAGCTCTATTGTAGTCTCCCTAAAACTCGTCCAAAGTGACATCGATGATCTAGTCGACAAGCACTGCATAGTAGTAACCGTCCCAAGAACAGATGCCGCCACTTAATGCACGAGTTACTTAGTGAGTGTGTATGATACATTGACAGGGGCGATCACCAATGATTTGACTCGTGAATAGAAGTCGATGACCGAACGTGCCTCAAACACAGTCGAAACAAATGTGACTCGGACAAAATTATTGAAAATTGATATACAATATGAGCTTTTACATGTATATTAGTCATGTGCTTTATCTGAAAACAAAAGAGCAGCTAGATTTCTTATTTTTGCGTGTTTGCTGCAAGTTCATGCAAATAGATAAAGGAAATGAATTTAGCTCAAGAATATGTTATAATACTTTACCCGATATATGATTAACAAAATGCATGTAAAAAGCATGCAAGACTGTCAACACGTCTCTGACGATGAGTTTTATGAAGACGAAATATTTTTCTACTCTGTTTACATCTTATTAAATCAGGATGTAACTTTTACATGGAATGTTTTAGAGGGTATAGTCTGACCCAGCAGTGTGTAGACACCAAGAAAAGTAGTCCGCGGAGCAGGTATACATCTTTTAAATTATATTATATTTTCTCTGACTTCGTTCGTCCGAATATAAGGCACTAAATTAAGTGCTAAATGAACGGATAAACAACAACTATTACGTATGAACGCTGCTCTCTAGCGCCTCTTTTATTACACATACAACATGTTATAATTTATTACACAACATTTAATTTAATATTATCAGCCCAAATTCACTGCAGTCCATATCGTTTGCAATTCTCTGACAAACTTTACTAGCGAGCGAGCTTAGAGTGCCGCGCTACCCCCTGGCCCGACTATTTATACAATCTGACCACGTGACTCAAAATCTATTCGAACACGTCGTAGAAACCACGCCGCACAGAATTACTACTGTGTAATACCTCTACTTATGAATCAGTAGTGTAGAGTAGTGTAGCAACCCAAGGCATAATTAGGGTGGGGGTCTTAATAGGGAGTACAACGTCTGAAGGAACAGGAGATATATTTTTTCTTTAAAGATGCAAGAACTCTACATTCTTGGTAAACTTTAGGACAATATTTAGTCAAATTAAAAACGCAAATAAAAAAATGGAACATAAAAATTCAAATTCATGTGTACCGTAATTTGTGACTAGCTTGTAATGATTAGGTTTTTAAAACGCAATGTAATTTGTCTGTATTCCTACACGCCAATATTAGTTGATGACTTGTTGGCCCGACCTCAACCTTTTTAAGTTTTCCCAGGTTAAAGTGAGGCAATTTTAGTGTCAATCCACAAAATTTATTACGTCATACCAAACAAGGTGTTCCCTGTCAGACTATGAGCATTGAAAAGAAAATGTCACACGCAGGACCACATTTAATTGTGTCGCAAAACACTTAGTCAAGTTAAGTTTAATTAGAAGAGCATCATTCTTTTAAAGAATGGATCTCCATTTAAATTTTATCGGAGACAGGGGAGTAAGTCATCAAAAATAGCTTGAGCTTGTTTCTCCAAATAGCACCATGCAAGATCTCTCTTAGTGTCGGTATCGGCACGATAAAGATTTCTTGATTGCTTGCAATTACCTTTGAAAGTCGAACAAAGGTTAAAGCTTAAAGTAAGTACGAATTTTAGATTTCGGACTTTATAACAAGGAACTGCATCTCGAGTTGTAAAACCTATACATCATTTTTACGCTGAATACGTATAATATTGAATAATCGCAAGTGTACAGTCATGTATATTGAATAACCGGAAGTGTACATTACATTTTTTCTATGGAACTGAATATCATGCAAATATTTTCATTTACATACTCCTGTGACAATTACCAAAAGAGCAAAATTGCAAAAAAAAACCAAAAAACCCACTTTACTGTTATGTTTCGGCCATGCATGTGCAGTCTCTGCAGAATCAGAGCTCGCTAAAAGAGCCACCGGTAACTTGGAAACCTTTCAGCAATGTAACATTGATATTTTCATAATATCCTTATACTACGCAAAAAGTCCGATATCAAAGGTCCAAAGTTTGAAATCCCCCGCTCGCTATGTCGCAGATGTCTGTTTCGAGTCAAAGAGTCTAACAACAACGTTGAACAACAGTCGATCAATCAATTAATTTTTTTTAAACTTTCCTATATCAGAGTAAATATAACATTTTCATATAAGTATATAGTTACAGTGGGTTTATACAAATAAATTCACATTTATATTGAGTTATGCATTAAATACTTGATATTGGCCTAATCAAGTTGTCATATTGTGTTCTATAATTAAAAGGAGCTGGATAGTTAAGGCCATTTATTGGCTTATTCCAATTCCTGAAAAAAGAGCTTCTTAAGAGGCATACAGGAAAATGTTCAAATAAGACTTTTGAATTTTAGAGCTAGAAATTTTGGATTCTTGTTTTGTTGACTAAAATTTTATGACTAGTTTGTTGAAGATTGCTAAACCCTTCTTAAAAGTGTTTCTTTATTGAAGAATCCAAATTGAATTTGGAAAGAATATTCTATCATTTGAAATTCCTCACCGTCCGGTTAGGCCTGTGAGTGGGGAAGCTACAGCAAGAGGAAAAGAAAACAGTAATCTCTTTTAGATAATAACAGCCGTCTTTTAAACCAATGTTAGTATTGTGTAATCTAAAATATTGCGTAAGATATATAGACGTGTTTTTCTTGATAATCGGTAAAAAAGTTGGTTGGCAAGAGAGAGAGAGAGAGAGAGAGAGAGAGAGAGAGAGAGAGAGAGAGAGCAGAGAGAGAGAGAGAGAGAGAGAGAGAGAGTTGTCATTGATCAGGTAGAACATAAATTATTTTTTATTAACGTGAAGCATTGATCAGGGTTAAACGAATTATTATCGGAGTGGCATGTTGTAACTGTTATATAATTTTTGTTTATACATAGATCAAGAAAAAAAAAATAACTGCGCATTTCAAGAAATTTTACAAACATTACCGCAACCCGACATTTGGTTGCATGGAAGCACAATATAACTGTATAAATAAAAACATTTCAAGGTATATCACGGAGTGTGTACCCACAGATAAGTTATCCCAGAGAAAATCCAATACGATATTACGATATATTTGCCATCGCTTGGAGAGGTTGTCGATTGCGGGCCATGAATGTGATTCCGGAGAAATTTACGTGCCGCTTCCTTGTTCAATGTTTTTGAACCACTTGAAAAAGAGGGAATGTTTTATCGTCTCTACATAATCCACACAGAAGTATTTCTTGAATGTCAACAGCAATGATCTGCGGGCGAAGAAAAAAAGTGTGTGGATAAAAATCCCATATCCGTGCACATTGATGGAGCAGACGATACCTGGTACGGAAGATGCCGCGACAAATCCACCATCATTTCTAAACGGGACTGCAATGGAAACGGCGATTTACTCGACTCCGGAGCCGGGAACTTTGTTCTATGTGTATTATTACGGGATGTTTTCGATCATCGCCTCTATAAACATTCCTGGGAACATCCTGGTCATTAGGACTGTGATGAGGACCCCCAACCTCCGCCAGCCCTGTAACTTCTACATCGTTAGTCTGGCCGTCACAGATCTACTGATCGGCTTCGTCTACCCCGTGTATAATATTTCTCACCTAGAGCATGTGCCCGAAATCAGCCGGCCTTTAGGTAAGAAATTCACGATTGCGAGTCCCTCTATAGACATTACAAAAAAATTGAACGTTGATATACCGCTATTAAAAAAATGAATTGAAAATCCACAATGAACCTAGAAAAAAAATAAATTCAATCTCTGGTATACTTATTCATGAAATATTATAGAAGAAAATACTTAAATAATTAACATAAAATAACACCCAAAAACAAATTTCTCGTTGCATGCCTTAAATACCTAAACTATTACAAAAAACGAATACAGGTGCTTGAATTCTTTCACCAAATCCCTCTCTCTTTCTCTCTCTCTCATTTCAATGTTTATATTACAACCAATATAGAAATCATGCTATTTAATTTAGCAATAAATATATACGCAGTTGGTTGCAGTTAAAATAGATATATTAAGATTTTTATCGCATTAAACAGAATGTACTTAATCCTCGAATGTCGTATGAAGATTTATTGTTCTTTTATAAAAGGAAACCTTTGAATTTTAGTTCCATAAATTTTCCCAGATTTTTTAATTGCTCTTCAGATTTGATGTGTGTATCTATAGACCTGTACATGCATGGAGTTCAAACAGTACTTGGAGATTACACTCGATCAAATTTTATGTGCAAACAGAGATATTTTTATTCTATCTTCAACAGTGAAAACCTGGAACTAATCCATTTTCCTTTCAGTAAAGAAAAACCCATTCTTTTAAAAAAAAAGTCGGCATTGAAATAACACAGGAACTACTCTTTGGAATCCTTTAAAAACAAGAGTTATGTCCTTTTGATGTCTTATTTGTTTACAAACATACGGCCATTCTGTGCGTAAAGCATGCAGTGGGAATGCCGATAAACTTTATTCAAACAAAAGAGTTATTTATAGATAACAAGAATTTTTGTTTAAATAAAAACATTTCAAAGTACTTTTTATTTTTATTGAGTTATAGTGTGCACCCTTCTCATTTAATACATTTTATTGAAACCGTTATTGGCTGTATTGTATTGAGGAGGATTACGAAGGGGAAACTAAATATGAACAAATACATGTCCCTAAGAAAGATTTTCCTGGTAATGTTGAGAATGTTGAGTGCAACATGTACTTTTTTACACAATGCCCTTATCCCCCCCCCCCCCCCCCCCCCACACACACACACATCTTCCAAAACACCTCACTACTCTTCCGATGAAATAAAAAAATAAAACAGCACCCAACAAAAAAGTTAAGCGAAATACATATACATGTAGTAGAAACAGTGTGCCTCCACTAAAAATGCAATTTTGTTTTTTCTTTAAGGTGAAAAATAGGTTTTCCCCAACAACAATGGCCCGGAAATGTATGACCTTCAGATGCATAAACATGCATCTGATGTGGTCTCAGAAATTTCATTGTCTTTTTCCTGTTTTTGTTGTTGCTTTGTTTTCCGTTTCTGAAAAATATAAGCCGGTAGTGTATGTCATTTTCTGAAAATCATTGCATGCGACTGCTGCAAATTCCAATTAATTCTTTGCCGGACATTCTGTTTATATCTAATCCTAATAACTAAGTACCAAAAAACAAAGAATTTATGGTGTATATATATTGTTATTTACACTAGTGGGCAAATGACTAGACTAGAAGAAATTATATATATAGGAAAATGCCATAACATAATAATTAAACATATTGGTATAGTAAACCATCCATTTGTAACAGGCAAATAAAAAAATATGGGAAAAAACCTCACAACAAAACAAAACGAACCAAAAAAAAAAAAAAAATTTTGTAAATTTTTCTGATCAGTCTACAACAGATTGCCAGTTCCAATATCAGTGTTATTGTAGAAATTAGATTAATATGATAAATTACAGTTAGATCATTAAAATGATTTGTCTGTAATCGTATGCGTCAATCGTTTTATCTCAATTAAAAAAAAATTACATGGTGATGTAATTTGTTATTTTTTTTTCTCTGCATGAATATACCATATTTCGGTATAAGTATGCTAAAAAAATCAGCCTTCGTTGAGGTTATATACATAAAACAAGTGAAGTTCTTATAATTTGAATTAAAATTTGCAGAGGCTCTAACTTTGATTTCTGGACATCATGATCCCTGAAATTCCTTATTACCTATTGTTCTATTTCGGACCAGCTATCGGCTTAACCGAATATTGTTATTCAGAACACATATTATCCGAATTTTGCTAAATCAGACTGCTACGGAAAAAGAAATGTTAACTTGCTAATAAACATCCAAGTACATGTATTTATATGCGCGATAACTACATGTACATGCAGCATTGCAGAAAAATACATAACCCACGTTAGCAAACATTTTACTGTTTATATTTACTACTTATTCAATTATCCATAAAAAGTGAGTAAATGTACGAAAATAATTAGTGTCGTAAGAATGTTTCACATAAGGAACAGCCAATTTTCCATATATGTGAAGGACCATGGTAACTTTAGCTTCTTGGAAGTCTGAGGTCAGTCCGTGCGATTTCGTGGAGTTCGTGCTCTCAGTGTAAGTACAAGTTTCGGTCGATCAAAAAATAATTCGCGAAAAGAAGACAGCAAAAGATCAAAGAAGCCATCAAAGAACGATGAAGAATTATTTATTTAGCTATAAGAACTAAAGTTGTCTTTAAAAAGCAAAACAATGCAGTTTAGAATGAGTATATTGTCACCGTGTGAAAAATACTTATTTCGAGTGACATATTGTTTCGTGAATTCAGTGCTAATTAGTTCTAATTAGACCTTCACCGCCGGACATTAAGGTGTCACCTGTTATTGAATTAATTATTAATCCTGAGTAATCCTTTTCATTAATTACCTATTATGTCAAGAGTCACTCTGTTTATTATCCTATGTATGCTTTTGCTATAAATAAGTCGTTACCCGCAATGATCATCAGTTGGAGACTGGACCTTGTATTGTCCACGCCGGCTGCATAGATCGTGTAGAAACGACAAGTTTGGATCGTAAATAAATTGTTATTCGATATACCGACTTGTGTATTTCTACCGGTCATAATATTCTTACGCCGACACCGGTCGTTTTACTCGATCGCGTTTTCCCTCTAGTCTTGAATGTATGAATTACAATCAATTATCGTAAGAAATAGAGAGAAATATACTTAGTGGATTTAAATATAAACATTCAATGTATATTTCCCCTTATATGTTAGCATTGGAAATCTGTGACGTTCAATTTTCAATAACACACACGGCGTATGAGCACAAATGAACGTCATCACGCGTTTTGAATAGATTTCTTATTGTAGATTAAATGAAACTTACATAACCATTTTGATAAGCACTTTTGAAATATAATCGTAAAATCATATCTTTTCGAAAAAGAGTTTTTGCGACGCAGTAATATATATATACACACACACACACACACACACAGATGTAGGACCGATGATATCCAAAAATAAGCATTCAATGCTTAATATTTACATTCATTGTATAGTTCCCCTTATGTTTGCATTGGAAATCTGCGACGTTCAATTTTCTATGAATACACTTGGCTAATTCATGCGCCATGAGCACAAATATAAACGTTATCAAATTTAATATAAAAATATTACATAAATGATATATTTATGTATATACGAAGAAAGAACTGTAAAGGACTATGTATGATACGGGCCTAAAATTGCCCCCTAAAATGAACATCATCATATTACTGTAATTCTTTGTTTTCTTTGTACATATATATATATGTGATGTTTTTACATAATGTTCATTTTGATTCAAGTGCCCACAATTTAGAAATATGACATCGTAAAGACAACTTTTTCCCGCCATTTTTGCATTTTTAGCATAAAACAGCTTGTTTTCAAGCAGTTTTTCTTTCAGAAAACATAGAGCGCATGCTTGAACAAACAAAATATTTTAATTAGAGATATATCTAGCCAAGACTAATAAGTGACAAAAAAATTTACCTTGATCAAGCATGCGCTCTATATTTCCCATTCGTAAAAATATAAGAAAAATGTCAATTTTGGACTGATTTTGAATGGATTATAGAAATAGCGTCACTTCTGACGTCATATACTGCCAGTGAGTGCAAATAAATCAAATAAACAGGTGAAAAATATATTTTATATTAACTCTTTTAAAAAATAACATAACATTTTATTGTACCCGAAACACTTTAAAAAGTGGCTAATTATGGGGGCAAAATTTAACTCTTATCATATATAGTTCAAATTTCAGCCAATTACTGGCCCAGTACCAGTGGATGTCAATTCCAATCATTAAAACAACGAACAAAACTATTTTAAAAATTCACAAGTTGAAGTCATATAAAGCATGCATATGACAAGAGTTCTTGGAATAAAAAGCATGCGATAAAATTTCATCATAAATCGGGCTCTTGGGAAAATTGATCCAAAGAAAAATACACATCATAATTATAACACAATGGTGACATGGCGATAAAGTACTGTAATTGTAGAAATGTATCGATCTTCTTTGACCCATTAATTAATGAGTTTCATTCGGCTGATTTGTTAATGCACTTATAATACAGTTTTAGGGGGTTGTAAGAATTAGAAACGTGAACGATTGCATTGTCATTAAATCTAAGTCATGTTTCATCTTACTAACAGTATTTTCGCATCAGATCGGGAAGCCAGGAGACAGGTGCGGTATGGTGCTCCGGAAATTGGAAATTTACAGCCTAGGGAGAACAAGAAGACATTTATACGCTTATCTATTGCATCATCCTGCAGATCTATTGAACTAATTAAAAGGCACTTACACCCTTCATTAACGATAAAATGAAACACTAAATTAGATATTTGTTATCTATATAGTCATTTTCTAAAAAAAAAATTACACATTTTTATTTTAACTTTTACAGAATTAGAAAGAATTAAATACCGATAACTAATTTTATATAGCTTATATAAATGTCATGCATGTAACAAAAAAACATATTGGTTGAATAACACCAGAACAGAAGAAAAAACAACCATTTGAGAGTACATATGCCCTTTACCCAATATTTATCACTGGGTTTGTTCTAATGAAATTAAGCCCGCTTTGTTATGCAGAACACAATAACTGCAATTTTAAGAAACAATAAACAGGATAGCGTACTATTATTATTCTTAATTAATTTCCTACATAAACATATAAACCGAACCCAAAACCTGTGTCACATGTCGTATCATAGCACTCCCCATCTAAATCAGTGTATAAAAAAAATCATTTATTGTAGATTCCTTATTTTATGCGAGTACTTAATTCCGCGATCTAAATCGCGAGAATGTAAAATCGTGAATGCGGAACTTTCATCCTAATTTCTTATAGTTTTCAATTCTCAGAAAATAAAAGCGAGATTTTAAAATCCGCGAGGGGTGTTTTTCGCGTAATTCCTCGCGTTTAATTAGGAATCTACAGTACACCGATTTCGATGCAAAGCGCGTATAATCCGTACGTGCCTGTAAAGATATGCACAAAAAAAATTAATTTGATCTATGCTGTTAAAATGATAACAATTGATCGATGGAAGTGTAGATTAAATATTTTTAGTCATTAAATTAATTCTCTAACTGGTTCTGACTTGATAAGATCTTATGTGTTATGTGTTATGTAACGAGATAAACACAATGAAGGAATAATGGATTTTTAGAAGTTAAAGCTACAGACACGATAAATTGATAGGGTTCGATGTACCCGGAACCCAGTTTCTATTCCTTGTGGTAGCATAGTAATTTGATGCCGATATAGCAATAATGTTATACTGCGCTTTATCTTATTTGGGGGGAAAACTAGAATTAACTTAATGTTTATATTAATAACATGCGCGGATCCAGAAATATTAGGCATATTTTTGGTATAATTTTGCTATGTAAATTAAAGAAATTTGATTTTTCCAGGGGGGGGGGGGGGGCTGGACCCTTCTCCCCTAGATCCGCGCATGAATAATCTAATCTCTAGCTGTCATGATTGTCCTTCTTTCTAGAAGCTAACCATATACCAGGTAACTACATGTATATTTAAGCATTGAATGCTTATGTTTGGATGTCGTCGGTCCTATAACACACCAAGGCTGTCCAGACAAATTGAATAGCGCGTATGATAATTTGTCTGAACAGCCTTGGTGTGTTATAGGACCGACGACATCCAAAAATAAGCATTCAATGCTTATATTTAATATATTCATGTTTATTTGTATGAAGTATTTGTGTATCGTCACTTTAAAGCCATTATATACGCTCTTTGTCAGGGATATGAAACATGCATACATGGAACAGCAATATTAACATGTTATTTAGTTCGCTTCCGCGACTTAAATATAGTGCCAAAAACTTTGTCGAGAAAAATCTTGTTTATTAACGAATAGATATGATTTAACGATTATTTTTCATAAGTACAAATCAAATTGGTTATGTAAGTTTGAACGTTTCATTGAATCTTGCAACTATAATGAATATATTCAAAACGCGTGATGACGTTTATATTTGTGCTCATGTGCCGTGAAAAGGCTTAGTGTATTAATTCACAGGAAATTGAACGTCTTAGATTTCCAATGCAAACACAAAGGGAAATATACACTGAATGTAAATATACAGTAATATACAGTACGTGTATACTATATACTGTACATGTATATGGGTCTGTCCTCACTTAAGTTTAT
>WFKH01011925.1:45660863-45675053 GCA_016163765.1 Magallana hongkongensis
CACACACACACAAAATTGTGTTCCACAACATAACTTTTCCTTAAGGTAACACAGTACTGTTATTTATTTATTTTCTTACAGAGGATTATATAAACAAGCCAGGGAGCGTGTGTAGATACGAGCTCATCTTCTCCATAGCCCATGTGTGTGTTCTCTTCATCATCCAGCTGTTTCTACCTCTTCTTGTTATGCTCGGGCTTTACGTTAGAATCGCCAAAATTGCAAGAGCGCAGGTGTGTGGTATCTCAAATATTGACAAGTTCAGGTTTTTTTTGTCTCACAATACATGCTAGCTAGTTCTGAAAGTACTTCTTGTTATTTGTTTTTTAGACTGATAAAAACGATCCCCTTTCACACATAGAAAATGGCTTATAATGATGTAATAATAAAAAAAATTCCTTAAAAATTAAAACAGAAAATTATAATTTAAATTGTCGGTGTGCCGAAAAGTATAATATATATTGTATAAGAGAAATGTTGATATACTGGCTTCAGCATTTGCAATATAGTATTCATACTATGCCAAGTTCGTTTTAATGCCAATAGTACAGTCATAAAAGATCTACGAACATTAATCTACCGCGAACAATGTTTACAAAGATATTTCATTGTAGGCAAAAGTAATAGCTCTACAAGAGCGGGTGTCTTGGAAGAACAGTCCTCAGTCCAGCAGCAATGTAATACGTCACGAACTGAAATCTACATTCATGGTGTCCATTTTGTTGGGATGCTTCGCCATTGGATGGATGCCAATGATGATCTACTTCTTTTACGAAATCACGTGTGTTCAGAACTGTTCTATCACACCCTTCATACGGTACGTTCATTGTACGTAAGACTACAGTGTGTTGTCATATTTTTAGGTCTCTGCTTAGAAATCTAAACTGTTATTTCCAAAAGATATAAAACAAAGATCTCATGAGGCGTTCTCCGAAACATTTAACCCCTTTTCATGCAGCAAAAATAAAAAAATACCTTCCAAAAATCGAATTTTGTCACTTTGTAGATTTAACTTTAGATTTTTGAATAATGTTTCTGTTTTTGTAGAGCCAGTTGCCGAATTTTATTGTTTATGAATTCAGCTGTAAATGTGTTTATATATGCTGGACGATTAGCTGCATTTCGAAAGAGCATCAAAAACGACTTTACAAAAATCTACAACGTACTTTGCACATGTGCTACTGAGAGATTTGGCATGAAGCATTCAGAGAGTGTCTCGTCCAACCGATCAAGCGCTCTGCAGACCGAGATAAGTCATGCACAGAACTGGGACTTCAACACAAGCCTGTGATTTTGGCAATTTCAGTTCTGGACCATGAACCTTTGCTCGGAAGATTCAGATCCCTAATTTCGACGACCCTCGAGTCACTAAATTTTATATTCATTCTCTTTGGATGAAGTGGGAAAGGTTTCTTTATGGAATCAGCTTGTTAAGGAAATCACGACGTTGATACGATTAAATCACAAAACGTTGACGTTTCTGAGATCATTCGGTCGATATGTCACACTTTGTTTTTCAGACTGTGGTAATATCTGTAATATGTTCACTACTGACAATAACATCAGATGTCTTTCATTCAACAGTTCCGTGACTTTTACACGTTTGTGATGATTTCGTCGATATTTTTCATCAAGCATAAAAGAATGATGACCATATACTTGTACGAGATTAAGGAGACCCATATAGACTTGCATGTAACTTGATACTTGTTTTGCATACAATGTCATGTTGTTATATACATGTATTAGTAAGTTGTTTTTCGGATCCGTCCGTTCGTTGTTACTTGTAAGTGTGGTAGAGATGATTTTAATGTTAAGAAACAAGGATAGAATTTTTTAAATTTATTTTTATACACTGTATGTTGTTGATATAAATATTTCGATCGTATTTAGCAAGAAATAAAACAAAGCCCCCCCCCCCCCCCGAATTATCACGTTGTTGATGCAAGAAAGAAAAGATTTCAGTTTTCATATATCATTATAGTTCTTGAATATTTGAATGAACAAATAAACTGTTCTCGTTGTTTCCTCCATCATAGTCATCTAAAAAAAAAAAAAAAAAAAGAAAAATAAAAACGTTGTTTATTTTAGATAGAGTTCTTTACTTCTAAGGTACATGTTGTATTATCGATGCAGATGAAAAATTCGTCACTTTCAAAATATAATAACCGTTCTAAAATTTTCGAATTGTACAATTCTCATATAGAAAAAAACTGCAATCCTTTAAGATCAAAGCTTACGGATTGACCAATTACGCAGCGCTGTTAGGCAAACAGGTTGTGGAATAACTTCAAAAGACAGTACATCAAATAGAGGTGTCCAATAACCAGTCACACCATTCAGTAAATTTTCTGCGTTTACTTATCCTGGCATCAAATAAATTTATTGTCAATGTGACAACGCTACTGTACACCTTTCTGCCAATTCTACATTCATTTAACAGACTGTTGTAGTTATATTTTGTACAATATTCTTGTTATTGATATGAAACTTTTGAAATTGATAAATAACTTTTATACATGAATCTGGGTTGTTTTTTTTACTGTTAAAAGAAACCTTATCTAACCAAAGACTTGGATTGCAAGAAGTTGCTTTAAGAATGATTAGACTGCAGTGTGCATGGTAAGTCTATGGAAGAAAAATAGAGAACATCGAAACAATAACTGATTTACTACATGTAACATAATAAACATAGTCTTCATATTCTTAATAAAACTTTTTAAATATTGAAGTGACAAAAAAACAAAACAAAACAAAACAAAACACCAGTTGCTTCCAATCGTTTGTTGGATTGGGGCGGGATCATGTAATAGCTTTTACTATGATTATTTAAGGTTTTCATCGGGCTGTTTAGAGTATCTGAGACTCCTTTGGTACGGCCATGGTATAAACAAACTTAAAGAAACATATCTATACTATTCCTCTTACTGTAATATCACACACTCAGCTTAAGCAGGTGTTTGCTGACTTGCACTTTCCGAGCCGTTCTAAAGATCTATCAAAAGGAAAATCTCTTCACGATTCTGAATGTTTGCATGATGTTAACCAGGCGAACATCGTGCTTGTCATCAGAGACTTAATTTATCAGGTATATCAGGTAAAAAAAAATGATAAAAATAAAACATTTTATATATCAAATTAAAAATTAGAAAGCTGCTTAACAAGTGCGCTGCTTCGCATAAAAAATGGGGAAAAATACCAGTAATCGTAAAAATAAAACATTCAACTGTTCTTATTAATACACAACACCCCTATGCAGCAAATAATATACATTTATTGCATGATTGTGAGGGAAATATGATTTTTCTGGGGGAATAAATCTTCATATTTTCCTCACAATCATGCAATAAATTGTTTATTATACCGAACGACAGGTGATAATTTTGAATACATCAGTTTCTAATCGTTTTTCAATTCTAGTAAAGCAATAACGTGGTTAATGTTTACCGGTTTCTTTCTATTACAGTTTCTGAAATAAAAAGGATTTAAAACGATTTTTTAATAGAATTAATCATTTAATTGCATCGTATGCTCATCCTCGGGATTTTTTTATAAGCATGGAATGAAAATTCTAGGGGGTGAAATATGATGAAGAATATGACCATGACAGGGAAATATGAAGTTTTATTGCCCTGGCACGTGATTGTCTACAACCAATCAGATGTCGCGTTATGTAGAATAATCATATTGAGGTATAATAATCAATTTTATCATATAATATCTACTTAATATTCTATAGATAAACCTTCTTAAAATGTATAGCACAAGTATTTCAAAAAGGTTATAAACGAAATTTGAGAAACATGCTTTTGGTTAATGACGTACTGTATACATGGAAATATTCGCCCCTATTTTATTTTCGCCTAGCCTATTTCACTCTCGTTGTCAGCGGGCGAATTCAAAAATTGTCGAATTAAAAACAATTTTTAAATGAGTTCATTACCGAGAGTGTCTATCACACCATTATGTCTGAACAAATTCAAGACGGGTGAAATTAATGACGTGTTGAAGGGCAAGAGAAAAACAAGAGGCCCATGGGCCACATCGCTCACCTGAGGAACAATAGGTATGATAAAATCAGCTTAATGGAGTCATAATACAAACTATCTCGACAATGTACATGTAGTATGTAATACACGTAGATCCTGTATAAATAAAATTCCATTTCCCCCCCTGGATATTCTTTTATCATTAGTCCCTTTTCTAACAAGATGATTTTATAGTCACAACACATATTGAGCACTGCAGTTTTCAAAAAGATCCTAAACAATTGTTTATGTATGGGATACAAACCTACATCAAACTCTGATCTCCTTGTGAGCCCCAAGAATCGTCTAGGGGCCAAAGTCTAAACAATTTTAAAGAATCACCTGGCTGATTAGTTTCTGAGAAGAAGATTTACACTATATATTCCTATGTAGAAATTCGACCACCAATGTGGCCCCATCCTACCCCTGAGGGTCATGATTTTCACAACCTTGAATCTACACTATACAAAGATGCTTCCACACAAGTCTCAGCTTTCCTGGCTAATTAGTTTCTGAGAAGAAGATTTTTAAAGATTTACTCTATATATTCCTATGTAAAAATTCGGCCGCCCATTGTGGCCCCACCCTACCCCCGGGGGTCATGATTTTCACAACTTTGAATCTACACTACATGAGGATGCTTCCACACAAGTTTTAGCTTTCCTGGCCATATGGTTCTTGAGAAGAAAATTTTTGAAAAATTCTCCAAAATTTTCAATAATTCCTAATTAACTCCCCTTGAAAAAGAGTGTGATCCTTAATTTTCACAACTTTGAACCCCCTTTGCCTTAGGGTGCTTTGTGCCAAGTTTGGTTGAAATTGGCCCAGTACTTCTTGAGAAGATGTCGAAAATGTGAAAAGTTTACGGACAGACAGACGACAGACAAAATGTGATCAGAAAAGCTCACTTGAGCTTTCAGCTCAGGTGAGCTAAACAAGAGGCCCATCGGCCACATCGCTCACCTGAGCAACAATAGGCATGATAAAATCAGCTTAATTGAGTCATAATACAAAATATCTGGACAATGTGATATAATACATGTCGATCCTGTATAAATAAAAATCCATTTTCTCCCTGGATATTCTTATGTTTATAATAAAGTCCCTTTTCTAACAGGATGATTTTATAGTCATATCACGTTTAGCATTGCAATTCTCAAAAAAATTCTCAACAATTGTTTTATATGGGATATAAACCTACATCAAACTCTAAACCCGTGTGAGACCCAAGAATCGTCCAGGTGCCAGAGTCTAAACTATTTTAAAGAATCAGCAATATGTCAAAATGCTTGCATATAAGTTTACTAAAACAATATGTGATAACATTTCAGTTTTTGTGAATAATTAAAATGTTTTCCTTTGTACAATTGGATAATCAATGTGGCCCCACCCAACACCTTGATTTTAACGAATTTGAATCTACACTATCTGAAGTTGCTTTAACTAAAGTTACACCTTTTCTAAGCAAATGGTTTTTAATAAGATTTATCTCTATATATTCCTATATAATTTAAAAATTTGCCCCCCCCCCCTTGTAACCCCATCCTACCCCCGGGGGTCATGATTTGAACACATTTGAATTTACACTACCTGAGGATGCTTCCACATAAGTGTCAGCCTTCCTGGCTGATTGGTTTCTGAGAAGAAGATTTTTAAAGATTTACTCTATATATTCCTATGTAAAAATTCGACCCCCCATTGTGGCCCCACCCTACCCCCGGGGGTCATGATTTTCACAACTTTGAATCTACACTACCTGAGGATGCTTCCACATAAGTTTTAGCCTTCCTGGCTGATTGGTTCCTGAAAAGAAGATTTTTGAAAATTTCATGAAAATTTTTGATAATTTCTAATTACCCCCCTTTGCAAAAGGGCTTGGTCCCTAATTTTCACAACTTTGAATCCCCTTTGCCTATGGATGCTTTGTGGATGACAGATAAAATGTGATCAGAAAAGCTCACTTGAGCTTTCAGCTCAGGTGAGCTAAAAACCACAGGGCAAAAATAACCCTGTATACAGTATTACATGATTTTGCAATACAGATGCATTAATGCTTTAGAAATTAGGCGTATGGCCTGCCACAAATACCACTTGAGCAAACAAGAGGCCCATGGGCCACATTGCTCACCTGAGCACTAATAGACATAAAATCAGCTTTATAGAGTCATATACAAAATATCTTAACAATATTGTATGATAGATCCTGTATAAAAAAAATTCCCCTGCATATTCTCATGTTTATCATTGAGCCCCTTTGTAACAGATTTTACACTCATATCACATATAGAGCATTGCAGTTCTTGAGAAGATGATCAGACTTAAACAACTATATATGGATTATAAACCTACATCAAACTTTGAACCCCTTGTGAGGACCAAGAATTGTCCAGGGCCAGAGTCCAAACAATTTTTAAAAGAATCAACAATATGTCAAAATGCTTGCTTATAAGTAAAACCATATATAATAACATTTGATTTTTTTGGAATAATTTAAATTTTTTCTTTTTAAAAAATGGCCCCCCCCCCCCCCCCTTCACCCATGTGTTCCAACCCTACTCAAGAAGATTATGATTTTGAAAAATTTTAATCTACACAATCTGAACTGACTAAAGTTAGAACTTTTCTATACAAATTGTGTTTTAGAAGAAGATTTTTAAAGATTTTTCCCTGTATATTCCTATGTAAAAATTTGACTATCCCCCTCCCCAATTGTGGCCCCACCCTTCCCCAGGAGATCATGATTTTAACATACTTGAATCTTCCCTACCAGAGGATGCTTTCACACAAGTTGCAGCTTTTCTGCCCGAACAGTTTCTGAGAAGAAGATTTTTAAAGATTTTTCCTTATATATTCCTATGTAAACATTCGATCCCCCCTCCCCCATTGTTGCCCCATCCTACCTCCAGGGATCTTGATTTGAACAAATTTGAATCTACCCTACCTGAGGATGCTTCCACATGAGTAACAGCTTTTCTTGCCAAATCAATTTCTAAGAATAATATTTTTATAGATTTTTCTCTATATATATTCCTATGTTAAATTCCACCCCCCATTGTGGCCCCAACCTATTGGATCATGATTTGAACAAACTTGAATCTACACTATCTGAGGATGCTTCCACACAAGTTACAGCTTTTCTGGATGAACAGTTTTAAAGAAGAAGATTTTTAAAGATTTACTTGATATATTCCTATGTAAAAATTCGACCCCCCATTATGGCCCCACCCTACCCCCGGGGATCATGATTTGGACAAACTTGAATCTACACTACCTGAGGATGCTTCCACACAAGTTGCAGCTTTTCTAGCTAATCAGTTTCAGAGAAGAAGATTTTTAAAGATTTACTCTATATATTCCTATGTAAAAATTTGACTCCCCATTGTGGCCCCACCCTACCTCCGGGGATCAGGATTTGAACAAACTTGAATCTACACTACCTGACGATGCTTCCACACAAGTTTCAGCTTTTCTGCCTGATCGGTTTCCGAGAAGATTTCTATATAGTCCTATGTAAAAATTCGTTTCCCCCATCCCATTGTGGCCCCATCCTACCCCTGGGGATCATGATTTGAACAAACTTGAATCTACACTACCTGAGGATGCTTCCACACAAGTAATAGCCTTTTTGGCCGAACAGTTTCCGAGAAGATTTTTAAAGATTTTTCCTTATATATTCCTATGTAAACATTTGACACCCCCTCCCCCACTGTTGCCCCATCCTACCCCCAGGGATCTTGATTTGAACAAATTTGAATCTACCCTACCTGAGGATGCTTCCACATGGGCAACAGATTTTCTGGCCAATCGATTTCTAATAATATTTTTAAAGATTTTTCTCTATATATTCCTATGTAAAATTCAACCCCCCCATTGTGGCCCCCCCCCATCCCCGGGGACCATGATTTTAACAAACCTGAGCTTTCAGCTCAGGGGAGCTAAAAAATCCTCCCCCCCCCCCCCCCAAAAAAAAATCTTTCTTTTTTTAGATAATTTTTTGTATAAACATTACTGCAAAACATTGGAGTGCTTTTCTTCTTTGTTACCCGGAATCACCAACGGGTATGACTGAACTTGTAAAAACCATTCACACATGATTTGTACTTTTACAAAGTTTCCCCCAATATTCTTCAGATTAATTTTCTTTAAATTTAAACCCCTTCAGGTTGTGGGCATTCTTTGACCTCCATGGCTACTGTATCTGTCCGACAAACTTGGATCCTTGTTTTTGTTACCTTACATGTATCAGTACTGCTGCTATGTACATCTATTTCACAAGTCACCTGTCAGTGAAAAATAATGTCTAACAGACAACCTCTGATAGCCAACAGTATATGATACATGATTATTATCAATTATTATGTACAGTAAAGCACGCTTATAGCAAACACGCTTATAATGAATTGATGCTTATTATAATAGCAAAGTGATTTTCATTCCCCGTAGGTTTTAAACTTGTTATGAAGCTAACGGATATAATGAATTATAGAGTTAAATTCCAGACATCTTTTATTTGTGTGATGGGGTGGTAATTGGTAGACCCCAAAATAATTACAGCTGTACTTGTATACAATGTCAAAAGACAAGCTTCTTCCATTCTTAATTGAAAACTTGTGTAGAAGTTAACATAAGTAGGCATATTTACACCAGCCATTTTGACAATTACTTCTGAGCACACAGTTTAACAACAATAATATGTATATCAATAAACACTGTATTAAATACATCTTTATAACTAGCCATTGCACACACAATCTGCAGAAGTATACTTCAGTTACGATTCACCTTTGATTGCAAAAATCCAAACCAAAAGAACAATTCTAAAATTTCACGTCGGTCACGGACATCCATATAATCAAACGGGTGGGTGTAAGAAATCGTTGCCTTATTTGTATTTTCAACCTCTTTCCTCTTCTCCAGAAGCTTTTCATAATGTTCTTGATCAATATCCAAGTATGTGAAAATGACCTGGTCAAAAGTAATACAATGTAGGATTAGAAAAAAAAACCAACAGATTATAAATTTTGATTTTTATATTCATACTGTATTTTATACAATATTGTTCAATACCTGTTCTACATGTATTGTATATCCACATAAAACTTACTTTGGTTCCAATACATAGAATTCCCACTACGTTTGGCCTAAAAAATGAACTGTCTCTTTCCATGAGGAGTTGAACTCCATGCTGACCAAGAGCATCCTCTGACACGTTTCTGTATGTGAAAGTCTCTGTGTTATAACTTCCTCTAAAAGCATTGCACTGTTTTACCTGAAAATTTACAATCAACAGAGCTCAATCCTACCACTTGTTTTAAAGCCATAAACTTATTATTTAATTAATTCATATCACCAAAGACTATTTAAAATTGCACTGTCATTAATAAGGGACTGGGCCATCCTTAAAAAAATATGTTTGTTTGGAATTGCTGCCTGGGGGTTTCCAGACCCAGGAGGGAGGGAGGGATATTATTTTTTATTTTTCAAACTGTAAGTTCATCTAATTAAAAATCGGTAAAAAATAAAAATCTGAATAAACTTGTAACTATGTAAACATTGTATGAAGAAAAAAAATCAATTAAAAAAAAAGTTCTTGATTTTTTTTTTATAAAATTTTATCAGCTGGGGGGATATCAATTAGGCAGGAGGCAATTCCGAACTAATTTTATTTTGGCCTTGGTATAGTTTCAGATTTATACAACACAAACTGATACTTGGGTACTTCAGGAGCCGAAGAATAGCATTTAATTTCAATCCTTTGTTTGATTTATTAATAGACATTATACTGAGCAGACTCAATACTGATATACATGTGTACATGTATCTGCATCTGCTGAGAACAAGAGGTAACCGTGACATCAGTATCAGACTATATATAAGGATGATATGTCATGCCATACAAATTGTACTGAAATACATATTTTCGACAACAAAATATACATGTATTTTTAAATTTATCAAATTTGCCAATTTTTGACAATTTACTCACAATACTTATAATAATTTGTATCATATATAGTAATACAACAGATGTGTTTACTTCAAAGAGTGATAACTCAAGCATAAATATTTATGCAAGTTGGGAATTTTCATAAAAATCAAAGACTGAACATGACATCAGCTGAAAAAAATTAAAGAGTTCATTTTCTCCTGCTGTATAACTCTTCCAAAAATAATTTGGAAGATGTACCTGCTAATACTATGGTTGATCATTCATTGAAAAAAATAATCATCTAAACATGCATGTACATGTATAATAAAAAGAATTTTTTATGCTTTGTGATATGATTTGATTGTTATCCAGCTGGTGCATTTTCTATCTCCTCACAAAGGCTCTGGGATGAGAAACTTACAACTTGTTGGATAAAACCATAATGATATACCGTCTATATCAAATCATAAGAAATCCTACAATGCATCAACATATGTATATAACAGTAAACAAATTATAATAAGATGATGTCACTAGCAACAATAAATTATTCTTTTAAAAACCAAGCTGGCAGAATGATTTTATTAATTCTCTTAGCAAACCCTCGAACCTTGGAACCTCTTAGCTGGACCTCAACCTTGGAACTGATCTCAGTGATCTGACAAATGCTATCATTATGAAGCTCTTTGACAAAATACTAATGCATCTTAACTAACCTCTGTGACAACAATGAGCTGTAGAAATGATCCAACTATTGGTGGTGTAGTTGTTGGGAGAGTCGCAAAACGAACGGCCGGTGTGCCTCGAACATCAACACCTTTAATACAAATGGTCTCTTCGTACAGCTTACCCGGCCTAAATGAAAGTGGTAGTGAAATCTCAGTAGCAGTTGTTTTTTTAAATAGATGTGATCAGTATGTTTTCACTAAGCATGTACAGTAAAACAGGCTTATCATGAAGTGCCAGGGATTGGTGATTCTGCTTCGTTATAAACATAAATCATTATACCCTTCAAGTTTACAACATGTAATGAGTCATGAGAAATTAAAATAATTTCACTGTAGGCGTCAATTCATTATAAGCGTGTTTGCTATAACTGTGTTTTACTGTATAACTAAGCTTAAGCATGTAGTAAATCTAATAATTCAAACCTTTTCCTACTTTGAACAATATGAGCCCTCAGGCATACTCCCCTCCTGCTCAGATATTGGTGTTTCGAGTCAATACAGGATGTAAAATGGAAATTAAAGGTTACAGTGTATGTATTATTCTCTATTTTATATCAAAGAATAATATACCTACTCGGGATAAAGGAGACAAATTTTGGAGAAAGCCATGAACAGATGTGTGAATCTTCCCTCTTTCTGTCTGGGTTTCCACCATCTAACAAGAATCATGGAGAAATAGGTCCAAAAATCTATCAGGTTTGTCCTCCATCTATAGAATAAGCTGTTTATAAAGAAAAACGAAGAAATTCATATTATACATGTGCATTTATTACAAGATTGATTTCAGTAAAATACTGTACAATATAAACTTCTACTGTAACACAATTTTTCACATTGCGAGTACATGTTTATGAATGTTTAACAACTTGATCAGAGTTTGTAGAGGCCAGCATTTTGATATTTTCTGATTCAGAGCCATTATTCAAACACTCAAGTCACAGAAACACTTGAAAACATTACATACCAATTAACAAAAATGGGAATTTAGAATACTGATAATAAGATAACTTGCACAAGTTTGTTAGAATGACATTTTCGCATATCAAATAGAAAAAAACATTAAATAGGTCAGAGCGATGAATAGGGTGAGTTCCACGTGCCAGGAAAAAAAAGGTATCGACCTTCAATGTAATTTCAGAAAAATACGGTATTATCAGCCATGGATTTCCGACGATAGCAATTCAACAGTCCTCTGACACTTAAATCTGCATAATGAATAATCTATATGGCCAATTATGATCTATGTATATTTGTATTGGGATAGGAGAAATATGACATGGGTCAGGGATTCAAACTCGGGCCCCATGAATCTCTCTAGTCAGGTGCTCTATTGCCTGAGCTATCCGGCAATCAAATCGGTTTGACAGTCACACATAAAAAGTCAGGTGCAAGTGTAACAGAAATCATAGTGATCATGAAGTCTTTCAGTACAGATAACCATATTTTGACATTGAACAGATTTACTAATTATACCTTTTGAAATCTTCCCTAGAGTGTAATGATTGACTTGTCCGTCTCCTGCTCTTGCTCTCCTCTGATTCTTCTGTTTGGAGGCGTGTCTCCAAGCTACCTTTAATTTCTTCGAATTCTTTCATTGCATTCCTTGTCTGTTGTATTTCACCTGGAATTCCATGGCCATGTTCCTTGTCAAAGTCAAATGAATATTTCCAACAGTCTTTTGTACATCGCAGTAACTTCTGTCTTATCTCGGGCAGATTATCTAACCCTTGAAACTGGATGTCTCTACGATCTTTCAGAACAGACACGAAATTTGAAAGACCTGTGGCATTCGCGTCATAGTATACGCCGAGAGTTGACAGGTGATCTATTTTCCAGTCTGATGCTCTCCTTGGAAGTTTCCGAATTTGTCTGCTAGGTGCTACAGGGAAGTCAGATTCAGAGCTACTTTCCAATGATGAAGAATCTTCCTTTGGTATTCGTTTTGCCGCCATGCCGTCGAACAAAATAAAAACGAAAGTAGGGGAATGCGTGCGCTTGTGAAATAAGGTTACCACTGCGTTCGCCCCGTGTTTGTTCAGCCCGCAGAGAGAGAGAGAGAGAGAGAGAGAGAGAGAGAGAGATGAAACAATAATATAGTCTAGCCAGTTTGATGGCACCGATAAGTGACAATCAAAGCTTAGGAGACCCTTTTTTGAAAAATTAGTTTTATTATGTACATGTACATACATACTAGAGCTCACATAAAATATTTAATGATTATTGTTATAGTAATAATTAGTCCGAAATATCTGACGTTTTCCTTGCTTTTTTAACGATTTTGATATTTTACATGCCAGGAAAACGTCAGAACCGGTGTTGTATAGCAGTTTTTCCCCCATAGTAGCTTTTCCCCACGGAAAACCTACTATATAGTAGCCTTTCCCCCGGGGGGAAAAGCTACTATATAGTAGCGTTTCCCCCATAGTAGGGGTTCTCCCTCACGTTTTTGGTTCAGATTTTATAAAAAATATTTATAGAAACCCAGTAAGGATTAAAATCAATCTTTCTACGCTCCCAGGTTGCATATATCTGCATTCATCTGTTCAGGTTAAGTTTCGTTTTGCCGATTTATTATTTTTTATAGACAATGCTGAAAATTGAACATATGTGTAATGGAATTATACATAGAACTTAATTTAGGCAATAAATTGAAAAAGTACTTGGTTTTACAAGATAAACACTGATATGCATAACTCTGTGTTCTGAATTTGTAAGTAAAAAATGTTTTGAGAATTTTTTAATAAATCTATCAATCCGTCTGTCTGTCTGTGCAAATTTTGTCCAGGCTAAACCTCTCTTCTAGAGGATTTTTGGAAGAACTGAAGGATCGCTCATGAAGTAATAGTGTGCTCAGACCTTACCCAATTTTCATCGAGGAAAAGTAATTAATATCATTCAAAAGTACATATCACCTCTAAGTAGATAAACAAAAATGACATTTATGAAATGGTTTAATCATAGTGGGCAAAATATATAATTCTTTGTTCATATCTAAGATTTGATAAGAATTATAAAATTATTATATAAAAGTATATATAATATTTTTGAATAAGTTTTCTCGATATGTCACAAATGAGATAATTTTTTTCATATGCCCTGAAAATTGCTTAATTACACCGGAAATAGTTATATCGCCCCCAGAAACAGTTATATTTCACAGAAAATAGTTACATTGCCCTCCCGAAATTTTTATATCACACTCGCGTGCATCAATTCTGTATATTAATTACGTTGTGTTCGAAATTTAGCTAGCGTAAACGTTTAAGAAACGTAAACAGTTTTTAGTAAATCAAAATGTCAGGACAGTGTCTGCTATTCGAGACGCTGCTATTCAGAGGAAATTACTTTGGTTGTTTAATTTGAAAAATAACAATTATTATTGAAAGCACAGATTTAACATTTAACAAAACATCTTACATTGATTTGTAAGATATGAAGATGTGTCACATGAAATAAAATACAATTATTAATGAGTTAGATATGTTCTTAAACTGATTTTGATTTT
>WFKH01011925.1:45683870-45718080 GCA_016163765.1 Magallana hongkongensis
ATAAACTTAAGTGAGGACAGACCCATATACATGTACAGTATATAGTAAACACGTACTGTATATTACTGTATATTTACATTCAGTGTATATTTCCCTTTGTGTTTGCATTGGAAATCTAAGACGTTCAATTTCCTGTGAATTAATACACTAAGCCTTTTCACGGCACATGAGCACAAATATAAACGTCATCACGCGTTTTGAATATATTCATTATAATTGCAAGATTCAATGAAACGTTCAAACTTACATAACCAATTTGATTTGTACTTATGAAAAATAATCGTTAAATCATATCTATTCGTTAATAAACAAGATTTTTCTCGACAAAGTTTTTGGCACTATATTTAAGTCGCGGAAGCGAACTAAATAACATGTTAATATTGCTGTTCCATGTATGCATGTTTCATATCCCTGACAAAGAGCGTATATAATGGCTTTAAAGTGACGATACACAAATACTTCATACAAATAAACATGAATATATTAAATATAAGCATTGAATGCTTATTTTTGGATGTCGTCGGTCCTATAACACACCAAGGCTGTTCAGACAAATTATCATACGCGCTATTCAATTTGTCTGGACAGCCTTGGTGTGTTATAGGACCGACGACATCCAAACATAAGCATTCAATGCTTAAATATACATGTAGTTACCTGGTATATGGTTAGCTTCTAGAAAGAAGGACAATCATGACAGCTAGAGATTAGATTATTCATGCGCGGATCTAGGGGAGAAGGGTCCAGCCCCCCCCCCCCCCCTGGAAAAATCAAATTTCTTTAATTTACATAGCAAAATTATACCAAAAATATGCCTAATATTTCTGGATCCGCGCATGTTATTAATATAAACATTAAGTTAATTCTAGTTTTCCCCCCAAATAAGATAAAGCGCAGTATAACATTATTGCTATATCGGCATCAAATTACTATGCTACCACAAGGAATAGAAACTGGGTTCCGGGTACATCGAACCCTATCAATTTATCGTGTCTGTAGCTTTAACTTCTAAAAATCCATTATTCCTTCATTGTGTTTATCTCGTTACATAACACATAAGATCTTATCAAGTCAGAACCAGTTAGAGAATTAATTTAATGACTAAAAATATTTAATCTACACTTCCATCGATCAATTGTTATCATTTTAACAGCATAGATCAAATTAATTTTTTTTTTTGTGCATATCTTTACAGGCACGTACGGATTATACGCGCTTTGCATCGAAATCGGTGTACTGTAGATTCCTAATTAAACGCGAGGAATTACGCGAAAAACACCCCTCGCGGATTTTAAAATCTCGCTTTTATTTTCTGAGAATTGAAAACTATAAGAAATTAGGATGAAAGTTCCGCATTCGCGATTTTACATTCTCGCGATTTGATACAAAACGGCAAGATCGCGGAATTAAGTACTCGCATAAAATAAGGAATCTACAATAAATGATTTTTTTATACACTGATTTAGATGGGGAGTGCTATGATACGACATGTGACACAGGTTTTGGGTTCGGTTTATATGTTTATGTAGGAAATTAATTAAGAATAATAATAGTACGCTATCCTGTTTATTGTTTCTTAAAATTGCAGTTATTGTGTTCTGCATAACAAAGCGGGCTTAATTTCATTAGAACAAACCCAGTGATAAATATTGGGTAAAGGGCATATGTACTCTCAAATGGTTGTTTTTTCTTCTGTTCTGGTGTTATTCAACCAATATGTTTTTTTGTTACATGCATGACATTTATATAAGCTATATAAAATTAGTTATCGGTATTTAATTCTTTCTAATTCTGTAAAAGTTAAAATAAAAATGTGTAATTTTTTTTTTAAAAATGACTATATAGATAACAAATATCTAATTTAGTGTTTCATTTTATCGTTAATGAAGGGTGTAAGTGCCTTTTAATTAGTTCAATAGATCTGCAGGATGATGCAATAGATAAGCGTATAAATGTCTTCTTGTTCTCCCTAGGCTGTAAATTTCCAATTTCCGGAGCACCATACCGCACCTGTCTCCTGGCTTCCCGATCTGATGCGAAAATACTGTTAGTAAGATGAAACATGACTTAGCTTTACTGACAATGCCATCGTTCACGTTTCTAATTCTTACAACCCCCTAAAACTGTATTATAAGTGCATTAACAAATCAGCCGAATGAAACTCATTAATTAATGGGTCATAGAAGATCGATACATTTCTACAATTACAGTACTTTATCGCCATGTCACCATTGTGTTATAATTATGATGTGTATTTTTCTTTGGATCAATTTTCCCAAGAGCCCGATTTATGATGAAATTTTATCACATGCTTTTTATTCCAAGAACTCTTGTCATATGCATGCTTTATATGACTTCAACTTGTGGATTTTTAAAATAGTTTTGTTCGTTGTTTTAATGATTGGAATTGACATCCACTGGTACTGGGCCAGTAATTGGCTGAAATTTACAGTTCTTTCTTCGTATATACATAAATATATCATTTATGTAATATTTTTATATTAAATTTGATAACAATTTAAATGGTAACTTCCTTCTTTCTGTCAATTTATATTAATATTAAAAGCATAGAACCATATTCTTCCTAGTACCTTTCTATGCATTTATATACCGGTCATAATTGAATATGTAACTTAATTAAATATATAGATAGATACAGCGCAGTGATACTCTATTTTTACATTATTATGTCATTCTTCTTCCGTCAACAAACAATAAGTGTTTCACTCATATATTTACATCCACTAAGTATTTTTTTAAGCATCTGAAAATGCTTATTTTTGGATATCGTCGGTCCTACATCTGTGTGTGTGTGTGTGTGTGTGTGTGTGTATTACCGCGTCGCAAAAACTCTTTTTTGAGATCGAAAAGATATGATTTTACGATTATATTTCAAAAGTACTTATCAAAATGGTTGTGTAAGTTTCATTTAATCTACAATAAGAAATCTATTCAAAACGCGTGATGACGTTCATTTGTGCTCATACGCCGTGTGTGTTATTGAAAATTGAACGTCACAGATTTCCAATGCTAACATATAAGGGGAAATATACATTGAATGTTTATATTTAAATCCACTAGGTATATTTCTCTCTATTTCGTACGATAATTGATTGTAATTCATACATGCAAGACTAGAGGGAAAACGCGATCGAGTAAAACGACTGATGTCGGCGTAAGAATATACTCATTCTAAACTGCATTGTTTTGCTTTTTAAAGACAACTTTAGTTCTTATAGCTAAATGAATAATTTTTCATCGTTCATTGATGGCTTCTTTGATTTTTTGCTGTCTTCTTTTCGCGAATTATTTTTTGATCGACCGAAACTTGTACTTACACTGAGAGCACGAACTCCACGAAATCGCACGGACTGACCTCAGACTTCCAAGAAGCTATAGTTACCATGGTCCTTCACGTATATGGAAAATTGGCTGTTCCTTATGTGAAACATTCTTACGACAGTAATTATTTTCGTACATTTACTCACTTTTTATGGATAATTGAATAAGTAGTAAATATAAACAGTAAAATGTTTGCTAACGTGGGTTATGTATTTTTCTGCAATGCTGCATGTACATGTAGTTATCGCGCATATAAATACATGTACTTGGATGTTTATTAGCAAGTTAACATTTCTTTTTCCGTAGCAGACTGATTTAGCAAAATTCGGATAATATGTGTTCTGAATAACAATATTCGGTTAAGCCGATAGCTGGTCCGAAATAGAACAAACGGTTATAAGGAATTTCAGGGATCATGATTTTTTTAAACATAGTTTACACATGGGAAAGACACTTCTTCCAGAAATCAAAGTTATAGCCTCTGCAAATTTTAATTCAAATTATAAGAACTTCACTTGTTTCATGTATATAACCTCAACGATCGAATGCTGATTTTTTTAGCATACTTATACCGAAATATGATATATTCATGCCGAGAAAAAAAATCACAAATTACATCACCATGTAATTTTTTTTATTGAGATTAAACGATTGACGCATACGATTACAGACAAATCATTATTTTAATGATCTAATTGTAATTTATCATATTAATCTAATTTCTACAATAACACTGATATTGGAACTGGCAATCTGTTGTAGACTGATCAGAAAAATTTACAAAATTTTTTTTTTTTTTTTGGTTCGTTTTGTTTTGTTGTGAGGTTTTTTCCCATATTTTTTTATTTGCCTGTTACAAATGGATGGTTTACTATACCAATATGTTTAATTATTATGTTATGGCATTTTCCTATATATATAATTTCTTCTAGTCTAGTCATTTGCCCACTAGTGTAAATAACAATATATATACACCATAAATTCTTTGTTTTTTGGTACTTAGTTATTAGGATTAGATATAAACAGAATGTCCGGCAAAGAATTAATTGGAATTTGCATCAGTCGCATGCAATGAATTTTAGAAAATGACATGCACTACCGGCTTATATTTTTCAGAAACGGAAAACAAAGCAACAACAAAAACAGGAAAAAGACAATGAACTTTCTGAGACCACATCAGATGCATGTTTATGCATCTGAAGGTCATACATTTCCGGGCCATTGTTGTTGGGGAAAACCTATTTTTCACCTTAAAGAAAAAACAAAATTGCATTTTTAGTGGAGGCACACTGTTTCTACTACATGTATATGTATTTCGCTTAACTTTTTTGTTGGGTGCTGTTTTATTTTTTTATTTCATCGGAAGAGTAGTGAGGTGTTTTGGAAGATGTGTGTGTGTGTGGGGGGGGGGGGGGGGGGGGGGGAAGGGCATTTTGTAAAAAAGTACATGTTGCACTCAACATTCTCAACATTACCAGGAAAATCTTTCTTAGGGACATGTATTTGTTCATATTTAGTTTCCCCTTCGTAATCCTCCTCAATACAATACAGCCAATAACGGTTTCAATAAAATGTATTAAATGAGAAGGGTGCACACTATAACTCAATAAAAATAAAAAGTACTTTGAAATGTTTTTATTTAAACAAAAAATTCTTGTTATCTATAAATAACTCTTTTGTTTGAATAAAGTTTATCGGCTTTCCCACTGCATGCTTTACGCACAGAATGTCCGTATGTTTGTAAACAAATAAGACATCAAAAGGACATAACTCTTGTTTTTAAAGGATTCCAAAGAGTAGTTCCTGTGTTATTTCAATGCCGACTTTTTAAAAAAAAAAAATGGGTTTTTCTTTACTGAAAGGAAAATGGATTAGTTCCAGATTTTCACTGTTGAAGATAGAATAAAAATATCTCTGTTTGCACATAAAATTTGATCGAGTGTAATCTCCAAGTACTGTTTGAACTCCATGCATGTACAGGTCTATAGATACACACATCAAATCTGAAGAGCAATTAAAAAATCTGGGAAAATTTATGGAACTAAAATTCAAAGGTTTCCTTTTATAAAAGAACAATAAATCTTCATACGACATTCGAGGATTAAGTACATTCTGTTTAATGCGATAAAAATCTTAATACATGTATATCTATTTTAACTGCAACCAACTGCGTATATATGTATTGCTAAATTAAATAGCATGATTTCTATATTGGTTGTAATATAAACATTGAAATGAGAGAGAGAGAAAGAGAGAGGGATTTGGTGAAAGAATTCAAGCACCTGTATTCGTTTTTTGTAATAGTTTAGGTATTTAAGGCATGCAACGAGAAATTTGTTTTTGGGAGTTATTTTATGTTAATTATTTAAGTATTGTCTTCTATAATATTTCATGAATAAGTATACAAGAGATTGAATTTACTTTTTTTTCTAGGTTCATTGTGGATTTTCAATTCATTTTTTTTAATAGCGGTATAGCAACGTTCAATTTATTTGTAATGTCTATAGAGGGACTCGCAATCGTGAATTTCTTACCTAAAGGCCGGCTGATTTCGGGCACATGCTCTAGATGAGAAATATTATACACGGGGTAGACGAAGCCGATCAGTAGATCCGTGACGGCCAGACTAACGATGTAGAAGTTACAGGGCTGGCGGAGGTTGGGGGTCCTCATCACAGTCCTAATGACCAGGATGTTCCCAGGAATGTTTATAGAAGCGATGATCGAAAACATCCCGTAATAATACACATAGAACAAAGTTCCCGGCTCCGGAGTCGAGTAAATCGCCGTTTTCATTGCAGTCCCGTTTAGAAATGATGGTGGATTTGTCGCGGCATCTTCCGTACCAGGTATCGTCTGCTCCATCAATGTGCACGGATATGGGATTTTTATCCACACACTTTTTTTCTTCGCCCGCAGATCATTGCTGTTGACATTCAAGAAATACTTCTGTGTGGATTATGTAGAGACGATAAAACATTCCCTCTTTTTCAAGTGGTTCAAAAACATTGAACAAGGAAGCGGCACGTAAATTTCTCCGGAATCACATTCATGGCCCGCAATCGACAACCTCTCCAAGCGATGGCAAATATATCGTAATATCGTATTGGATTTTCTCTGGGATAACTTATCTGTGGGTACACACTCCGTGATATACCTTGAAATGTTTTTATTTATACAGTTATATTGTGCTACTATGCAACCAAATGTCGGGTTTCGGTAATGTTTGTAAAATTTCTTGAAATGCGCAGTTATTTTTTTTTTCTTGATCTATGTATAAACAAAAATTATATAACAGTTACAACATGCCACTCCGATAATAATTCGTTTAACCCTGATCAATGCTTCACGTTAATAAAAAATAATTTATGTTCTACCTGATCAATGACAACTCTCTCTCTCTCTCTCTCTCTCTCTCTCTGCTCTCTCTCTCTCTCTCTCTCTCTCTCTCTCTCTCTCTCTCTCTCTCTTGCCAACCAACTTTTTTACCGATTATCAAGAAAAACACGTCTATATATCTTACGCAATATTTTAGATTACACAATACTAACATTGGTTTAAAAGACGGCTGTTATTATCTAAAAGAGATTACTGTTTTCTTTTCCTCTTGCTGTAGCTTCCCCACTCACAGGCCTAACCGGACGGTGAGGAATTTCAAATGATAGAATATTCTTTCCAAATTCAATTTGGATTCTTCAATAAAGAAACACTTTTAAGAAGGGTTTAGCAATCTTCAACAAACTAGTCATAAAATTTTAGTCAACAAAACAAGAATCCAAAATTTCTAGCTCTAAAATTCAGTCTTATTTGAACATTTTCCTGTATGCCTCTTAAGAAGCTCTTTTTTCAGGAATTGGAATAAGCCAATAAATGGCCTTAACCATCCAGCTCCTTTTAATTATAGAACACAATATGACAATTTGATTAGGCCAATATCAAGTATTTAATGCATAAATCAATGTAAATGTGAATTTATTTGTATAAACCCACTGTAACTATATACTTATATGAAAATGTTATATTTACTCTGATATAGGAAAGTTTAAAAAAAATTAATTGATTGATCGACTGTTGTTCAACGTTGTTGTTAGACTCTTTGACTCGAAACAGACATCTGCGACATAGCGAGCGGGGGATTTCAAACTTTGGACCTTTGATATCGGACTTTTTGCGTAGTATAAGGATATTATGAAAATATCAATGTTACATTGCTGAAAGGTTTCGAAGTTACCGGTGGCTCTTTTAGTGAGCTCTGATTCTGCAGAGACTGCATGGCCGAAACATAACAGTAAAGTGGGGTTTTTTTTTCGCAATTTTGCTCTTTTGGTAATTGTCACAGGAGTATGTAAATGAAAATATTTGCATGATATTCAGTTCCATAGAAAAAATGTAATGTACACTTCCGGTTATTCAATATACATGACTGTACACTTGCGATTATTCAATATTATACGTATTCAGCGTAAAAATGATGTATAGGTTTTACAACTCGAGATGCAGTTCCTTGTTATAAAGTCCGAAATCTAAAATTCGTACTCACTTTATGCTATAACCTTTGTTCGACTTTCAAGGTAATTGCAAGCAATCAAGAAATCTTTATCGTGCCGATACCGACACTAAGAGAGATCTTGCATGGTGCTATTTGGGGAAACAACCACAAGCTATGTTTGTTGAGTTTAATGCATGATATGACTTACTCCCCTGTCTCCGATAAAATTTAAACTGGGATCCATTCTTTAAAAGAATGATGCTCTTCTAATTAAACTTAACTTGACTAAGTGTTTTGCGACACAATTAAATGTGGTCCTGCGTGTGACATTTTCCTTTCAATGCTCATAGTCTGACAGGGAACACCTTGTTTGGTATGAACTAATAAATTTTGTGGATTGACACTAAAAGTGCCTCACTTTAACCTGGGAAAACTTAAAAAGGTTGAGGTCGGGCCAACAAGTCATCAACTAATATTGGCGTGTAGGAATACCGACAAATTACATTGCGTTTTAAAAACCTAATCATTACAAGCTAGTCACAAATTACGGTACACATAAATTTGAATTTTTATGTTCCATTTTTTTTATTTGCGTTTTTAATTTGACTAAATATTGTCCTAAAGATTACCAAGAATGTAGAGTTCTTGCATCTTTAAAGAAAAAATATATCTCCTGTTCCTTCAACCGTTGTACTCCCTATTAAGACCCCCACCCTAATTATGCCTTGGGTTGCTACACTACTCTACACTACTGATTCATAAGTAGAGGTATTACACAGTAGTAATTCTGTGCGGCGTGGTTTCTACGACGTGTTCGAATAGATTTTGAGTCACGTGGTCAGATTGTATAAATAGTCGGGCCAGGGGGTAGCGCGGCACTCTAAGCTCGCTCGCTAGTAAAGTTTGTCAGAGAATTGCAAACGATATGGACTGCAGTGAATTTGGGCTGATAATATTAAATTAAATGTTGTGTAATAAATTATAACATGTTGTATGTGTAATAAAAGAGGCGCTAGAGAGCAGCGTTCATACGTAATAGTTGTTGTTTATCTGTTCATTTAGCACTTAATTTAGTGCCTTATATTCGGACGAACGAAGTCAGGGAAAATATAATATAATTTAAAAGATGTTTACCTGCTCCGCGGACTACTTTTCTTGGTGTCTACACACTGCTGGGTGAGACTATACCCTCTAAAACATTATGTAAAAGTTACATCCTGATTTAATAAGATGTAAACAGAGTAGAAAAATATTTCGTCTTCAAAAAACTCATCGTCAGAGACGTGTTGACAGTCTTGCATGCTTTTTATTTACATGCATTTTGTTAATCATATATCGGGTAAAGTATTATAACATATTCTTGAGCTAAATTCATTTCCTTTATCTATTTGCATGAACTTGCAGCAAACACGCAAAAATAAGAAATCTAGCTGCTCTTTTCTTTTCAGATAAAGCACATGACTAATATACATGTAAAAGCTCATATTGTATATCAATTTTCAATAATTTTGTCCGAGTCACATTTGTTTCGACTGTGTTTGAGGCACGTTCGGTCATCGACTTCTATTCACGAGTCAAATCATTGGTGATCGCCCCTGTCAATGTATCATACACACTCACTAAGTAACTCGTGCATTAAGTGGCGGCATCTGTTCTTGGGACGGTTACTACTATGCAGTGCTTGTCGACTAGATCATCGATGTCACTTTGGACGAGTTTTAGGGAGACTACAATAGAGCTCGGAGTTCCATTAACGCAACAGATGCCAGTGTTGATCAATGCTAAACATCATGGCATTTAAGGCCCCAAAAGGTGGCTAAATGCAGTGATACTATTTAAAATAAAGGACGCTTAACAGGTCATTGTCGATATTCCACTTTAGAGCGACTCCTCCATCAGACATTGCGTATTAAGTATTCCGAGGAACTTATCGAGTGTTTTTAAAGAGGGTGTCTATAGAATGACCAAGCAAGCAAAGCTTGGTACATGATCTATCTTCATCATGTAATGTAATTGTACATCATACACTTATTTTATGTAAAGCGCTTTAGAGTAATTGTTATTATATTTAGCGCTATATAAATTTTATAATAATAATAATAATTTATTAAATCTCAATTTGTATAAAGTTATCTTGTTATTACTCAACACGTGATATTCTATCACTATTATATTCTATTTTTATTCTGAAATAAATAAATTGAATTTATATGTTAATCTTTTCTTTTTGTAAATTCAACCAAACGTTGGTTGTGATGCAAGAGTTGTCTGTCATTGATATATTATATATTATTTCATTGTTTTTCAAAAAGAGTTCAAAAGAGAAAACTAGGGCCAGCTCCGGACACCATTCTAAGTCATAATTGATAGGAATATAAGTCTTTTGAAGGTTATGTTAAATATATAGTTGAAATGCACATCATTAAAAATATTATATATTCTTGTATCCATGATTAATATTATCACGAAGACCTCTTACTGAAAATAAGCATTAACGAAACCTGAGAAATATAAATTGTTTCTGTCCTGTTTAATTACATGACCGTGTACCGAAGACATATTTTATATACAGGTATATTTAATTTTTACTCTTGTTCACCTGTAAATGTAATCTAATTTGTGAATTTCAATTCTTCTAGATTTGTTTTAACGGTGTGAATTCTTTAATCTTAAGTTTATCGTTGTTGTCTGTTAATAGTGTATGTCTGTATCATAGATATCTTATTGTATGAGTTATTGAAACAATAACGTAAACAGGAAATTAATTATATATATATATATATATATATATATATATATACATACTTGACTATGTACATGTACGTTGGCTCCAACTAGTAATATAAGTACACAATAGGAATATAACTCTACATATATGTAACATACATGTAACCCTATTACAAAGTATGTTACTGGAGAAGTTATTTAGAAGGCCTAATTGAAGCATAATGACATTATGGTCGTCCTGTACAAAAATTGGGTTGGCTTGCTTTATATATTCCTTATTGAAGAAACCTTTCTTCTGATAAAATTTGGTGATTTATTTTAATCTTATTTAATATCATAAAGGTTAGCATTGCATGCAGAATTATCTTAATAGCAGGATTTTAAATCCTGCTATTAAGATAATTCTACATGCAATGTTAATAATAATATACATGTATTAAAAAAATCAATAAATACAGATGATATTGCTTTAAATATCAGCTTCTCAAAAACAATGAAACAAAACATATATTTTTAATTAATATTTTTTTTCTCAAATTTAATTATCGATTTCTGTTTTTAGAAAATCACATCTCTAGACCAGTAAGATCGCTTGCCAAATTCAAACGTGTATTATTTTCCTGGTCATAAACAAGAATGACAATACAAAATGCGTAAATTCTGTAAAGACGAAGTTGCCAAAGTACATGAGACTTTTACTTCTAATACAAACTTCCGTTTTGTCAATAATATATTTATAATCCTTATAAAAGGTCTTAATTTGTTTTATTTGTCTAGATATACTTCCTGAGCTTCAATCATTTTCAAAGTTAAACGAATATTTTTGTTTACTGTGAGATAAAGTTGGTGGAATGTCGTTTGTTACTTTTATATCCTTGTATTGATCTGAATTTTTATTAAAATGATTTTAAAAAAAAAAAATAGCGTATAGACAGTTCAATCTGCAAAGCGCTTCATAGTTGTGAGCTAAGAAGGGAAGCAAAGAGTAGTCATTAACAATAAATGAAGTGGATCACAAGTTCTCTTCCTTTGTCTTATGACTAGAGTTCATGGTGTATTATGTTTTTAAAGCATAACTTTCGTTTTGTACAGTATGTTCGAATTTTGTATCAGCTGGGTGACCATTGGTTAGGGCGCTAGCATTTATGATACTTGTTTTATTGCAATTGCGCATACTCAGAAAATGTAAGTTGTGCTCTGACCAGCTCGTATTTTAGCAAACTTGTAGCATAATTTCAGCTAATATACGATATCGTGTTAGGGAGGCTGAGTGGTCAACAAAATACCAGTCAGATCTACCTTAAATTTTAGATATAATTTTTTAGCCGTAAACAATTACTCAGTAAAGAAATTTTCCATTTATTTAAGGAGGTTCGGTTGTCAACAAATTAACCATCAGATCTACTCAAAAAAAAAATCCATAATATTTTACTTTTAAATTTGGGTATTTTCCTATATTTCTATATAGAGCTCTTCTTCTAAAGGAGATCAATACAGTCTATGAATGGCAACGACCATCGAGCCCTCTTAAGCTATGAAATTTTTTCTTATATTTTTATGCAAAGCTCTTTTTATCAAGAAAATTTATATAGTTTAACAATGGTTTTGACCATCCAACCCTCTTAACTGTACGCTTTGGCACATCTAACGTTTGTAAATCTGAATGATGACGACAAAAAGTATTGAAAATGATATACTGAAAAAAAAAACCAGATTTGTTGCAACTTTTAATCAATATCATTCAACTTGGACACTCTCTCACACACTATTTTTTTAAAAATACAATATCATGTATATGTTTTGAATTCATGCAGGTTTATCATTGAGTGATAACTTGTAGTAATTTGCATTTTACATCCGATTGATTTCTTGGAATCTGCTTTAACGTTAAATCAAAAGAAATAAACCACCATTGGATTTGATATTCCATCTCATTTATCTTTTTATGAAGGAAATGCACTAATCATTTAATAAAAAAAATAAGGAATATCGTTTTATCAAATTACTTATTAATGCTTTTATCAGGATGAAAATAAACACACATATTTTGAAAGTTTTATAGACACGAGTACGAAATCGTAGCAGAAAGTTAAAGGGGCCTAAACACAATTTGAACTCAAAATTTGCAAATTTTGATTTTCCATTTTTGATGCCTTTATCAAAATTTTAATGCCAAACATCGAATTACAAGCCAGATACAGATAGAAGAATTCTTTGTTTTGTTAATAAAGTTTGAGTCTTGTTAATACCGGTATTGTTTACGTATGAGTTGTTTTGGTATAGGTCTAAGTTTAAATCAAGTCTTGCTTTGTTGTGTTGATAATATTTTTTATGAACACATTGAATCAGTTCATTTTGTAGGCAAGATTAAAATTTTTTTAAAGATTATATTCATTAAAAACGAAAAAAAACATTAAATTTATATTCGTTTTATCTACGTCCCTTAAATGTTTTTTTTTTTTTTAATTTTTTTAAACCCTTTAACTGTTTAAGGAAGGAGTCTTGTCTGGTTTTCGACTAGTCAAGATATCAAAAGTACATTTGATTTTGTAATGTTCATTAAATCAAGATGAAAGGAAATTAAAAGATCATAATTATTTTTCTTTCTTACTATTATACAACTTGGCATAGAAATAGTAATCAAAGTTTAGAATTTAACAAGGACTATATTTTTGGCGGAACACTGGCGTAGGAAAATATCACATGTTTTTGTTTTTTAGAATTACTGTAGATTTGTGAGCTTATTTAGCATTTTTAAAACAATAACATTAATGCTGGATTTTGCATGTAATGTGAACTATGATAAGATACTTAGTTTCATAATAGGTTTGTAAAATGTGATTTTCCAATCAAATTACATTTTTATTAGTCTTTTAAAGCGCTCATTCTATAAATAGATTTGTGTAAAAAATCACTAAAACCGGATTTTCTCTCTTACTTAAGGAGGTTGGCTCCTGAAATAATAGTAATGTCAATCATCCGAAAACCACTTAGATATAAAGATGGGGACCTAAAATGTTCATTTATTTTATTTGTGACCCATGTCACATGCCATTTTTTTGGAAATATAGGGCCTGAAACAGAAATGATAATTTTCCTGAAATTTTTGCTAAAATTTGACATAGAAATTGATAATTTGAAGAAATCAAACAAATATTTATAGTTTGAACAATTATAAAATTATGATTTTAATACAGTATGAAGTTGAACACAGGTAGTGACTATAAAAGTAAAATCTAAGTCAAAGTTTAAAAATTCTTGCTTTACTGGTGGCTTCAAAGGCCAGTACACAATGAACACAACAACAGATGTTACAAAATTTTGGAGTAATCAAATTATAACGCAAATAAAAAAAAAATTATAGTAATGTCATCTTTCCAAAACTTTGCATACAAATAGACATACATTTAATGTCTCATTTAAAAGTAAAACAAGTAGGGGTCACATCTCAAAAATTTGAGATATAGCATGAAATAAGCTAATTTTAGGCTAAAATTGGAGTTAATTTTTTCTTAACTTTTATGAAATATAAGCTAAGTATGCCAAAATATATCGATAGAAATATCAAAATATTGGTTAAATATGTTTTTCAGAATATCATGAATATATCGTAATACACAAACTATCTAGAAGTTTGGTCTGCGCTGAAAATTAGGAAGCTAAAGTAACAGTACTCTAAAACTAGTGAGTTATGAAAATTGTTCATTTCCTTCTTGAAAACCTTCCGCCACAAAATATAGTCCCTTACTAAACTCTGTAAAAATGTTATTTTTTAAAAATAATTTTATTCAATATAGTTTATTTGGCATTGTAAAATATAAATATGCTACTAGAATTAATATGTGATGCAGAATTTTCAGACTAGAGGTGACCCAAAATGGCTACCCAAAACCTAAGGAGCGAACCTCTTTAATGGTCAATATATTAGCTTAGTTTTCTGTCATTTTATATCTTTATATAAAGTGTGTGTGTGTGTGTGTGTGTGTGTGTGTGTGTGTGTGTGTGTGTGTGTGTATAAAATCAGAAATGTTTCAATATTGGAAGCATAGAAAATTAACCAAAATATCTTCAAAATTTAAGAAAATTAGGGGAAATGCGGGCTAAGCAATATAAATTTTAGTTTAAATATTTATTTCAATTTAGTAATACATGTATAAGCTGATAGGCATTGTCATATCGTATAATTTCATTAAAGAATAGAAACTTCATATCTTAAACAAATGTCTGCAAAACTACAGATGACTACATCTATTTTTATCGTCCTTTAAGTTGAGGAAAAAGATAGTGAACTTGACCTGACCTTGATGCGTAAAAAAGATGGTCAAATTTGATTAAACTGATACTATCATTTGGTGGTATGGTCTGTTGGACTGTGTGAAAATCACATGAATTTCTCAGTATAAGAAGTATGTCTAATAACGAGAAGACTCCTTCCTTAATATGATTTTATATTTCAATTTTACTTTTCCATTTAAAAAATGTTTGAAATACGATATGTTACATGTAATCATAGTAATTTCTATAATTTTCTATGTTTATATCTATGAAGAAAATGGGTTTTTTTCTGACAAACCTGACGATCTGCCTCATCAACAATCTTTTCTTAAACAACGATGCAAACGAAACCGATAATATAAACTATGTATAAAGACATCCCAAAGTCACATTAACAAAACGATACCGTCAAGATTTTGTTCACTGCACCAGTGCACCAGTGAACTGCACCTGAAGATTTATGGTTTGCCTGTTACAAAAACACTTCTCCGAACTGTCAGGCAACTTTTCGACAGAGCCAATTTCAGTGGCTCATCGAAAGGTCACATGAACGGGACCTTGAATAAATGGAATGGTGTTTGATGTTTAAGAAGCATCATTTAATTTTAATCAGACTGGTTTGATCTACCAAGTAGTTTCTTCCCTAATTCTAGAGAATTTTCATTGTGCTCTACAGCTACTATACGATCTAACTAGTATAACACAATGTGACCGCGTATAAATATATACGCAGTCCTTGAAATTTTTGAAAAACACGCTCCAAACGCATCATTAGCGGTGTTAGACAATGTTTATTGCAATACTTGTAAAGAAAAATGTTAACATTGATAAATGTGGTCTTACTTCATACTTTTTAGGTTGAATTTGCGCCGATTATTTTGTGTTTGATCAAAACTTTTGCGATATTGGGATCACTGATTGCACAGACTTCCAAAATGTTTTAGTGCATAGCCTTGCATATATATTTATATATAGAAGAATTTGCTGATACTTCTATATTGAATACTGATCGACTTTAAAGATAGCGTGCACTCATTTTGATTGTTAAGTGAAGAGGCATTTAGAAAATAAATGTAAATACATGTATACACAGCAATTGCTTTCTTCGGTGTTTCGTAAGGACCACGAAGAATGCGATTATTGCAAAAAAAAATTGATGCAGGTTATGTGGGTTTTTTATTTCATTTTTTCATAACCGTTTGACACACCAAAAAAGTATTCTATTGACAATGATATGGCTGTTTTAAATTAGATTTTCAAATTTAATTAGATGATTCGTTGTTTAGTTTTTGTACATGGAGCTAAGCTGCCATTTCTCCTTCAAAATAAGTCATATAAGACCATCACGGAACAGTCCGGCGTTTTCTCCATCACCTTCCCCTTCCTGAATGTTCCTAGCACGACAAGATCTAAATTTCCGAACGATTCTCCTCAGATTCTCTTTGCGCAGTAACACATAGAGCCACGGGTTGAGGTTTGACTTAAGGTCAACCAAATGTGCCAGCCAAAGTTCTATTTTTACTGGACAAACTGTTATTACGTTGAATGATCGTAATAATATATCAACCTGAGGAGGAAATATAAATTATGAAATGTTTTGACGATACATGAGTAAAATGCGAGGTTTAGTTTGGTTTTTTCTCAAAAAACTTAATATGTTAATTTATTTTGCTAGGACAAATATAATGCAATCAATAAATCAATTAATCGCTTTCCGGTTTATAAGAAGTAAACTGTCCAACCAAGCGTATACAAGTATAAATTCTGTAGATATTGGATTTATTCTTTAATAAACTAGAACGCATTTGTGTTTGTATTGTATACGAATTTACAAATAGTGGAAAATCGTTTTGATTATTTCAAACTGAAGATATATCTTTAAATATGCAAACCGTCAAATTCTAAATTTAAGTTAAACGTATATTAAGTACAATAATAGTTCTTACCAAAAGTGGACCCCAGCACAAAACATACATAAAAACTGACGTCATCAAGAAAATGTTGACGTGAACATCGTAAAATCCCGTGATTCTGTCGGCGTCGACAAGATGGCCGCGTAGCTCTGGGTCTTTGTGAGACCTACACATGATGTATAAATGTAAGGACGCCGTGTAAATGAGAGTTAGGATTCCAGTGAGTGAATACACTAGAGCACTGGCGCTGCTTCCAAAATCTTTGCTTGATACGTCAATGAAGCACCAAGATCCCGGGTAAAAAATTTCACTATCTCCAATGATTAAATGAATCGACGACACAAATGCCGCAACTGCCCACATGGCGAAGAGAGCAAAGACATAGATTCGGCGGCTTCCCACTATCGAATCCAGTCGGCGGCTAATGAAAAGAGATATGTGCTGGTCAGTTGTTGTTCCAGCAATAATGAGGCCGGAGGAAATCTGAGTAAAAGCGTACGAGAACGAAATGAAATGACATTCGCCTTTTGAAATTCTGTACGTAAAATGGGATTCATATCTTAACACCTCAAATGGAATCACTGAAACTTGGTTAAGAAAGTCAGAGATCGCAAGACCTAAGAAAAAGATGTAGAAGGAGCGCCATTGGTGTTGTTTGCGATTCAGGCAAATCGCACAGACAGCAAGTACATTTCCTAACACTCCAAAGGCGAAAAAACCATACGGTGGAAAAGGGGACTCTTCAATGGCCTCCCCAGATCTAGTGGAAGAATTCTGATCCCAGCATGCCATAGTCCTTCAATTCAACTAACAGCGCTTTAATCGGTATTCCCAAGGATAGAAATGCAGGTGTTTGTGATGATTTTTTATCCTGTATTGTCTATTAAACTTTGTTAAAGGCTTTTTTTCCTGATATATGCAAGTGATGTCTGCTTCAACTCAGATACAGTTCAGCTTATATTTTTTTTTCCTGTAACTCAATTATAAATATAAGTATCGGTGGACTTTAAAGTTATAAATCGTAATTAGATATAACAGCGCTTAAATGATATACTGTGACTACAAGTATACTGAGGACTATATTAAGCTTTTCAAAATATAAACTTTATATTGTCCCAGGTTGCAATATTCCCATCTTTTTGTCGATTTTTATTTAATAAAAGATTAATTAAATTAAGAACAATTGAAAACGATGCATGTACATGTATATAATTTTTGAAAAACCCTCTTTATTAACGCATACCCTTCATTAACCCGGAAAAATTGAAAAGAGTAAAAACAGCTTTCTCACGGAATTTAATTCATTTGGAACTGGTGCATTTTTTTAAAGTAATGAATCTAATTTTGCCCTATGTAATATGAGCATAACATAACTTGGAGCAGTTATCGCTTCAAAAATTGCGAATTTCATAGACGTTAAATGTTAAGTTTCCTTTTACCTGCTGCCGAAATAGAGGGTCACCCTAGTTATTGAATATAGTTTGGACAATGAGGCTTTTAATTGGAAATCAAAATATATCAAGAAGGTGAAGCAAAACAGAACCTGAGTCAGAGTGTATCGATTTGAGATTTCCGAATTGACATATTGGAGTTGTCTGTGTGTAGGTCAATAAGTAACCGTTACGGTATAAGCATTCAATAACTATATAATCCTTAATCCTCTGCTACAGTCACTAAACTATTCCCGTCTGAAAAGTACATCTGCAATGTGGATTTTTATGAATTTTAATTATTTATATATGTGTGTGTGTGTGTGTGTGTGTGTGTGTGTGTGTGTGTGTGTGTGTGCGTGCGTGCGTGCGTGCGTGCGTGCGTGCGTGCGTGCGTGCGTGCGTGCGTGCGTGCGTGCGTGCGTGCGTGCGTGCGTGCGTGCGTGCGTGTGTAACGACACCGGGTACCTGTCTTGCTTTCGAAAACTTGACTTGACACCTCCGTAAAGCTATAAAGATATCGATGGAGGTGAATATCTTGCTGCTTCAATTTTTTTTTGAAAATGACATAACCAAAGACTAAACATGCCCAAATTTTACAATTTTATGTATAATATCATTATATTACCGGTATATTATTATACAAAACTGTCCTACTGTCTGTCTTTATTATGTTTATAAGTAATCATAATTGTTATATGTCATTGCCCCATGAGGCCCTAATTTTGAAAATGAATTATGTTCTATATTCAGGTGGCGGTCCATGATTATCACATATATGATGATCGGTTAATTTAAGAAGTATTTTATTCAGGTATATAAAACACATTGAAGAGGAGCAGGCAATATGCCAAGATTATATGTTCTCTCTTATCTGTGGATCGGTTGTGATATCAGCAAGAATAAGATCGGAGGACATCCGAGTAAAGCATCGGAGAACGAAGTACATGTATTAATGGTGACGAATAGTAAAATACACTGTACTGCATATAAAATGATATTTTTACCATTAGGCTAACACCTAATAGGAAACGATGAGACTTGGTTTGAAATATCAGCAATGTAAAAGCATGCAAGTCGGCGCATTTCATACAGTTCAAATTTGAATTGAATTTAGATTTCCACATTCATTCTTTCAAAAACTTCATAAAATTTTAGAGGGCAAAATTATTTTTAAGTAGGTGCTATGTTAATTACAATACTGTATACAGGGTTATTTTTGACCTGTGTTATTTTCGCCCTTCTTCGGTTGCAAACGGTTTCGCCCCGCCGTCTTGAATTCGAGGGCGAAAGGGGCGAAAATAAAACGGGGGCGAATATTTCCCAGCATACAGTAGTCAGTTCAATCGTCCGTAAAAACCTTTTCTTTGGAAAGAATACAGGTATCATTAAATAAATTATGTGCTTTATTATCCATGGATATTTTTTCATTCAGGTAGAAAATTCTGATAGATTACAGCGTGTACTTAGCATTTTACACCATTTGCTTTTTAGTTCCCTACCGATGAATTTAGTCATTGAAAAATCTGTCTTATAATTTATTTGCTAACAAAGCTTTATGATAAACGTGATGACATCAATTTTTCTATGGTCAACTTACCTAACTTATGTATCAATAAACCTTAATCACCTGCATTGGAGTTATTGTCTCTCAGTTAATTAGATACGGAAGGGCATGCTCTACGTATGAACAGTTTCTAGGACGAGGCAAGCTACTGAGAAACAAGTTGATAAAACAGGACTATCAACATTCTCGATTGAAGTCATATTTTCGGAAGTTCAACGACCTTGTCAGCAAATGCAATCTTCCTCTGGGTCGCATGCTGGCTGACGTTTTTTATACTTATTGTTAGACCATAATTAATCACCTAATTGTCTACGGACTTTTCCGTTTTTCCTGATTACGACAAAGAGCACACGGTGGATGTGACCGGTCAGCAGAGGATGCTTACTCTTCCATGGCACCTGATCCTACCTCTAATTTTTTAAGAGGTCCGTGGTTGCCCTGCTCCTGTTTTGTGTTTTTCCTTTGGACTTTTGATTTTGAACACTGTTCGTTATGACTACATCTCATTGCTATGATCCACATGTACATATACATGTATATAGAAAAGCTTTCATTCTCTGGTCCAAGATATTTATGCAGCACATTTTCTTCAGTTAATCAATATTTAAAAATACCTCAGCGGTCAAACGATGTTCTTTCAATAGTATGAAAAAATTCCAAGGTTTCACCTTTGAAACGCCCCGTCTAGCTTGTCAAGTTTGAATACATAGCTAAAAATAGAAAATCTACGGGGATTTTGCATTGCACCTATTGACAGGTGTTGATATCTTTTTCCATTCGGAAGACACTCGAGATACCTCGCACGATTTTTAGCGTTATCATTCGGGTACTTTCATCTCGCTTATGTGTATTTTTTTTTAAAATCGTCAAAATGTGCTGCATAAATTATATCTTCGGACACACTATAGATTTTATTCGGACTGAATGCAATCACAAAACAACCGCGGTAGGCAAATAAAGTGTTTCATGTCAAAGTTTAAAGTGACACGGTGACTCCTAAAAGATGTTTTAGTTTTTGAGTATGACATCGAAAATAAGTAGACATATACAAAATTTCATCATACGGAAGGTTTCACGCATTATAAGCCATCACCTATCAGTTTACAAGTCGTTAAAACTCATCCAGAATTACACATGTAAACAGAGTTGTTCTGGACATTAATTTGAGTGTCACGTTATTGCAACTGCTGTCTAAAAATAGTTACAGTGGGATTAACACACTGAAAATAGAGTTTAATTTTGAAGTCATTCGATGTCAATTGTAAGAAATATGCATTTATAGAGTATATCTTAATAAATATATAGTTCTTGAAGACACCAGGTTTCACTGGGAGGCCACTGGCTCATGATATATACCTGGCTGCAGTATTTACATTCCCCTGCGCTTGCGTGGCTATAAAACGAAAGGGAATCTCAATATTTATGTGTTGGTCCAAAGTTTAATTCTATTTCTCTCTTTTTTAATTTGATTTATTTACTTTTGAACACCGTAATTTTTCAAAAGTTCATCTTTTCATATGTTATATTAAAATATGTGGAAATTGTGTAAAAATTCGACATTTTGTAAATCATGGGTTTGTGCGTCACTATGTCTCTTTTTAAAATCGATTGATGAGAAAAAATAATAAATTCCATAACTTTCGGGGGTTTTACAATACGAAGAGTCATTATATTTCATGGATAAAAGACTGGAAAAGATTGCAACCGGGCTATTGATATAGAAGTAATGAAGCCTCTTGCATTAAGCTACGCCGTTAGTCTGAATTAACACACAGGAATTGGTGTAAACCATATATTTGTTGGAGTTTTTTTTATCTTCGCATCCTATTTTGGTCTTTAATACTATGTTTTCTATATAATATGGTTGTAAAGGTCCATGCATAGCTAGACAGTGTTTGGTGTATTAGTTTCCAAAATGTGTTTTTGTACTGTTTTGATTGTATGACGGCTTCTATGTCCATCATAGATTAAATTTCTTTTGCTTCACATGACTAATATGCGACTATAGGGTCCAATTCTTTTAACGTTAACTTTTTTCACATATGCGTATCACTGACAAGTCGGTCGTTTTCTCCATCACCTTCCCCGTCCTGAATGTTCCTAGCACGGCAAGATCTAAACCTCCGGACAATTCTCCTCAGATTCTCCTTGCGTAGTATCACATAGAGCCACGGGTTGAGGTTGGACTTGAGGTCAACTAGCCTAACCAGCCACAGTTCTGGTCTTCCTGTGCAGGTAGTAAAAACTTTGACTGATCGGAACAACACATCCACCTAAGGCGGAAGATAAATGTATGTTAAAAGGATTTGTATATTTGATTTAAGTGCAAGTTGTAGCTTTTTTTATCGTCCCAGTTTAGGGTGAAATAATTTTTCAGAGAAAAATATTACTTTTCCTATTCCATCAATGAATCAGGTCAAAGCATTTTTTAAATTGATTTAGTACTTTGTTGTTGAAAAGTTATTAAAAAATGGTAATCTTTTCTCGTTTAAATTTCGCATATTAATTTTATATTATTAACTGAATACACAGGATGTTAAACGCAATTTTAAAATTAGGCATATATAACAAAGTACTAACCAGAAATGGTCCCCAACAAACACCATAAAAAAACAACGACGTCATCAAGAAAATGTTGACGTGAATATCGTAATATCCCGTGATTCTGTCTGTGTCGACAAGATGGGCGCGGAGCTCTGGGTCTCTGTGTGACCTACACATGATGTATAAATGTAAGGACACCGTGTAAATAAGAGTTATGATTCCAGTGAGTGAGTACACTAGAGCACTGGCGATGCTTCCAAAATCCGTCCCTGATACTTCAATGAAGCACCAAGATCCCGGATAAAAAATTTCACTATCTCCAAAGATTAAATGCATCGACGACACAAGTGCCGCAACAGCCAACAAGACAAAGAGAGCAAAGACATAGATTCGGCGATTTCCAGCCATTGTATCCAATTGACGACCCATGTTGAGCGATATGTGCCGGTCGGTTGTAATTCCAGCTATTATGAGACCGGAGGAAATCTGGGTAAAAGCGTACGAGAACGAAATGAAATGGCATTCGTCTTTTGAAATTCTGTGCTTAAAATGGGATTCATAGCTTAACACCTCAAACGGGAACACTGACACTTGGTTAAGAAAGTCGGACATCGCCAAACCTAAGAAAAATATGTAGAAGGATCGCCATTGGTGTTGTTCGCGATTCAGGCAAATTGTGTAGAGAGCTAGCACATTTCCTAACACTCCAAAGGCGAAGAAAACGTAGGCTGGAACAGGGGACTCCTGTATATCCAGATCCCAGCATCCCATAGTCGTTCAATCCCGGTAACAACACTTTGACATAATATTTTCGATAGATTGAAACGCATTTGTATTGTTTCAGTACAACAGCACCTGTATACAGTCTATACTGTATACAGTCTATATATATTCAACAAATTTTTCCGGGTTATTTTTTCTGAAATTTGCGCGTGATATATGACTCGCATGCCTAACATCCGGAAAAATTATATAATAAGTATAAGTAAGGACAGTCGATTTTTTAAACAATAACATACTTGTTTTTGGTGATTCACGCGGGGTATGAGTATAGCGACATTGGAGAAAAAATACATTAGCGGGTTATTAACTTTTTTCTGCAATGGTCAAAATCTTCATAACCCGCATGAATCATCAAAGAAAGTATTTTATTGTTTATTTTTGCATCTTTCTTTTAAAAACTTAATAAATTGATCGTTAATAGGCAGTAAAATGAACTAAATTATTGTACATATATTTGGGGTCTTTATATCTCAGCTTCTGTGTTTTATTTCGAAATTCTCGGATAAAATTTGGAAACAAAATAATTACGTGAATTAAGATATTTCCATAATCCTACAAAGTTCCGTCTTTTATGGGAATTTGAGTCCGAATCATTATGTCTATTTCGTGCAGTTCGTGATTTTTCATAGGCTGCTGAAGGTTTCGACAGATCGATTTATAAACTGGTTAGAACTAGATCGTGTAGATTTCAGACCTGTCTGTTTCTATATAGCTGTGAATTACATTTCATTTCCGTACAAAATAGAGGGAATCACATTTAGTGGATGTAAATATTAAAGTATGCCAACGAACACTACACACGTTCGCAAACCTTTTTTATATAAAGACTAGAGGTAAAGCTTATTTGTCATTATGTATTCTGTATTTCGAGATCATCCGAGTTTTACACATGGGATAGTTTACCGGTTAATCCGTGTGGTATTCGATAGAGATACTGTATTGTGCAACTCGGCATTGCATTTTACTTTGGACGTCGGTCGACCTATACTGAACTTTCCAGTACTGTATACAGGGAAATATCCACCCCCGTTTTATTTTCACGTCTTGTGCCCTCTTTGTCAACGGGCGAATTTAAGACTGTGCGAATTAAAAAAAAATCAAATTACTGTGTTATTTTGAAAGAGTACCTTTCATAAATTCTAATGTCTGAGTGATTTCAAGGTCGGGCGAACCCGTTTAGAAGTGTAAAATGTCGAAATAAACACGGGGCGAAATTAACCCTGAATAAAGTGTTAGCTACAGTACGTAATATGACATTCCCTTTGAACAGTAATAATCTAAACAGAATGCCTTTGATGCATTATGGATACGGTCATCTGTAGTAATCTGACTAAAAAGAGATCTTCATAGATGTACTGTAAATCAAACTATAAATCATATAAGTTGTATGTATGATAATGTGGCTTTGCAAAACGGATCCAACACCTGACGTCCCCCTCCTCTCCACACCTTTTATTCATTTCTTTTGTTTGTGCATTTGTGAATTGTGTTTGTTTGATTAAACAATATAATGCTCTTCTTCGTGATTCATTGCGGGTATGAAGGTAATTAACATTGCAGAAAAAATACTTGAACAACGTTAGCAATTCTTTCATCATTTATAATCAATTGTCCGAAAAATGTGAATAAAAGTATCATTTTGCATAAAAAAATCAGTTACACTGTGGGACAACTGGCTGATACGCAAAAAGAATTCTTCGAAAAATACACAAAATCAATTCCAGATAGCATATCTCAAAAGTTTGATCTTTGACCTCACATAATTTCACAGCCAAGAGAATGCCAACAATAAAAGTAATCATAGGCAATTAATGGTTTAGCGTTCCTATTAGTCAATTTTTTGTAATATCTTATTAAAAATAGGTCGAATTTAAAAAATTGATAGAGAATTGATAGAAAATTCAGATTAAATTTAAATTAAACTTTAACGTTAAAACTATATTCATTGCAAGATAAAATAAGAAAAGTCATCCTTATTTTACTGTTTACGACTCTAAAAATTTATTTATGATTTGTTATAATTTCTAAATAAAGAACATTTTGGTAATAGTGAAATCCTTTGGCTTTGGCTTGGCGGTCATTTTGAGGGATTTTTCTATAAACATTCAAAGGCCACTAGCAAGAAAAGTAGGTCATTGACCTAGTTATTTAAAAGTGAATTTTAGCACTTTAATATTAGGGTTAAAATGTACAATTGTTGGTTTTTCGTTCCTATTACTGGAATTTTTGCGCCCCCTGAGTAGACATAATCCTTAAAGCTTAAAAAACAAAACAGATGGACCAGGGCAATGTTAAAATGATTGCTGTACAGTGGAGAAATAAGTAAGTAGTCTGGTGTCTATCTAAACCACCAGCAGAATCATTTACCGATCAGTGTATGCAGTGCAAACTAATTTAAAATTCGTTGTTTTTGATCCGCTACTGTTTACGTTTGAGAAGTGGATCCAAAACATCGAATTTTGATTAGATGGATTATAAATAAAAACAGTAAAGTTATGTACGCTTCATACTTTAAAAAAATCAGTTTATTTATCTCCTAATAATGTGCGTTTTACAGCAGGGACGTATATACTAAGCATATACTCTAAATAATTTATTCATTTACTTACAGGGCAGAGTTTAAAGATGACATATACACAGACGAAGTTGAGCCGAAAAGACAGGTAAGGAAGAAAATGTTAACATGGCAGAGCAGATATATTATTGTTCTTATTATACTAGAGTATTGGCCTAAGACCAGTTCTTGCTAAGTACCATTTCTCCTTACCATTACGAGAACTGCTACTTTACGATCTAACTTGTATAAAACAAACCATCTCACTAGTATAAAACATTATGACCGCGTATGAAAATACGTATCCCTTGAAATTTTTATAAACACGCTCCAAACGCATTAAAGGGGCATGGTCACGATTTTGGTCAAAAATTATTTTTTCGATTTTAATGTTTACAATGCTTTTGTAAGGCATTTTTAATAGGCAACCAAAATATGAGTGTCATTCGTTGAGTTATAAGCGAGTTATAGAGCTTACAATTCTTTGTTATGTAAACAAAGCCTTTGTTTACATTTTGAATGTTGAAGTGAAAATTCCAGTTTTAGACATAAAGTGAATGTTTTAAACGTTAGGAACTGTTTATTTATGCTTAAAGTGAATAAGAAGATAGACAAATCAGCTTGAAAAAGATTTTATACTAGTATAGTGAACCTAAGTAAACAAAAAGGGCACAGGCCTTGTTTACATGACAAAGAATTGTGAGCCCTGTATCTTGCTTATAACTCAACAACTGACTCTCAAATTTCATTTGATCATTAGAAATGCATTATTAAATTGTTGTAAATAATAAAAACAGAAAAATAGAATTTGACCAAAATCGTGACCATGCCCCTTTAAAAACCAATTATAGGCAATGTCTATTCAAAAACTTAAATATTATGTTAACATTGTTAAATGTGCTCTTACTGAACACTTTTTAGGCTGAATTTGCGCGGATTATTTTATGAACGATCAAAATTTGCATATCACTCTCCCATTTTCCAGCTTATATAATATTTGAAATAAAATAAGACTAAGTTTTGATCGAACACAAAAATTAGGATCGCTAACTGCACGGACTGACGTCAGACCTCCAAAAATTTGTAGTGTAGCCTTATATGTATGGAAGAATTTGCTATTACTTCTATGTAGAATACTGATCTACTTTGACGATAACGTTAACACACTTTGAAAGTAGTTAAAGAGAAATTCAGAAATTAAATTAGTAAATAAGCAAAATTAACATAAACAGAAAACAGCTTTCTTTGTGGTTTCATAAAGGCCGTGTAGAAAAAACTGATGCTGGTTATCTGGTTTTTTTTTTCATTCCAAGCATCACACCCTTTGAAAAACCAACTTATTGACAATAATATGACTGTTTTAAATTCGAGTTTCATTTTTTGGTTCGATAATTCGTTATAAAGTATATGTACATGGAGCTTGGCGGCCATTTCTCCTTCAACTTACGTCAAATAAGACCATCTCGGAACAATTGGGCGTTATCCCCATCACCTTCCCCTTCCTGAATGTTCCTAGCACGGCAAGATCTGAACTTCCGGACGATTCTCCTCAGATTCTCCTTGCGCAATAACACATAGAGCCACGGGTTGAGGTTTGACTTGAGGTCAACCAAATGTGCCAGCCAAAGTTCTATTTTTCCTGGACAAACTGTTATTACGTTGAATGATCGTAATAATATATCAACCTGAGGAGGAAATATAAATTATGAAATGTTTTGACGATACATGAGTAAAATGCGAGGTTTAATTTGGGTTTTTCTCAAAAAACTTAATATGTTAATTTATCTTGCTAGGACAAATATAATGCAATCAATAAATCAATTAATCGCTTTCCGGTGTATTAGAAGTAAACTGTCCAACCAAGCTTATACAAGTTTAAATTCTGTAGATATTGGATTTATTCCTTCAATAAACTAGAACGCATTTTGTGTTTGTATTGTATACGAATTTACAAATAGTGGAAAATCGTTTTGATTATTTCAAACTGAAGATATATTTTTAAATATGTAAACCGTCAAATTCTAAATTTAAGTTAAATGTATATATCAGTAGGTACAATGATAATTCTTACCAAAAGTGGACCCCAGCACAAAACATACATAAAAACTGACGTCATCAAGAAAATGTTGACGTGAACATCGTAAAATCCCGTGATTCTGTCGGTATCGACAAGATGGCCGCGGAGCTCTGGGTCTTTGTGCGACCTACACATGATGTATAAATGTAAGGACGCCGTGTAAATGAGAGTTAGGATTCCAGTGAGTGAATACACTAGAGCACTGGCGCTGCTTCCAAAATCTTTGCTTGATACGTCAATGAAGCACCAAGATCCCGGATAGAAAATTTCACTCTTTCCTATGATTAAGTGAATAGACGACACAAATGCCGCAACTGCCAATATGGCAAAAAGAGCAAAGACATAGATTCGGCGACTTCCCACCATTGAATCCAGTCGGCGGCTAACGAAAAGAGATATGTGCTGGTCAGTTGTTGTTCCAGCAATAATGAGACCGGAGGAAATTTGAGTAAAAGCGTACGAGAACGAAATGAAATGACATTCGCCTTTAGAAATTCTGTACGTAAAATGGGATTCATATCTTAACACCTCAAACGGAATCACTGAAACTTGGTTAATAAAGTCAGAGATCGCAAGACCTAAGAAAAAGATGTAGAAGGAGCGCCATTGATGTTGTTTGCGATTCAGGCAAATCGCACAGACAGCAAGTACATTTCCTAACACTCCAAAGGCGAAAAAACCATACGGTGGAAATGGGGATTCTTCAATGGCCTCCCCAGATCTAGTGGAAGAATTCTGATCCCAGCATGCCATAGTCCTTCAATTCAACTAACAGCGCTTTAATCGGTATTCCCAATGATAGAAATACAAGTGTTTGTGATAATTTTTAATCCTGTATTGTCTATTAAACTTTGTTTAAGACTTTTTTCCCAGATATATATGCATGTGATGTCTGCTTCGATTCAGATATAGTTCCGCTTATATTTTTTTCTTCCTGTAACTTAATTATAAATATAAGGATCGGTGGACTTTAAAGTTATTAATCGTAATGTATAACAGCGCTCCAACAAAATTTTATAGTGTGACTACAACTATACTGAGGGCCCTTAAGCTTTTCGAAATATAAACTTTATATTGTCCCAGATTCCCATTTCCATCACTTTGGTCGATTTTTATTTAATAAAAGTTTAATCAAATGAAGAACAAGTGAAAACAATATATATAATTTTAAAAAAATCTTTATTAACGCATCCCCTTTACCCGGAAATATTGACAAGAATGAAAACAACTTTCTCGATCACGGAATTTGATTCATTTGGAACTAGCGCAGTTTCTAAAGTTAAGAATCGAGTTTTGTCCTGTTATATGCGCATAACATAACTTTAAGCTTAAGTTTATGCTTCATAAATCGCGAATCTCCCTAGACCTTAAATGTTTGTGTCCTTTTTATGAGCTATGAGAATAAAGTTCATTGTCATTTTACCAGCTGCCGAAGAGTGGGTTGTTTTAAACAGAAACATAGGACCTATCCATTCCAATAATTAAAATATAATTTGGACAATGAGGTATTAATTGGAAATCAAAAAATCAAAGAAAATGTAATAGAAGCAAACTGGGAGAACCTGGGAGAGAGAGTAGCGATTGGAGATCTACGAATTCACATACATTTACTTGGTACTGGAGCTACAATGTATATGTGTGGAGGTCGACAAATAACCGTAAAAGCATTGAATAAAAATATAACCCGTACTCTTAGGCTATGATCACTATACTATTTCCGTCTAAAAAAATATATTCACAATGTGGACTTAAATAAAAATAACAACTTTATATAAAAATATAACGACGCCGGATATAATCACCTCTTTTGCTTTCGTAAACGAACCGTGTTAAGTCCGTAAATTAAACACAAAGATTTCGAAGGAGAGGGATGTCTTGCTGCTTGAAGTTTTAAAAAAATTATTTTACATAACCCAAGACTACATATAGCAAAGAGAGCAAGGATGTGCTTTGGCAAATTATCGGACATCATATATCCAGGTGGGGGTTCATGATTGTGAGGTACATGCTGATCGGTTAGTTTAAGAAGTATTTTATTTAAGTATATAAAATACATTGAAGAGAATTGAACAGCAAGCAATATGCCTGTATATGTTCTCTCCTATCTACTGACCGGTTGTGATATATCACCAATAATCGGACTACATCTAGGTAAAGCATCGGAGAACGAAGTACATGTATTACTGATGGCGAATCGTAAAATATTGCATATTAAATGGTATTGTTACTCTAACATCTCAAAGGAAACAGCGAGACTTGGTTTAAAATATCAACAATGTATAGAGCATTTAAGGGAGTGCTTTTTATAACACTTCAAATTTGAATATAATTTAGATTTCCACTTATTCATTCTTTCGAAAACTTCATAAAACTTTAGACGGCAAAATGATTTTTAAGTGGCTGCTATGTATAGCACAACAATATTCTGTTCAAGCGTTCGTAGTAATTTTATTTTTGGAATGAGTACAGGTATTATTCTATAAAGTACTGTGGAATCATTAGATTTCGTGGTGGCTCAATTTTCGTGGAATTCGTGGGTACCTCTCATCCACGAATTAATATCCACCACGAATTAATAAATTAGTGTTATAAAGTCATATTTCCTTTTGTAAGTATAAGAGAATACACGAAAGTACGTTCCCACAAACCTGTAAAATTTAATCAATCCACGAAAATTGGCCCCCACGAATTTTAATGATTCCACAGTATGTGCTTTATTTTTCTTGGATTTTTTTTCTTGGTGGAAGGGTAAGTACATGTATACTGTCATGTTGTAAAATTTGAATTTACTGGGAGGGTGTAAATACAAAATTTACAACATGACAATACCATTCTGATAGATTAAAGAGTGTACTTAATATTTTACACCATTCTTGATTTATTTTTTATATCATAATTTTCTTTTTTCGTTTTATTCCCCTATCGATGAAATCAATCATTTAAAAACCTGGATCCGGAGTTCGATTATCTATTTGCTATGATTAGCATGTACATATAGAAAAGCTTTTTAGTTTTTAAACGGGCTGAATGCAAATACCAAAAACAAAAATTGCGTAGACGAACTTAGAGAATAAGTGTTTAATATTAAAGTTCAAACGATTGATAATAAAATTCCATCAATTCCATCACTTTTGGGCTTTTTTACAAAAGGAAGGGTCATTATATTTCATGGATAAAAGACTGAAAAAAATGCAACCGGGCATTTAATACAGAAGCAAGGGAGCCTCTTGCATTAAGCTTGGCGGTTAGTCTGATGAAACAATCAAGAATTGGCTGATTTCATACAAATACATATAATTGTTGGGGGTTTTTTCTTCGCATCCTATTTTTGGTTCTTCCTAAACTTTTCTATATAATATGGTAGTAAATGTCCATGCATTGCTGGACGGTGTTTGGTGCATTAGTTGCTTAAAAGGTTTTTTGTACTTTGGATTGTATGGCGGCTTCTATCCGATAATTAGTTGTTTGTAATCTAGTTGTCCAACAAAGATTAATTTTCATTTTGCTTCCCACGACTTTGTTGGTTTGTCAAAGGTACAGGCGACTATATTGCCCAAATTTTAAAACTTTTGTTTCACATATGTGTGTCCCTGACAAGTCGGTCGTTCTCCCCATCACCTTCCCCGTCCTGAATGTTTCCAGCACGGCAAGATCTGAACTTCCGGACGATTCTCCTCAGATTCTCCTTGCGTAGTATCACATAGAGCCATGGGTTGAGGTTGGACTTGAAGTCAACAAGCCTGACCAGCCACAGTTCTGGTCTTCCTGTGCACTTAGTGACAACGTTGACTGATCGTAACAACACATCCACCTAGTAAGGCGGAAGTTAAAAGTTTATTAAAAGGATCTGTATATTTGATTCAAGTGCAACTTTTTTCTCGTCCCAGTTTATAATAGGATGAAATATTTTTTTCTGGGGAGAAAAAGGTTGTTTCTAATCCATCAATGAATCAGGTCAAAGCTTTTTTTTTCTAACCGAGTTAGTACATTGTTGCTGGAATATTTTTTTTTTAAATGGTACTTCTCGATTTCGATTATTTATTTTTCATTATTAACTAAATATATATTTAGTTGATGATGTAAATGGTCAATTTACAAAATTATGCATAGATTACTAAATACTTACAAGAAATGGTCCCCAACACAAAACATAAAATGTCACTGACGTCATCAAGAAAATGTTGACGTGAATATCGTAATATCCCGTGATTCTGTCGGTGTCCACAAGATGGCCACAGAGCTCTGGGTCCCTGTGTGACCTACACATGATGTATAAATGTAAGGACGCCGTGTAAATAAGAGTTAGGATTCCAGTAAGTGAATACACTAGAGCACTGGCGCTGCTTCCAAAATCTTCGCTTGATACGTCAATGAAGCACCAAGATCCCGGATAAAAAATTTCACTCTCTCCAAAGATTAAATGAATAGACGACACAAATGCCGCAACTGCCCACATGGCGAAGAGAGCAAAGACATAGATTCGGCGATTTCCAAACATTGTATCCAGTTGAGGGCCCATGATGAGCGATATGTGCTGGTCGGTTGTGATTCCAGCTATTATGAGACCGGAGGAAATCTGGGTAAAAGCGTAAGAGAATGAAATGAAATGGCATTCGCCATCTGAAATTCTGTACGTAAAATGGGATTCATAGCTTAACACCTCAAACGGGAACACTGACGCTTGGTTTAGAAAGTCGGACATCGCAAGACCTAAGAAAAAGATGTAGAAGGAGCGCCATTGATGTTGTTGGCGGTTCAGGCAAATTGTGCAAAGAGCAAGTACATTTCCTAACACTCCAAAGGCGAAGAAACCGTAGGCTGGAATAGAGGACTCCTGTATACCCTTTAAATCAATATTGGAAGAATTCTGATCCCAGCATCCCATAGTCGTTCAATTCCAGTTATTGACAACACTTTCACTTCATTTTTTCCAATAGATCGAAAAGCACTTGTATCGTGTCGGTATATCTGACATCACATGTACTGCCCATTCAACAAATTTTCCGACTGTTTTCCTGAAATCTGCGGGTGATATATGACTCGCCTTCTTTTAAAACCTCCGGAAAAAACTATGTTATAGGCATTAGTAAGGACAGACGATTTTGAAGTGGTATACTCTTAAGTATGACAACGTACACTTTAAACGTCCGCAAACCTTTTGTTTATGTAATGACTAGATGTAAAGCTAATTTGCCATTATGTATTCTGTATTTACGAGATTATCCGGGTTTTACATACGGGATAGGTTACCAGTTAATCTGTGTGGTATTCGATATATCCCCGGTCACCTCTAGAGATGTAGGCATTGTGCACTGTCCTCGGCATTGCATTTTACATTGGACATCGGTCGAGCTACTGGACTTTCCAGTATACATGTAGGCCATAGTAAGTAATATGACATTCTCTATGAACCGTATCAATCTTTAAAACAGAATGTCTTTGACGCATTATGGATACGGTCATCAAGTAATCTGACTAAAAAGAGATCCTCATAGATGTACTATAAATGTATTATATGGTGCCCGTTTGCAAAAAGGATCCACCACCTGACCCCCCCCCCCCCCTTCCACACTTTTTATTCATAGCTTTTGTTTAATTTTGCATTTGTGAATTGTGTTTGTTTAATTAATCAATAAAATGTTTTCTTGGGTGATTCATTGCGGGTATGAAGGTAAATAACATTGCAGAAAAAATACTTAACCTGCGTTAGCAATGCTTTTATCATCATTTAATCAATTGTCCGTAAAATGTGAATTAAAGTATAAAAACTTGTCAATTTACTCAGGCACTTGTTTCTGTAATTAAAAGTTACCCTACAGTATATATAATAATAACAACTTGTGTTGTTATACTATGGGGTAAACTTTATCACAGAAACAAGTGCCTGTGAGTTTATGGCATTATGAACTACAATAGATTTTCTTTAGGAATAGAGGAAAAAAACATCGTAAAGGTAAAAATAATTATTGATATGTATATAAATATATCTAAATATATATTAAAGATATATAAAATTCAAAAGTCTATTAAAATTCAGAGATTAAGAATAGAAAAAGTATGTTCTCCTTGGAATGAATATTTTAACCATCTGGCAGTTCATGATTTTGGCCTAAAGTGTTATAATACTATAATTTATGATTTCCTTTTTGATGTATATGTTTATTAATTGTTTATTCAATGAATTTACTGTTACAAATATCACAAGCAACTATACCTTACACGATATTAAGTTATCATAAAATATGGTCACCCAGGTGAAAGGGTGATTGTGAGAGGTGAGAGAGTACATGTACAGTCGTAGTAATATTTGGCACTATCTTCGTTTGCAATAAAGAAAAAAATACATAGAAATTTAATATATATCATTAATAAGAGATATCATTTTTCCCATCCCCTTCCCTTCAGATAAACTGAGTTTTTCTCTTGTTTTTCTCTTTAAAAAAATATTTAAGAGGAGTTACGGGTGGACATCCCCTTCCACGTAAAAAAAGAATACATGTTGACTTGCC
>WFKH01011925.1:45723391-45746196 GCA_016163765.1 Magallana hongkongensis
GAAACTTTCAATTTTCTATCTTTAATCGTTTTTAAGAAAAAGGGAGGACAAGATCACTTTTTACAAAAAGAAAAACGAATATAACGGCCGACCGGAAGTGACGTCATCAACAAAAATGTACATGATAAAAGACCTTGATACTTTGTATTATTCGTGAAAATTTCATAAAAATCCATGGTAGCTTATTTGAGATATTTGAGTTTTAAGAAAAATGTTAAGAAAAAAAAGAATAATAATAATAATAGTGAAAAATAGAGAAAAAGAAACCTAACAAAAACAATAGGGTCTTCCGTTGGAAACGGAAGACCCTAATAATAATAGTGAAAAATAGAGAAAAAGAAACCTAACAAAAACAATAGGGTCTTCCGTTGGAAACGAAAGACCCTAATTAAATGAAATTTTAAAGTTTTATATTTTAAAGAGTTAATGAATTACCTTGTAATGAAATTTCAAAATATCATTCCAGTACATTTATTAGTACATGTATTTGATTTATTCATATGGTTGATATTTGCATCATATTGTTTTCATTTTAAATTGCTGAAATTATATAACTTTTTAACTTATTTTCAGTGACTTCTTTTATCATTTTATTCTTTAAATACTTTGAAAATGATTATAATGGAATATTTTAAAAAATAGAATTTCTTAATATTCTTCAAGTTTTAAAAAAATTTTTAAATTTATTTTTCAGATTTGTAAACAATGTTACAGAGTTAGGACAAACCAAAGTACACAGAATGCCACTACACAGGATAGCAGACAGCGTACGTCATATTTGAGTACTGTAGATTCCTAATTACTGTAGATTCCTTATTTTACGCGAGTACTTAATTCCGTGATTGAACGGTTTTGCATCAAATGGCGAGAATATAAAATCGCGAACGCCAAATTTTTATCATAATTCCAAATAGTTTACATCTGTCTGAAAAATTAAAGCGAGATTTTAAAATCCGCGAGATGTGCTTCTCGCGATTTTACGCGGATATTAATTCCTCGCGTTTAATTAGGAATTAACAGTAAACGCGAGGAATTGATATCTGCGTAAAATCATGAGTAGCACATCTCGCAGATTTAAAAATCTCGCTTTTTATTTTTCGGACAGATGTAAACTAAATGAAACTATGAAAAAAATTGGCATTCATGCTTTTTACATGCTCGCAATTTGATGCAAAAGGTTTGAATTGTGAAATTAAGTACTCGTCAAGTAAAATTAGGAATCTACAGTATAAGTTCATTCTATGGATATACATGTATCTACAGAGAAATTTTAATTTTTTTTTGCCAGTTGTACATTAATTGGTGCACCTCATCAATCTAACTAAATAGTATCTGCAGCCCTGATCTAGGGGTAGGGCAACATACATGTAGTTATCAGCCAATTCTCTTGCTTATCTTGTCAATTGAAATTTTTTACTCCTATGAAACCTTAAATGAAACAAGACTGGGCTTCAGTTTAGAAACCTTTATGTAGCTACATTTTATTTATTGTACTCAAATACATGTACTTCATTCCACAATTTTGCCGTTTTGTATCAAATCATGAAAATATAAAATAGCTAGCACCAAACTTTTGTAGTAATTTCACATAGTCCACTACTGTAAAAAAAATAAAAATGAGATTTTAAAATCCATAAGAGAAGCTATTTATGACTTAAAGCAGATTTCAATTCCTAGTGTTTAATTAGGAATTTACAGTTTGTAGAGCTGTTGTACTTTGCAAGATATTTTTTTATACACGTGTCTGCCAGATCTTCAGTGTGGTTGTGTTTTCACAGTTTGGGATCCCCGGCTGGATCGTAGAGATGAGACATAACGCCACACACAGGACGATGCCCTCTTTGTCCGAGCTCACCGCAGGAGCAGACTGGATATTGGAATGGCTGAGGGTAGGAAGACAGAGGGAGGGGCGGGGGGGGGGCACATTTACACAGCTTGAAATTATGCCTTCCATGAACATCATGTAAAAAAGAGCATTCGCTTGAAATTTATAAAATATGAAATTCACTTCGCATCAAGATTTTCACTTGATTTTCCACAATACATGTATTATATGGACCAAACATATGAAGCTAAATTTTTTTGTTTAAAATTTTAGTGAGTGTTATATTACTGTACATTTAATGCGTGTGATTCTTTATAATTTTTGAAGAGATCAGTTATTTATTTTCTAGGTAGACTTTTGGGATGCACAGTATAAGATCATGGAAACGATAAAGCCTAGAAAGAACTTTAACTTTGAGGAGGACAGGGAATCTATTGATAGAGTCATTGAGAGCTACATGGCAGACACCTTGAAGGTATTAAATTGTCAGTTTGTTGTCAAGAAGAGTAACTCTTCCAGAATCATAGATTATTGAAGGATAATTTCCCTTGATACACTTGCCATTACTAAGATGACTGTATTAAAGATGCAAAACCAATGCATTTTATGGTAATATGTTTTAACAATAATGATTATTAAATAATATTTTAATCATATTATAAAATATATTATAAATTTATTTTGAAATAAACCTAAAAAGAAGACAATAAATTTCAGGTATGTTAATTCATTTACTTCAATGTGTAGTGATATTTGAAAATTATATAAGTTAAAACAGACATAAGATGAGTTTATGCCTTAAACTAATGAGTAAGGAAAATAATGAACCTGGGTAGCGCCAGGTTCCAGAGTATTTCTCTGAGGAATTTGTGAAAGGGCACAGGTCGCCCCCAAGGTGACCCGCCTACTTCAGCGGGATGCCTGGGTAGATGTGATCTGCCTGTCCATAATAAACAAAACAATATAAGAACAGCCAAAAATATGGAACATCATATAGATTATATGCAGTGTAGTATTATACAATTATTTAATGCTTGAGCAGTCAATAGACCAGAATATTTTTCCCGAGGTGCAGGGAACAGCTCAGTGTGTTCTATTGCCCAAGGCCGAGGGCAATAGAACACACTGAGCTGTTCCCTGCATCGAGGGAAAAATTCTGGTCTATTGACTGTTCAGGCATTAAATAATTGTTTTATTACCTAATTCCTTTTTTAGTTTAATTTGCCATTATGCAATAAACTAAGATTGGGTTGATCTTTCACATGCGCCAAAGCTGTTACATGCATTAAAACATCTCATTAAAGATTTATTATATAGTTTACACGTAGAAGGGAGAGTTTTCAAACCATTAGTTTATAAATAGCCATTTACCTTTCGAGGCTTAAATTATTTGATACTCAATATTGATATTATTGAATATGGTATCACTAGTAATAAAAACAGCGTCTATGTGAAAGAAACATGCACTTATAACGTTATGTTACATTCCCATAGAACTATCGAAAGGATGCAGATCGTGACGTCAAAGTTAATTATGGCGTCATATTGTATGACGTACAGACAAGTGACTTTCTACACATCACTGTGAAATCAATCGGGAAGCCTTACCATACCCGTGTTCTGAAATATGTTGCCGGTCCAATAGATTGAAGACTATTGACCGGCGGTCCAATAGATCGCAGACTATTGACCGGCGGTCCAATAGATCGCAGACTATTGACCAGCAGTTCAATAGAACGGTTTCGATAGTTAAGCAAAACTGCATACACAAACAAAATAGACGCAAATATTTAATCTGTAATAAAACAACAAAATTCCTTTGATTAGGTAATAAATCAAAATATATGATACATCATTTAGACCAGACGCAGATTTCACTTTTAGTTCTATCTGTTTGCTAAAATTTTCAAACATTAGAATATGATCTTTACTTTATGATATTCCAAATCATTCTTGATGTATTTTCAAAAATAACTCGTCTGAAAGCATAATGAATTCACGAAGGATGCTTGGGGATAGATGCGATATGACTTCAGAAAATATCCCGTTTAAAACAAGGCATGTAATGTACTATATACATATATGAATAGCATTTGTCTTTTTATGGTAGAAATTTTGACTATTGCGTATATGCATTGCTGATGTTGGAACACTTTTATACTCGGATACCTCCTAGGTTTGTAATTTAATGGAACTTGTTAAAAAAAAATAATTGGGTAAAATGTTTCAACTGTTTATAGGGATTTTTTTCTACATGAAGTTTTCTTTTTACAGGCCATCAGATCAGGAGAAAAAGCTGGCAACTGCTACAGTGACTTACTTCGACTGGTTGAGAGACACAAGTATGTAAAGGGCATCATCCATTGGCAAGATGAAAAGTCACTCTTCATTCATTACATGTGCATTAATTGTTATATCACTTTCGGTATATATTTGAAATCCAAGAAAAATACAACGATTATTGGTTAAGGCGTTTAATATATTTGATTTACATTGTGGTATAGAATACAGGAATTCATTTATCCTTGTTATATTGAAATCAGTTTGTAACATGACATATTACATCATATATATACTATAAACATGGATTATTTTCACTTGTTTGTAATTCCTGTGAATTCATGGTGAAAACAATCGGTGTTATGTATTGTTCCATTTTCACAAAACTTACTTCTTTCTAATTATTTTGGGCAGATGGTTCATTTCCATTAATTCACATTCAAATGCACAACATTAAAATTATGCTTTTGTGCAAAAAATCTTAGTAACCAAATTTTTGATGATGGCGTATATGACTTCATTTTACGATGCTTTTATTGCTATTTCTTTGACAATGTGATAGTCAAATTCTTGAGAATGATAAAGTTCATAAGTTCTAATTCAGGGATATACGAAACAACACATGAGCGCATGCACATTTATTTGTATATTTTTATACAAAGTTGTCCGATCCAAGGTATGTGTCCGATGCATGGTTAACTCGCCCTACATATTTAAGTGTATCCATGAAAATACAACCCCTTCCAGCTATAACTTAATAATCTCTGGAAAGGACTATATATGATATTGGCCTAATATGGCCCCCTAAAATGAACATCATCAATTTATTGTAATTCTTTGCTTCCTCTATACTGACATATATGTGAAGAAAAATGGTGAATTATGGGGGCCATATAAGGCCCATATCATATATTGTCCTTTGCCCACAGAATTCTAAAAGATTTCACAGTATTTGTTACATAATTTCTAATGTTTGGTTTGGTTTGTAGATCAAGGATGTTGAGCAGCATCATGAGGAAGGGCTATTTTATTCCCACACTGTCCCAACTAGAGGAGCTTGGCATCAATGAAAGAGGTATTTTCTATTTATTGTATGACTCAGTATTCATGTTGCATGAAATGCAAATCATATTAATTTTCATTTAGTAAAGCGGTGTGCAGGGATCTTCAAACTTTTGTAGGAAAATAAAAAAATTTTACATATTACAAATGTATTTGAAAATCATATGTTTTATGTCATGCATAATGATATCCAAAAAAGTACAAATTAAAAATGTCTTATAAAAATATTCTAACCATTTCTCTGATTTTTTTTATCATATGTTTAAATATAATTGAAAGGTTGTCTAATTAGACTGAAATGTCTTTCCTCATATAACACAAAACTAATACTCTTGAGCAAAGAGAAACATTTATTGGGTTTATTTTAGAGATGACAGGGGGTTTTTTTTCCATTTCAGAACTGATGAGTTCACAACAGTTAAGAATTCCAGATGTGTTAGGGAAACTGTGGGGTCCATTGCTGAACATTCTGCACAGGACTAAATTGACCTCTGCTCTGGTTCAGCTGATGGTTACCATGGTGACAGATAAACAGAATTTCCAGAATTTTCTGCTATGCAGCTGGCTACAGAAGATCATCAGCGCCAACGCCAGCAGTGTTGATTTTGAAGAGCGTAAGCTTCGTTGTTTTTACTGTACTTTGATATAAAGACAGGAATATTCTTTAGGTTTCCATAATCATTGATGATAATTTTTCTGCTGACTTTGCTGGAGTAAACTTTGTTGTTTTTACTGTACTCAAGAGAAGAGAAATTTTCTTGTCTGAGTGTCTGTGTAAATTGCCCCTGTGTCAGGTAGTTCTAGAATATGAGGACATTGTTGTAGTTAAGCTGCATCATCTATCTTATTTTTGACAAGAAAACTCAAGACTTAATTTTTTTAAAATAATATTTTTTATTGATTTTGGATAACTTAAGGTTCTCCGATCCTCAGCCCCAAAGTATTTTTTTCATCATAAAAATGTTATTTGTCCTTTAAACTTTATAAATGAAATAAAATCAAAAGAAATTTTTTGATGGTATCCATGCATTTTACGAAGTTATTGCAATTTTGGCCACGATAGATATAAAGGAATAACAACAAGTTGAGATCAAATTAGAAAGAAGAAAAAAGGTTGTACTGGTGCATCGGTGGCTCGAACTCCTTTACCTTTGGGCACTAGGTCTCCATGGAGCCACTAAGCCAAGCAGTTCCTTGCGAACATGAGCGCAATATTAACACTACAGGACTAATTAAATTTGTCTATATAAAATACAGATTTATAGTACGAATAAAAAAGTTCCGGATGATTTAGAGTTATCGAACATTGCTGAGGATCGGAGATCGTTAATATATTAATCTCTTGGTTTTTTTATTCCAATTTTTTACTCATATCATTTAATCTTTAAGTCCATGATCTTGCTGTGTAGAAAGATTACCATCACGCGGGTATGATAAGGCAACAAATCGAGTAAAAATTCCTCTGATCGATATGACGTCACAATAAGCAGCATGATGTCATATTTTACTCAAGAAATCTGTCAATTTTAACTTTATCTCTGGTCCAAATTATGAAAACTACAGGCGTAAAATGTCAATGGAAGCTCTTTTACAGAATATATTTTCGATTTCTCTGTATTACGTATCGTTAACATTGATGACGTCACAAGCATGTTTAATAGAGAAGATCAATGTCGGGAGACAAATCATCGGAATGCAGTGTAAACAATGCCAAAATAAGACTTATTTAATACAGATACCCAAGATTTAGATGAGTGTCAGTTAGGATATAACAAGCATAATACAGGCATGGATATTTTGTTTTATCAGGGAGTGTTATAAGGTAAGCAGATAGACATTTATGTGGCATGACCGGCCTTCCTCTGTCAGTGTGTACAAAAAAGACAAAAGTGTAACACTACCCCGAATATTATGAAAGATGAATTTGGCAAATATCAAAAGCACCTGACCTTAAATACTTGAAAAATGCTGCTAGAATCCTTTGGCTTGTTGTTGTAAATGAAAAATACGTAGTTTTTTCAATGAAATTGAAAAAGTTGAGGAGGTTTCCGGTAAATAATGACAATATTTATTTTAGACGATTAACTATAGGATTCTAGCAGCAATATTAATAAACATGAACTTATTGCCGATCGAATTATTGTATCATACATACAAATAAACTTCAGGGTAGTGTTACACTTTTTGATTTTTTGTTAAGGTACAAAAATGATTTATTTTTAACTGTCACGTGATACCATGGCACGGCAGCTTTAAAGATCGACTTGTTTCCGAAGTAAAAATATAATATCTTGTTGGATACATTCACTTGATATTAATATTCAGCACTGTTTTCATAAAAATAAACAATTTTTAAAATGACCATAATATCGGCGATCATTAAACTCTAAGTTGCCTTAACCTACCCGCGCAATCAGATCGTATTTTCATGCAATGTATGCATTAAAATGTGATCAATCTGAGAGGGATTTTCCTCTTTATAGGGAATTTGAAGCCTGGTAGGAAGAAGCTATACAAATACAGGCGACACGTGCCATACCGACTGGTCCTACAGAAACTACTGCGCCGACCCAGCATATACACACAGTTCCTCATCAGACAGTGAGTGATTCATGTACATGTACTGGCTCTGCCGTCACCAAAATTTTTAAATCTCTTAACTCAGTCTTCAACTAAAATCCTAAAAGTGCATACTAAATTTGGGGTAAAAACTTAGACTTTAGGCTGAGTATTGACTTGAGGAAGGTTGGTGACGGTGCATGGGGCCTGGTGTTCTCCAAAAACTAGAACAGAGCCCCAGCGGCTGTACACAGGTTGTCATCAAACAATGGCTGTTTCTTCATCAGTCGATGACGTTCATGTTAATGGTTCTGATTATAAAAGATGACTGGTTAATGCTCTCCTGTGTGGAATTTGATAAGTGCATCCTTTTCATTTCCTCTCCTCTGAAAAAAGTAGTGAATTTCAAACTATCCCTTTCTTTCCTTATGGAGAAGGCTTATACTATTGTGTTGGCTTCAATCTGCTGTTTCATCAGACCTAGAATCAATGTACAGTTAAGATTTAATTTTAATTGTTTTCTGTACACAGCCTGTAAGCTTCCCATGAATATGAGAAATTTTACTGCTGAAAGATGTGGACAATCATGTTGTAGTGTAAAAGCATTACATTCTGCATTACATTCTATTAAGTGTTTTTAGTGAAAGGCAGCTTCTGCAAAATCAAATACGTCACTTATTGTCAAGAATAAACATAATAGATACTAACAGAGATAGCTTGAATCAAATGTATGCTACATGTAACTTGTTTAAAAATCAATTTCGGGCAAACGTCTTGCGTGCTTGATATATATTATATGTGATGATGCTCGTTCTTTAGGTTACTTCCCTTGCAAACACCCCAAGTCAGCCCGGCAACAAAGAAGAAGATACACAAGCTTCTGGACATTGTGTGTGGAAAGTCTGTAACCAGTGAGTGGAGTGACCAGAGTCAACCCATTCGTTCCATATTGGGTAAGGATATAAAAATCGGTGATGAATTTTTTTTTACATTTTTTCTTAACAGTTCTAATAACTTTAACTTTAAAAAAGCATTTTTTTGTTCTAACATTTACAAGGAATATTAGTTTACTTTAAAAATAGTGTATATTGATGTTTTGCAATTTTGACAAAGTGGTCTGAACTAATGGGTTAAGAATAAATCATGTTGCCTGATTTTGTCATTGTCTTGTTTTACACTAGATGTGGACTCACAACTACACCCGGCAGACAGTGAGGATAGCGCAGAACAACATAAAGATTCATCAACACTGGCCCAGCTGTTCTGTCAGTCTCCGTGGGTTAGAGATCAAGGTACATTTAATGCTTTACGTATTGAAAGTGACTGGGAGCCCTTTTAAAACCATGCCATCAGTAAAACTTTGGTACATGTGTGACAGACTTTAAATCAGCTTTGATGGAGGGAGAGAAAATTTGCTTGTGTCCAGTACATAATTTTATTAAGAGAAGCAAGGGATGCTGTTTTATTACCATTTTGTTGTACATGATAAATCAACTCAGGCTGATAGAAAAAGTGCCAAAACCAAATGATTTATAGAAACTAAAGTAATAAAAGTCTAAGATGAAATTTTCAAGCAAATAGATACTCATGTAGAAAGTTCGATGCATCCATAATGGACAATTCATACAACTACACATGTAGTCGACGTACATTTATCGTTCAATGGTGGAGTAAAAAAAATGGTTACAGCGAACAAGCTCATAGTGAATTCATGCTTACAGTGAAGTCAGTTTTATTCCCCCAGGTCTCTGATCAAAAAATGTAATGAATAATGTATAATTATAACAAATCAAAATAGATTGTCCTTGGCACTTCCCTATAATCTAGATTCCTTATTTTACACGAGTACTTTATACCGTGTTCCAACTGTTTTGCATCAAATCACAAGAATATAAAATCGTAAATGGCAAATTTTTATCTAAGTTTCATTAAGTTAACATCTGTCTAAAAAATAAAAGCGAGATTTTAAAATTCACGAGGGATGCTTCTCTAGATTTTTTACGCAGATATTAATTCCTCACTGTTAACTAGGAATCTACAGTATTCATGTTTAATTGCATTTCAAATTTTTCCTCCTAGACATCCTGAACTGGGATCGTATTCCAGTGGGTGCCCTGGATGTGGATTCAGGAAAGATAACTCCGGTAAATCCAGATGACCTGGAGGATCTAGAGACATCCACTGAGGAGGATCCGGACAGCAGAGAGGCCCATTCCAGTGTGGGATTGTGAGTGCATTTGTACATACCGGTGGTAGCAGGTCTCTCATCAGTGAAATAATTGTGGTTGATACCATTAAAAAAATCTGGTTTAGAGTTGATGGAGATAATTTTAATTTTTTATGTTGATTACTAGTATATTTTCAGCTTTTGTTGGACTGCATTTTGGGTTTTTTATTTTAGTGTCAGATATTTAGATGAAAAATGAAAAAAGAGATGTAAGCCTTTATATATGGAATGTACTTTCTTTGTAGGCGTTTTTCTTTGGGATTTATCAGAGAAATCAACTTACGAAAATTTGAAATGATTTTACTAATTCAACCAACAGGTTGAAGTAGGCTTAAAATGAGTATTAGATAAATTTTGACAAAATGGGTTATTAAACTTTGATATTTTTTTTTTTTTTTTTTTACTTTCAGGATGAAGTGTGTGGGGATCACAAGTGAAATGGAAGAAGACCTCAGTGTAACTCAGAGAGCATGGACGGCTGAAGAGATGAATGCAGTGAAACTTACAATGGGGCTCATCTAGAACACTCACATACTGGACAATCAGTGAGTGTGAAGAAGAGCCAGGCTCAGTGGTGGTCAACATGACACCAGCAGTCCATAGGTTCCTGGTGGAAATCCCACTGTGGCTGCTTCAGCTTGATGTTGCTTGATGCAACACTAGACATTTTATCTATGTGCCTGATTGAAAATAAAACTTTAGAGTCTGTTGTGACAAGACAAAGGATAGGCACTATTCACTTGCTGCATTATGTAATCAGAGATTTAAGCCATTTGTTAAAAAGCTTATTAAACACTGTATACTGTAAATTCCCTATTTTACGTGAGTACTTAATTCCGCGATTCCGCTGTTTTGCATCAAATCGCGAGAATATAAAATCGCGAGCACCAATTTTTTGTTATAATTTCATATTGCTCAAAAATAAAAGCGAGGTTTTAAAATCTGCGAAGACTGCTTCTCGCGATTTTACACGGATATTAATTCCTCGCGTTTAATAAGGAATTTACAGTACATCTGGACAGGCTTTAAGACTGTAGCAGCAAGGATGGGTTAATTTGGGCTAGTGATATTAAAGACATTCAGTACAAATAATGACACTTGCAAAACTTTTTTCATGGTAAAAGGCAATCTATCAATCAAAATTAGATGTTAGATCTGCTCGTTTATTATTTAATTATTTTGTTTATTACTTGCATAAATACAGCATTTCCTGTATTTGTAAATGAAAAACTTATTAATCAATTACTTGGAACTCTTCTTTATTTTTGTCGGAAATTGACAACAAAAAGTAAATGTATAAAGTAACTTACTGCCCAGTTAAAAGAGCCAACTTTTGAAGGGGGACTATGTTTAAACCAATTATAATTTTAGTGTGCAGACCAGACCCATTGTCTATGTACTACTGTAACAGTCTTGACACCCTTCATTTACTGTAATAACTAGTGCTCAGGGCCATTTCAAGATTGTCCCTTTCCTTGGTTAAAGAAGAGAGATGGAACTTTGATCTTTAATTGTTTGTTATGGACCATGAATCGTTAATCAATAATGAGAAATGGTATTTGTTGTGGACAATGTTGCTTTTCATAAATTGGTTTTTGTTAGAGAGGGGGTAGAGGTGCCAGCAGCATACACTTTGTTGAGAAGTTATCTCCCGTTGACTGTTATTTATTTAACGAATTTGTATTAAAAAAATGAAGTTGTTGAATATAATAAAAGGGGGAAAAAAGAAGCTGTATTGTTTTAATTCACAGAGGGAAACGGAGTCGGGTGTGCATGTATATGTACCCTGCTCATGGACAATTGCCAACAAAATCTGTTTAATATTGAAAGAAGGACAAGAAGATGGTGCACAGTTTATCATAGCTTACGCATTATTTGAATTATTTGATGAATAAACGCGATTTTTATAAAATTAGGTATATTAGGTTTATTGTTCCGGGTGAATTTTTACAAGAAAATTTTCTTCTTTCTTATATCTACAAAGATGGCATCAACAATGCAAAAAAAAAATCATTTCATTATACTGATTTATCACCTTTTGAAAAAGAAAAGATTATGTTTTAGTGGAATTAAATATTGATATGATACTTTTTTTGTTTATTTTTCAAAGTCTTGAATTAATTTGAATGAATGATACCGGTAAGTCACCTATACCGGTATTTGAGCGATAACGCCTACCGGTGTTTGAGCGATAATTAACGCCTACCGGTATTTGTTAATTGTCACAAAGTATTTTTGGTGATACCACCAACCAGTATTTGGGTGATATCGCCTATAAATATTTGTTAGATACATGTATTTACAACAAGCATTTGAGTAATATCACCAGATATCAACGAAGGGGGGGGGGGGGGGGGGACAGTGGTCCTACATTTTTTTTCGGGTTGAGGAGGGGGTCTATTCTTTTTCCCCTTCTTCTGACCCACGCCCCATTCCCAAAAGTACGCGGTGGATCTCAAAGAGAGAGGGGAAAGAGAGGGAGGGGAATTTATAATGTATGCAAGTTACAGGTTTGTTTTCATACATTCAAAATTTCTAGAATGTCACAAAACACTTATGCTTCGATCAATATTCCTATATATTCAGAAAGACAATTTTGTAAAGGGCAAATGTCAAGTTTGACACACAAAGGTCAGAATCATTACAATTTGTTCAAAAACGTAAATAGGAATTAATACATAAAGCATCAAATACAAGTATTATTATAATTTAATCCTAAATTGACAGATTTCATCGACAATGTTATTTCCCTTCTCAATGTGCAATACATTAACTAAAAAGGAAGAATTGTAAGCGTTTAGCACATTGAAGTGATTGAAAAATTTTATTTGGTTTTTGGAACTCTTTAAGAATCGAGAAATTCGTGATCTGTCGACGGCATCGGTTTTATCCCCACAAGAATGATATAAAAGAAAACTCGTGACTCTCTTTGACGTGGGCTTGGTAAAAATCGTGATTCGAGCAGCGACTGTTACAAAAATCGTGTCTGTTAAGTATTAATTAGTGCGACCGGTGATGATAATATAATAGCTGATGTGATCGGTGGTCGTGGTCGATCTAAATTAGAACAAGGGATGCTGCGTTATAGAGACACTTTGTACGTACATGTACGTACCCAGAAAAAAAAACCCTGAAGAGAATGACAATTGTTCGCTTCATAATGATGGAATGAAATGAACTTGTTCGGGTTTAGGTCTCTCTCTCTCTCTCTCTCTCTCTCTCTCTCTCTCTCTCTCTCATGCTACATCGTGAACTGGCATTGTGTTTTTCGTGAGACGATATCACGGTCTGATTTTTTTTTTCTATTTAAATTATATTATGATAAAAGCCAAGCTAGATTGATACCAAAAATTATGTACAAACGTTCATGTATATATATCGCGTCGTAATAGAAGACATATTTGACCTTCGACCTTTATTGGAAAGATAAAGATGCTTTTGATATGCACGTGAAGGTTCATAAAAGGATTTTGAAAATGGTTCAACAGATATGTCCAAATATTTTTATGCACTAAACAGTTTTAATAAATAAAACAACATGTATGTTATGTACCTTATATGTACCTTGATTATATGTACCCTACATATTCATGATGAGCAGCCATAGGACCTGGTCCCTCTTCATGCACAGTTTATGTTCCTTTTGTTCTTTCCACCGAAAAAGGTACAATAACTTTATTTAAGGTGGTGGGGGGGGGTATTTATTATTTTTATTTGGGAGCGGTTGCAGTTTTCATTGGATAAATACGTATTTAATTGGGCATCGTAAACTTTAGATGCATAAAATTACATGTGGCATGCTTGAACAAATTTATTTTAATTGTGTTTTCATGAATGTAAATAAAATAAAAAATAAATAAATATGAAACGCTGCGCTTTAAATAGTATGAATATTTATTTGAGTATGATATCGTGATACCACCATTGTATTGCATATTCTACAGAAACTTAATTTGGTATTTATATCACACAAATGGATTGATTTTTACATCGCTAACATATTAAAAAAAAATTTCTGTTCAATTCAATTTTGTACGAATTCCTTATATATAGTCAGTAATGATGAAATTCAAGTTTAATACGATTTTAATAGATATTTTTATATAAAGAAAAGCTGTACACCTTATTCTATTTTCGCCAATGACGAGGCAATTTTAATACCCATCGATTGCATTCTGACGCCACAGACCCCCTCCAATTTTTTCAGTTTTTCTCACTAAAATGAGACATGCATTAATTAAAAAAAAACAATTCTATTATTAGCATATACCTATACATTGTTGACCTTTTATACACGTGGCATATGTAAAATGAGATAATCGTGACTGTGTAAATGACTAAAGTACTAGTATATAGGTGATGATAAATTGGAGTGCAGACAAACTTATAAAACGCGTTCCGAATCTTGGTAGCGTTTTTTATATACTATATAATGACCTTGTTATCAAACGAACAATTCTGTACTTTAATATAAATCTGATAATTCAGAATCTCCGTTCATTTATGCTAGTCCAAATATGAAGATAAGGTTTCATTCGAAAAGCGATGATAGAGGAGAGATTCGGTCATTAATACATCATCCTTGGCAAGCAAAGATATGAACAGTCAGGAAAACGGTCTTTTGTCGTTGCATGGTTTGTGCATTGGCAGTTGCATGATATATGCATGATATGTATGCCCATGATGAGACCATTGTTCCTATCTGCTCATATCTTCCGCGAATTAGGTGTAGCATTTGTCCCATGTCGCTACATGATACGACCCTTGTCTATACGTGATATACACTATTTTGAAAAGATGATAGGACCTGGTGCATTATTTATTTACTAGCATCTTCTATTTATACCGGTATATACTTGGTATTCTTTGTCAATGTAAGCTATTGATATCCTAACGACTGTGTATCTCCGATGATACACTGTATGCCTGTTGAAGAGCATCTTCGCGAGCCAAGGGTGTACGATCCACTACTCTCCTCTCCAACCCTTGGCGGAGTTATCCCGATTTTTTAAGAAATTAAATTAGCTCGCAAGGTGCACCTAAAGTGTTGTAAAAATGTAGGAGTGGATCATAAACCCTGTTTGTAGAGCTCCGCATTATGTTATTGTTGTGATACCTTCTTGATGCTTGCATGATATTTTGCATTCTTATGCGTGATATACCTCTAATTGTCGCTGCATGATATGTTACAAAACTGCATGATACATGTATGCTTCATTACTGCATGATATGCAAAACAAATGCATGATATAAAGACCAAACAGACACCGTTCAGTTAATGACAATGAGAGCCAATCAGTAACACCTTATTCCTTGTTGATAAACAGCAGCAGTAGCATTTCAGTATAGCAGGGAAATAGTCTCCAAGTGACGCAAAACAACAGCACTTTTTGGTTCATTTTCTTATCAACGAATTCTTTACGACGAACTACTTTTAACACTGTGCCGGATAATTATGCCAGTGCCAAGGTGGCATTTTTGCACCCGTCTAAGCTGCATATATCGAAAAATTCAAATATGCCATATGATAGACCATTGCTTAAACAGTTTATTACCACCTTTGTTATCATTGTATTTCACCTGTCAGGTGAGATATTTACCTTTCAAAAATAAATTCCTACGGGAAAATAATTTTTCCAATAGGAAAAACAATATTCCTATAGGAAATTTCAAATTTCCTATCGGAATACAAGAATTTCCTATAGGAATTTCAATTCCGATAGGATTTGATAAAATCCGAGAGGAAGTCTTAATTTCCTATAGGAAAATTACCTGTCTGAATCAAATTCCTACAGGAAATATCATTCTCCTATAGGAAATACAATTCCTATAGGATTTTTAGAAAATCCTATAGGATTGTCAATATTTCCTGTAGGAGAATCATTTCTCCGATGGGAATTATCATTTTCCTATGGGATATTACTTTTTAAAGGTAAATATCTCACTTGTCAGGTGAAACACGCTAAAAACAAAAGTGGTTATATACTCTCTAGACAATGGTCTATCATTTGGTATATATGGATTTTTCCAAAACTGCATCTTAAGCGGGTGCAAAAATGCCACCTTGGCACTGGCATAATTATCCGGCACAGCGTTTTTTGCTTTTGCTATTACAGCATTATAAGATTCTACTTGAATGCTATACAGCTAATTCTCGACTTTATAATTTTGAACCCGACTTTTACATGTATACTGAGTATATAGACTGAAAATGGCGAGAGTCCACAAAAATAAGTTCAAAATATATGCAGATGTTCAGATATTTAAAAAAAATCTAATTTATATTATGCAGTTTGCTACATGCATTTTTGTTTAATAAAGCAAAATTTGCGATTCCGATTTTAAATTCATTTCTCGAAAAAAAAAATACCTAGTAGGCTATATATACCATCAATTTATTTTTGGTCTTTTCAAAGAACACTTTCCAACGTGAGAGAAAATATTCGGCGGATGTAACTATATAGTAAGTTAAGCTACATGTAAATTGATAATCATATATTTAGTAACAATTTTTTACATTTATATTTTAAACAACTTCCTGAATAAGTGAAATAACTCTATATATCGCGAAGTTACAAGTGCCAACTACCGGTGTGAAAAATTGAATACACTTTACCATGTTTTTGTTATTCGCTCAAGGTCTTTCAAGTGGAAGACATCTGACGCAGGACCATGGATTGATGCTTCAGAATATTCGGAATTAAGAGGGCTGGATGGTCGTGGCCATTTTTAGGCTACATTTATACCTCCTTATGAAGAAGAGCTCCGTATAAAGATAAAGGAAAATGCTCAAATTTTTAAGCAAAATTATTTGTATTTTTTCTCTACTAAATGTTAGTTTGTGGTCAAAATTATCATATGTCAAAGTTTAAGACAGATCTGAAGGTGAATTTGTTGACTACCCAGCCTCTAGGAAATTCAATTTCCAAGAATCTCCATTCAATTTTCAAGAAACTCCATGCATCTAAGTTATCTAAGAAAATGTTCAGGGAGATATCATTCTCCGTCTCTTAATTAAACTCATCTCAGGTTTTTAATTGCCCCAATCTCGCGATAATCAAACCACTGAGCTTCTTCCCTTCCACTAGCTCCATTTCTACTAGCTGCAGGTCTGTAGCTCCGGTCTGAAAAAATTCGGATTGACGATCCATTTCTACTAAATCCCAAATTCCAGCAAAATTACCATTTCATTATAGGATGAATTTCACGACAAAAATAAATAACATATACGCAAAGACACAGTGTATGTTTCCTGACTAGATTTATTACAGTTGATATAAACATGGAATTTACAGATCTATGTACATCCTTCTACAAAATCGACAGTATATACAGCCGAGAATGAACAAAAATTCTATAATTTACAGTATTTACAGTCGCTTGGTCTATTCAATACATCTCTGCCAGCACACAGTCAGGAAAAGAATTAAAGATTTCCTAATTTTCTTGAAAAATCTAAACATGTTTTACCGAATGAAGTCATTAACATTTAACAATATTAAAAGATCTTAAACTCTTATTGAAAAATCTAGAAAAAAAAATTCTGACTTGACCAAAGAAAGTTATTACCCTCCCCCCTTTCCACCTTTTACATCTTGCTTTTTGAATAAATCAGAGTATCTATATCTTAAATTGATAGTTTATAATTATCCAAGAAATTCCCTGACTACCAATACTGGTTCAATTATCTACAAAAATCAAATCAAACCACATATTTCATCAATTGAATGTGCGTATATGATTTTTTTTTCCTTTAGGTTATATATACAATTACTATACATAAATATATATGTAAATATAAGTATAATATAATTACTTGAAATGAATACAGACCACACATAAAATGAAGATATACCTCAAACATAGAGGCTACGTAATCAGTTCACCTAACTGGTGAGGTCCGTCAAAACACATCAGTATATATGAGGCCAAAAAAAATTAATGTATTGGTTCTCAGGCCAAAAAAGTTGGAAATATCATGAAGCATGCAGGTTTTTATTTAATTATTTTTTTAAAAGGGAATAACTCAATTTTCACATTTTTACTTAAAATTCAAAATTGATTTATTCCCCTTTTCAATATGGCAATAAAATTATTCAGTGTTACAGCATTTGACCTGATGCGGTGGAGCCTGATAACCAACACATTATTTTTTTTGGCCTTACTGTGTTCACAATTTACAACGCTACCAAATCAACTTGGCTTGGAAAGAAAAAAGGGGGATAAAAAATTGACCCTTTTAATAACTGACAAGGAATGTTACTTCATATCCTTATTTCTGGAGAAAAAAAAATATGTGGGGTACAAATGGTGAAGTCTTTAAAAATCTTTAAAGGAGAAATGGAAAATGACTCCCACCCCCAATTTTTCTCAAACAGAAAAAACAAAACCCATACAAATATATCAAAGTGAGATTGTAGATGCATGAAATTTCAACTTATCATTTCCCGCTTGCATAATGGTGGGGTAAGGTATAGTTAGCATTTAGCCAAAAAAAAAATGATAAAAACTATATGTGTAAATATATATGAAAAAAAAGTCCCAAACAATAAGGAAATAAAATATGTTCTATATTTACATGTAAAAAAGCACTAAATATACAGCAATTGTCTCTTTGAGTCTCTAGCATACAGAGGCAAACAGAAGAGTACTAATGATGCTGGTAAAGGATTAACTCCCTTGATTTTGCCAGACAAAAGATATTTATAAAAGGGATAAATGCAAAATAACAGCATTACCTCTAGACAGCATTACTTAGTACGGGCTGCGTTGATAATAAATAAATGCATGTAATAAAACTTAGATGATGTAACATCAACAGAACAATTCTTCTCCTCTGTAGAACTCTCTTATTGAGAAAGTGAAAGAAAAAAAAAATAAAATTGATATGCTAATTGGCAATGTAAAAAAAAAAAAAAAAAAAAAAAAAAAGCCTAATGTTGTTCAACACAAATGATATTGCACAAGTAACATGTAGCAAGCATTTTCCAAAACCAGACAGTACACTGCCGAGCTTCGACAAACTGCATACAACCTCATAACTACACAATAACAATTCCCAAGTCCAACCCCTAAAACCCAATCCACTTAATGGGGCTCGGTGGTCAAAAAATTAACCATTAGATTCACCTTATATTTTTAAAAATGATTTGTTTTATATCTATAAACTATTATTAGAAAAGAAAAATTTCATTTATTTTCACATTAAAATTTTAAAGTTTTCCTGTATCTTTAATAGAACTCTTCTTTTTACGGAGATTTATATAGTCTAATAATGGCCACGACCATCCAGCCCTCTTAAGGGACATGGTAACATTTTAAGCTAAAAAATTTTCAAATTATGTTTTTATTTTTATGGTTAAAATGCTTAACTTTGATACTTCTAATGGTTCTACAAGATTTTAATATCATGCAGTTATTAAGTGAGCTCAAATCACTTTGTTATGTAAACAAGGCCGGTGCCATGTTTTCTTATTACATATAGGTCCTTGGATAGAAATACCATATTTGACACAATATGAGATGCGAAGAACACTAAAAATTGTTTATAAGGTGTTCATAAATAACTTGAAAATAGAAAGAAAAAAAAACTATAAAAATTAAGTTTTTACCAATATACAACATGTAAATGAAAACTTGGCACACGCCATGTTTACATAAGTGCTGCAACTTGTCACATGAATAATTTTGGTTACACATTAGAAATACCATAAAACTGGAAAAAAAATAACATGAAAATTTTCACCTCATATTGTTACCATGCTCTTTTACCCCCCCCCCCCCCCCCCCCCCCCCCCCCCAATATTTCTGCGAGTTCAAACATTTAATTCTCAAGATAATTTAAGGAAATAAAATGAACATTATATGCAGAACCCTGGCCTTTTTCTTTGTAATCTGTAATCTTTGATAATTCTCATACATCTATGCTGTTCATTTTTTTGTAAAATTTCCAAATCCAAATACTTCATTTACTTTATGTAAAATTCTGATATCCTTTTCAAAAGCTGCAGTGTCAGGTTTTGTGAATATCACATTCAAAATACAATGTACAGAATAAAAAAAAATTTGCAAAATCATAGGATAATATGTCACAGATATGGCAATATATCTATCTACATGTAAATATGTAAATAAATGTACATGTATTTTTAAAACTGTGTAGTTATTGTTTGTTTAACTGCACCACATTTTACAACTGACCTTGGTTCATTTCATTGATAGTAATTAATAATTCAATTATAAATAAATTTTGTATAATAATCAATTTTGTCTTGAAATGATAATTACAAGTTTTCAAAGATCCCTTTGAAGTAAAGGTACATAAAAACTTTACATCTACAGTATCAGTACATCTTCACATTTGTACAATTTCATAACCCCCCCCCCCCCCCAAAAAAAAAAATTGCTTTAAAAAAAAGAGGGAGAAAAAAAACCCAGATTAGTTTATCATATGATAGCCAAACCTTGTAAAAACATGATAATTTCAATTCAACATTAAATTAATAGACCTGCACCATTTCCAAATCACAGTTTTTTCATCAAAGCACATTAGCTGAAGTTCATGTCTCCTGTGTCTGAAATGTATCACATCACAATTTTATCACATGCCAATGATGAGTGCACACAACACCTGGGGACTTCTCTCCTCGGGGTGCTCGTTCATCACTTTTCTTACTTTAGGCTCGGGAAAGAGTCCACACAAATGATAGTACAGATTGTATCTACTGTCAGTTGGCTGAATGGGGGCGAAATCCGTGAACTTTGGCCGACTTCCGTTGCCTTCCATCATCGGTGGAGCCATCGGGTTAATGACCGAACTTTGCTGATTGGGGGCTGCATGGCCGCCCAGATTTGCCGACGACGTTCTCGACAGGCTCTGTTTGTGCTCCTGACCTATGACCCCAATGTTTTGTTTGCCACAAGAGGAGGAGGAGGGAGGGTTCTGTAACATGGAATGTTGTTGACTTTCACAAAAGTTGGAGGGGGCCGCACATAAATTGGAAGTTGGGGTCTGAAAACTGAAGCCCCCTGATTGACAATGCTCTACAGTTCTGTGTGGTTGGGAGAAAGGTAGTCCCCCATACTCGTGAAATATATCGTAAGGTTGCTGTGGACAGTGGTACGATTCTTGCACTGGGAATTTTAATTGGTCCTGGTTTTGCCATGACGGGGTGGGTGGATAGTCCGATTCAAACGCATCGATGCCCTGGATTCCAGAAAACTGGCTCCTGTAGGCGGCACCATGTTCCAAGACTGGCTCAAACGTCCACTTTGTTTCTCCATTGTCGTGCTGCGACCGATATTCTTGTTTTGTATACCCCACTGCCCTGGTTTTCATCTGTCGAGCGGGATCTCCCATTCGCTGGGCATTCATACCAGAGGAAAACTGCGGATTTTGCTGACATCTTTTGTTGAGATCCAGGACTTCCAAGGGAAATAAACTGTATTCGTTTGGTCCGAGATCCAGATCTCCCAGAAGGTGGAGCTGCGTGTCCGATGAACTGTTTTGACGGACCATTCTCCCGAACCTCTTGTGTGAGTTGTTGTCATTCCTTGTGAAAAGCGTCTCTGGCGCACTTTGCATTCTGGCAAGAGCTGCATGCTCGCTTTCTTCTCCCAAGTAAGGCCTGCCGCTAAAGTGAGGAGGAGGGTTGGAAAAGTTTTCCGACGATGAAAAGGGATTCCTTGCCAGCCCGAAGGCTCCGTAGTTTTCTTGCGGAAAAGGTGTTCTGGTGGAATGTGAAGCTGGAGCCATTTGGCCACGCTGTAGGCGAGGGTCCTGAGGTCCTTGCAGTGAATACTGCCTGCTGAGTTTCTGATGCTGGTGCTGCATGGGCACCGGATGAGAAAACTGTTGAGAGATGGGCTGGTGTGAGGGAGGAGGAGGGGGAGGGAGCTGCTGATTCATCAGGAGAGAGGGATGTTGTTGTGAGGGGGGCTTGTTCTGCTTGACCGGCGTGGCCAGTGGGCTGTTACCGTGGTAACCCACGGGCGGGCTTCGGTTAAATAGTCTCTCCTCAGACTTGTGGGATTTAGTCTCCCCAGCCTCGTCCGATAGTTTCTTGGCCAGCATCAAGTGTCCGCTGAGAAATTCCTCATTCTGCAGCATTAGTTGCGGGGATGGTGTTGACCTCTGCATGGGAGAGGACGACCTTGACCCACATTGCTGCTCCATTTTGCTGGCCATGTTGAACGGCTCCATATTTTGCATGGTGATCATGCTGAACTGAGATTCCTTTGTGTCAGATCTTTGTCTCTGGTGTTCTATATCCGCCTGTTCCATCTGTTTCCGGTGCTCGGACAGTTTCTCGTTGTAACTCTTCCACTTCTCGTCATTTTCCAAGTCTCGGCTGTCGATGTTTACTGTCACTTCGCCGAAATCCCCACTGTGGCGTTTGACCGGGGCATCTGCTCCCAGGCTGTCAGGGTGAGTTTTGGGGGTCAGAGACTGTGTTCTTGACACGGCCGTCTTACCCCGGGAAGGTTTCTTACACAAAGGTTGTTTAGATTTTGTTCCTAAAAATATAACATAGAGAATCATATAAGAAAGCATAACTCTAAAGGGAAAACAATTTAGACATATAAAATGATTTATCCTTGCTGCATGCTGAAAGTGTTTTAGCAAACTATCACTGGCTGAAGCACTTGATTTATCATATTAAAACAAGGTTAAAAGATATGTTGTATACACAGACATTTTTATATTCCATAATCATATTAAACAATCAAGTTAAAATCTACATGCAGAGCTTGGTCTGTTATTTTTTTGTTCACCAATTGTTTGGTTTTTATACAAGTATTACATTTTTTTTTTTTTTTTTTTTGGGGGGGGGGGGTGGGTGGTGATCGTGA
>WFKH01011925.1:45748973-45761211 GCA_016163765.1 Magallana hongkongensis
TAGGATTTAAGTTTTTTTTCAATTATTTCCTATTGGGTAAATTTAAATTCTTTAAAAGTTGGAAACCATCATCTCAGAAAGATTCTTAAAGTATATATATATATATATATATATATATATGAGAAAAATGTCAATATTAACTAAAATAAAAATTAAATTATGACCATCCATCTGACACAGGATAAGTTAACTCTAACCCCCTCCCCCAACCCCCAAGTCAAAATGAAAGTGAAAGTACCCCACAGTAAACAATGGTTACCTGTCATTGACAAAGGAGTACATCAGAAGCCTCTCTTCCACCACTTTGCGGTACTCTGGTTTTTCGCTGACCAGGTCCCGGTAGTTGTCGTTAGAGACCACGATGCCCCCGCTGTCCGACGCTAGATTCAAGATGTACCGATCATCATAGCACACCACTCTCTTCCCTCCGATTCTGCGCGCGGGCGTAAACACCAAAATCTTCTCTTTTTCCAGTTGAAACAGAATCTCCTGATCTGGAAACATTTAATGCAGCAAACTGAATTAAGGGAATCTTTAAAAAACTTTTTCTCAATACTTTCTGGCATTGTTACAACATTATACCAAAAAAGAATTGTTTGAAAATTACCAGCTGGATGACAATATTGACAATATCGTTCTCCTGCAAAAAGCAATTTTCAGAAGATAGGGACACAAATTTGTTCAGGTATCGGGTAACACTTTCATAACACTGTCTGTTTAATATAAATAATTGCAGTAACTTGTGTGGAGATTGAAACTCTACAGGGTTATTTCAATATCTTCCTTTTTTTGAATTATGTGAAGTACACATGTGTGGGTAATGCTACTCTTGTTCTCTTAGTCTCTCTCCTCTCTCTCATTTATCATAATATTAAAAAAAATGGTTTTTCCACATTGTTTTCTACCTTCAGTTTCCAATAATTATGACTGAACCGATTCAACACATAGATTAAAATTTCCTCTTCAATGAATGATAATAGTTCCCCATATAACTGAATTACTATTAATTAACTTCTTCACTTGGCTATAACTGATTGTACAAAACAGTGTGGGCAACTGAATTTCAAAAATCTAGATAGAATTAATCTGTGTAATGTACATAGAGGCTAGGGAAAATGTACTGGGATATATAATACATGTAATACTGATAACAGGCAGAGATTTTTTTTAAATATTGTGTCATAGTCTTATGTAATATATTCTTTCATCAAAGAATTAAATCAGTACGCTAGAAAGCAATCAATCATGAAATAAATAGGTTGTGTCAAAATTTCTGATGCAAAGTACAAAAAATCAATGATAGATGTATATATAAAAACATGAATAAATATATATAGGATCAAACTGATATTTTACATAGCAACACTTTTTTCTAAAGTTAATCAGAATCTCTTTTTCTCTAAGGTCTACCAGAAATTCTGATCAATGTCTTGATAAAAAGAAAAAAAAGCCTGAATGACCTTTCATCACGTCCACATATCTTGGTTGACGTGACTTCCCTGACGACTAGATATGTTGTGAGCAGGGCATGTCTCGTGTTCATGCCAGTTTAACATGTTAACGACGATGGCAGCCCAGTGATCACAGATTGTCTAAATGGGGGAATTTGTCACTTTCTGCCTTTCTGGCTTCCATTACATGGACGCAAAATCCGGAAGATGCCGTAATTTGTCAATTTGTACACACGGTTTTTAATCTAGTCAGGGATTTTTACCTTTATCATCCTGACTCTGGCTTTCTAGCTTTATAGAACTGGGTTTGTCAGGAGTTATGAAAAACAGATCTCCGCCGCATCGACAAATTAATACCGTGGATTTATTGATTTTTACTTCAATTAGGGTCCTAGCAACTTTGCTTTTCCTATGTGTACTTACACACCCCAAAATAACCCCCACCCTCCCTTTTCTTCATCTTCCTTTACTAACTGGTAAGCACTTTAAATTTATTATGGTACAAGTAAGGGTAGTGAGAGAAGACATTTTTTTTTTGGGGGGGGGGGGGGGAATTCTTTTTTGTTTTGCAATATACAATAGTTGTCAATCTGACTCGATCACGGAAGATAGCTTTGCAGGTGTTTACAGTTACCTGTGATTTTGGCATCAATGCGTGAGGTTTCTTTCCGCCACTGAGGCACGAAGACGGTGATGGCCCGGTGACCTCGTTCTCTGAACCAATCAACAGCCAGCTGTATCCCTCGACATGAGAAGATCTCCTTGTTGCCATGACTGTAATGACATGAGTTATATCTATTAACCCTGAATCTTGTTACATTGTCGACTATTTGCACAGAGGCTTCATATAGTACCCAATTTATTGTCAAACACCCGCAGTTGTATCATCTAGTCACAGTATTTCACAACTCTTGATAAAATTCAGGTTCAATTCGATTATTAAAGACTATTTTTTTTTCCAGTATCTTCCGAGTGAAGTATAATCTACTCACAGTATTTCACAACTCTTGATAAAATTCAAGTTAAATTCGATTATTAAAGACCTTTTTTCCCCCATTATCTTCCTAGTGAAGTAAGAATGCTTAATTTCCATAGCTGATCAAGTGAATAACATGTACCGTTACCAAAAGACAGTGTCTTACATCATCAAACAGATAAAACCAGAAAATAGCTACTGGTATCAAAACTAGGGGTTTATACTGACATACTGAGATATTAATCCTATGTTTATAAGATTTGAATCAAACAAGATTTCTGTACGAACCTCATTGCAACATTGCTACCGTCGATAACAATGGGACGAAAATTCGAGGAAGAATCCGAAAGGTCGAAACAGTTCTCAGGGGTGAAGGTCAAAAGGTTCTCCGAGGAACCCTCCATTGCACAGAAGCCTGAGTTCCCCTCATCGCTGCTCTTTGAGTCCCTGTCCACACTCGTGGTGCTCAGCTTGATCAGTTCCGACAGAATCTCGTTCTGTCCCGCCTTGTTGCCGAGTTTCTTTAGCACAGACGCCAGCTGTAACTCGGAATATCCCAACTTGAGCGCAAACTCGATCTTTGTGTTGTACTCTTCTTCATCCGTTGTTTCTTCGTCGTCCGAAGAAGTCGAGGACTGATGAGAGAGTTTTAATCTGGACAGAGAGTTTTCGGCCAGTCTCAGTTCATTGCCATAAGACACGGTCTTGGTCAGGGGATTTTTTGGGGGCTCCGTTAGGGATGACGGAAGGGGACCCACCCCCACGGACATGGTCCTTTTCAGGGCGGCGTGCGCCCTCTGGGGTCTCTTTTCTCCCATCACAGAGACATCTGAAACTTTATTAGCACTTTCCACTGTATGTTGTTTCACTGAAGATATATCCGTGTTTTCTGTTACGTCACCACAGGTTGAACTCCCATTTTCCTTCATGAAATCTACACAACTACTACTTGAACCGTTCTTGTACGAAAATTCCAACCCTTCATGAAACCCACTCTCATCATGTCCTCCCCGTAATCGTATGTCGATACAGGGTGATATGCTGTTGTCTTTCTTCACCATTCTGTCTATCAGGGCTTGGGCAATGCTGACATTCTCCTTCTTCCCAAAGATGCACACTTGTGAATTGTCCTTGGATAGGTTCACTACCGCTTGAGAGTCCCTCTCAACCCTCGACTGGAATTCCTGAACCATGGCGAAATCAGATTGAGAAAGGGTCAGGACAATTCGGCTCACTGAGTCTCCATCTGCCGTTACAGATTCAAGGTAACTCTGAAAATACAATACACGACAATCATTAATTCACTGCTTTCCTTGTTTAAACCTAATAATCTAAACCTGCACCCACAGTCACCAATCAACACCCCCACCCATTCTGAGAGAGAGCAGAGCTAAAAGTGTTAATTTTTACAATTTGACTTTGATTTTATTCTTTTTATACATTAACTGCCTGGTACTGTCAACTCTCTGTCCACTGCAGTAGTCTCTGAAGTATGTCATACCAGAAGGAATGTCTTATACATGCGTGTACATGTATATACCAAAACAACAGATACTGGTAGGTAAACTACAGTACTACATGTACATGTACTAGTGAGGCCATATAATACCTATATGTATATGCTGAGACATACTTGTATATATACACATCATTCTATAAAAACTGGTCACTTGTCATGAGTGAGAAAAGGGCCATCAAACATATACAAGTGTATGTCAATAAATAAAAAGAGAAGTTGGAAAAACTATACATTTATCTGAATCTAAATGGAAAATCCTTCACCACATTTATATCACATGAATACAAATATATATAATGTCTACTCATGTCAAAATTCCAGCACTTAAAAGTTAAAACTAGTGTACTATGCTATTTTTCATAACGGTATTAATAAATTTTCAATAATTTTTCTGACAGTGGCTGTGTAATTTGCCATAAGCTTAACATAGATACATGTAACTGGGCAATATTTTTAATATCCAAAGTAGCATGTAAAATTCCAACACTTCACACAATTAAATGTACACATTTAATATTAAATCTTTAAATTAAAAATTTTCACTATAAAATTTTATTGAACTTTAAGCCTAAATAGAGACAACTTTACTAAATTTGAAATGTGTACAGTCAGGTCCAGTTTAATAATTTAATTTAAACACATTTTATTGAGAAATCAAATGGATTGGGTAACAGGCAAAGCCTATGTAAACCCTCTCCAAAAAGGTCCAGTTTAATACATGTATCAACACTTGCCTTGTCATTGTATCTTCCCTTTGAACCGTGCGAGAACAGATAGAGAGACGTACTGCACACTTGCTGAGCACAGTAAGGACATTGAAGCACACTGCACACAATGATTCAAATTCTTTTTTTTAATATTGTTTTGAATATATTAATATTCATATTAATCCCTCTAAAAAAAAGTTGCTATTCAAAAAGTCACCGTGTTTACAATAAAATCCATCTTGAACTAAAAGTCAGCTTATATTGATCGAGGTTTAATATACCTGTACAGTCATTTGACAATTCAAGAGTCAAGTTCAACACTTGAAACACGTCATCATGTGAAATGACATTATTTTTGAAATGCCTTCACAACTGACACATTGAGATATATGCGTGTTTATTCTTCGACGTGATTAAAGATTTCGGGGGCCTGCTCGTCATTCCGACACATTGCCACTGAGACATTACATCATCCATACGTCATTTTACCATCATCATTTGCTGACACCACCTATAAGCACCTATTTAAGCTTCAACATACAGTTCCATATTAATCTTTATGATATATATATATATTGATCACATTCCTTTGTACTCTTCTCAATTAACACCCAAAATCATGTGACTGTTTAAAACCTTCGATTTATTTTATTGGTAACTCATGCAGTTAAAAACGTTATCGAAATTTTCAATTTTTCATCTTTATTTGACCCACACGATTTTCATTTAATAGGTTAAAAAAATCAATCCAATCACATGCTTTTAAGAAAAATAAGAGTGGGTACATACATATACATGTACCAGTATGTCAGGAATTTTATTCTTTGGTGACGAAATATCGGAATGTCAAGTGGTTTTTTTTTTTTAGAAGTACTCTGTTTTCATTAGTACATGTACTAGTTACCGGTAAATGCACAGTTTCTTTTTGAGTCTTTCCTTGAGAAATCAAATGTACATCGAAGTAAGATAAAGAGCGAAAGAGATGTTATTGATAAAATCCACCAATTTAATAAATCCACAAAAAATTGATGCCCATGAGTGTATGAATGAATAAACCACACTACGTGAAAATTATTTGTAATGTTTCAATCATATTCATACTTACTTACTAACATACTTTCTTTAAAAAATGTAATGTAAATTTTACCAGTGCTTAAAATTACAGAATTATATAATATTTGAATCAAACTCTTTTCATCATACATGTTTAAAGGTGGCCTTTCCAGGAAGAAGTAAGCAATCTCAAAACCACTGAGTGTACCGTTTCATTTCCTCAAACTCCTACATCCAACATGATTGAACAAGAATAAAAATATTTTTATTACTCTAAAGTTATTATCATTTGAAAAATCTGACACCAAACAAAAAAAAAAGTTCAAACATGCACGAAGATCACCTGTCAAAGTTTTTTTTCTTATTATTATCTCTGGGAACAAAAACTTCGTCCTCCCACAACTAAAGATTAAGATTAAAAACTGAAAGTGTGATCTAGTGGCCAGTAAATAACAGTTTACTGTCAGTGCCATACAAAATATACTACTTTCTACTAATATTAAAATTCACACCTTTTTTCATCACACTCCATAACTCTGATGAAAAACGTAGTATTTTTATTTTTAGCAATACTGCACGAGTACAAGAGACTAATAAACTTGCCATAAATTGATTATTTCAACATGTTCAATACATTAATAAATATGTCAAAAAACTGTACATCTGACTGCATGAGTACAAAATTAATGAAAATGTGCTAGTCGGAACTTATAATTATTTTATACTGTGCTACACTGCCGTGTCAATTGATTGAACAATATTCAACACTGTTTCCTATGCCAATACTTGAAATATATTAATGTTCTCCTTTTTGACAAAATTGGGAAAGAAAGAAACAAATTCAAGACATAAAAGAGAACGTCCTGCATTTGGTGTCCATCAAAAAACTGTTTAATAGCTGTATTATGGGTTTGGGTTTTTTTACATCAATTACGGCATATTTCACATCAAAATTCATAATCATATAGAGTCTTAAGAAAAGAGTTTTCTAAAACTTGTACATTATTCACCAATTTCCATAACTATTAACTATTACATGCCACCAATACATCGATGTTACCGTACGGTACATTCACAGCTGAAAAACACTTGGTCATTTAAGGAGGCTGGGTGATCAACAAATTATACCTATCTATTTTTGATCTCCTTGAAAAGAAGAGCTGTATTAGTGTATAAGGACAAAGGAAGATGTTTGAACTTTAAAGCTGAAATACCATATAATTATGTGGAATTTTTCTTTACAATGAATGGTTAATGGCTGTAAGAACAGGAAACTCCAGGTAAATGACCACATGACTTAACCAGGAAGTCGACTGATGAGGTTTCCTTTTTAATCAACACTTTAAGAGCTATAACTGTCACCATTAAAAATATTCATTGAGATATCATTTTTACAGTTTCCTTGCTAAGCTATGCATAAATGAGAATGAAAATTATGCAAAATAAATGGCATTAAATAATGCAATTCCTCTGTGAAGACATGGGCAGAGTTTTTGGCACGTTTGGTTTCAGATATCTTTTATCAATGCATGTATATCGTGTTTTTATTGAATGTTATTTGTCATGATTTTTAAATATTTAAATATTAAACTTTCACTTTTACATGTATAGATCTAGAAGCTACCTGGTCAATGTCAGCTAAGTAAATCAAATTTCCACTTTCATGCATATTGTTTTTATGTTTATCACACTTTTCTTTCAGATACAAAATAACTTGGAAATTGCAACTTGCTAAAATTTTACTGCCGAGTTAATGAAACGTACGTGTGCTACTGAACTCTGTTAACCAACATTTATGATTCAATGGTTCTACTGAAAAAATTGGCATGTACATCTGTCAACATTCTGCATGTCTTGGAAATTAAGCGACTGTCCAACAAGCATGATAAAAAATCCCCACAGTGGCAGCTTAATCATGATCATGAAATAAGGTCTTGAGTGCATGCATATGTAATGTGTGCATGTGGCATACGCCTCGTAATGAATCTGTAAGCTATTAGAGTTGTAAATATGATAATAGGCTTATATTGACATTACAATAACACTCAAACATGGATAAATTACTCCAGGAAGGGGAAATCATTGCCACAGAGGTTAATTCACACATAAATGCAATAATATCTCTATAATTAACTACTAATGGGATTGCTTGTGGTAGGAATCAAAATATCAATGTGCCAGCCAAACACAATACTGATTACTACTGTTATTTATGAGTTTGTATTGTATTAATATATATATGCAGCATGATATCAAAAGAAAAATAATACAAGTCATAAGCCACCTTTATATACAGTCATGTATATGCTCTGTCTTCTGTAGGTGTTAATTAATTGAGGGAGTTAAAATGGGGAGGAAAAAGTTGGGGAAGTGGTTCAGGAAGGGGGGAGGGGGGGGGTGAACTGAACTTGACTATGAATGATGTAATTTTTAACTTTCACTTTTACATGTATCTAGAAGCCACCTGGTCAATGCCAGCTAAGTAAATCAATTTCCACTTTCATGCATATTTTTTGTTTCACTTAATTAAGTCATATGCATAGAGTAGTAAGGGTTTTACCAAGACACAGGATCTATAAGCTTTTAATTATCAACTCTTATCAACTGCACAAGCAAAGTCTGTCACATAAAATTTTATAATGTTAATTGAATGATATCTTATACACTATATACAGGGTACCGTGGCAATAAAATGTATCAATTAACCTATGGCACTAAAGTAACCACTAGAGTGCACCATGATATTATACATGAACCTACAAAACTGGGGTGGTAAATTGATGCAAGACTAGGAAATGCAAAAAATTATTTGTCATGCATTCACCTGTACACCTGCAGCACTGAGCAAATTTAGCACATCTTTTTTCTTGAATACCATCTTATAAGATCAGATGAAGCTTCAATCCACATGTATGGAAATGAAAATCTCAAATCTGTCGTAATATGTACTTGAAGTTATGAATGATGACATACATGTATTTATATAGCCTAAATGTAGTTTGAATCTGATCTACTGGGATGTCAGTCAATTAAGGATATTAAATGCAACTACTCAGACATGCATATCAATAAGACACACAGTCTACGAGATCTATAGTAGCTTCCTATCATATCGCGGGTTCTATGGTATCGCGGTATTTCTGATTACGTATAGTAGCACGCGCTGAAATTGCCATTTGACGTCGGGATATTTTTAGACATAATAAACAGAGACACGCTGAACATCACTGAGATATATAATAGAGGAGATTCACAATAACATAGTTTCTGGAAATATATGCATATTAATAGATTTTTTAACAAATTAATTTAACTACCGCGATATCATAGGTCCGGCTCATATATGGTTCTAGGCCCCCAGGTCAATTCATTATCTTTTGCAACAAGATAGCCAAAGTAACATTTCTATGCATACTTCTCTCTCTCTCTCTCTCTCTCTCTCTCTCTCTCTCTCTTTTAACTGTGGCGACACGATAAAAACGTCAGCTTAAATCGGTGATTAATCGCACTGCACCTGCAAGTAGGTCATTAAAAGGTGCCACTCATGGCACAACTACTGCGACAAATAGCATTGTCATTTATACAAAAATATTGCAGACCGAACCTCCATATCATAACGCATTCCTCATGCTTTGTGACTCCCAATAACTGAAAAAACTAACAAGATTTACTTACTTTCGCCTTTTTAATGTTTTGCGATGTGCCATTCTCATCCGCTGATGACATGCATATTTTCGTACACAGTTTATCCTCGTCATAACACAGGGCGATGTTTACATGAAAAACCTTGTAAACTCGCGCTATATACGATTCAATCAACGGCTCTTTTGACTTATCGACATAAAAATCATCTATAGTCATTATAGACCCAGCAATATCCAAAAAATCCTTTCATTTTCCGAATCAGGTAGTGCAAAATCTCTTTACAATCGTGACATTTTTAGATGTTCTACAGGTGGCGCTGTAGCCGGAAATGACCTTTCAATAGGTCAAATGTCTACAAACATAAACAAAACCACGTGTTTGTCCTGAGATCATTTACCTACCTATTTTTAGATGAGGTTCTTGATTAATATTCTTATGGTAAAAGAGAATTCACGGGAAAATTGTAACATTATTTTTGACATGCTTATACATTGTAAATATAATATTGTTCTAATACTATAATAAATATCATTTAATACTATATGATATTTAGATGAAACATGTATTATACATGTATATCCGTTAAAAATTTATATTCACAAGTTGGTTTTTTTTTTTTTTTTTGTATTTGTCAGGTGGCTATAGTTTCATGCTTACAAGTCACGATCGACTGAGGATTTTTTCTTAAATAGCAACAACAAAAGACATATGCATGCATGCATGACCATAATGCCTCGCTCTCTGTTTCGTACGTGACAATGTTGCGAATGAAATGAGAACATACTTTCAACTGTGGGACCAATTTCGATCGTATATATAATTATACAACACGTGGTCTTGCATGTGGTCAACGGACAATATACTGTTAAAGAAAAAAAATAATACCTATATATATATATCGATCTAAAGACACCTGTGGTCGATCTGTCAATACACTAGCGTATGTTAACGTGCCCATGGTGCCATGCATTTGCATGGTGATTTATCATTGTAAGGTCCAATCAACGATATAGTTCCTTGTGCGATTCTGTATGAACGACCGCGTTTATGGTTCATTAGCCGGGATGATATGTTAATGGATGATTCATTCTACAATTATATAAGCTTGTCATCCAATCTCGATCGGCAAAGATTGACGGAGGGGGTGGCGCATTGTTTTTAATTACACGCACTTGTTATAATATAGCCGTGTTAAAAAGAAAGAGATGGATAGAGAGTTGGTCAATCATTGAATGCACGTAGCAATTAATTAACTGGGTTGGTGCAGCCCCCTCCCCCCTTTGTGATCGATTTCTTTCTCATATTAACAAATAATTTTTTCAAAAGGAGTTTTAACGTGTTTGTAAAAGTATGAAAATGTAGATTATAATTATTGAAATGGAAATTATAAAACAAAATAAGAAGCTTTAATGTTTACCCCCACCCCCATCCCACGGATTATATGGTTTGGGGCGAAGAAAGCGTATATATATTTTTATTTTGTTTCAATATACATGTAGGTTTTATTTTGTCCAGATTTTTGGGGTAAGTTTGCCCCTCTACCACTTTGGAAATTGACGCTCTGTGCCTACATTGTCAAAATTTGAACCATCATCAATAAAAAAACAAATTGGAAAGGGGGCCCGGGGGTGGGGGGGGGGGGTAATTTGTAACCTCTACACACATACAACCTGTCCGCAAATATGCATAAAATTAATACACATATATAGGATAAGATGTAAAAATGGATATGTCGTGCTGCTATGTCGCGGCGCTATATTCTATTGTCTCTTACAATAAAACACCAAGTCAACCACATGCACCTTTATACATGTATATAGGCGAACCATTGTGGGTTTGTTTGTGGCCAGGAGGGGGCGTTATACACACTGCTTTCAGTGCCATTATCAAACATACATGATAATATATAATCATGTTGGGGGGGGGGGGTGCTGAATCTTATATAAAATATGTCTTGTGAACATCCCCCTTGCATAAATACATGTTTAAAAATTGATAGCTACATATACATACATGTATATATATTATAAAGAGGTCTAATTATATACTAAATATATATGACAGCTATATTGGCAAATGCAGTCGGTCATTTGACTTGAATCAAGAAAAAAGTAAATTAAAGTATTAAGTTAATAGATTACAATGTTAGCATTACCGTATAATGCATGGCAATATTTTCTTCTTCAATATATACTATTTAATTTCCTCAAATTGGTATACATACATATGAATATACAATACTATATCTATATATTTACCTACCTGAATATATATCTAAGCGTATTCCATTTCTAAATCCCTGTAGATGAAATATATCATTTTCACAATTGGTTTTTTTTTTTCCTTCAAATGTATGTAATTTCCCCGATTTTCACTTTTAATTCAATATATTCTTTTACTAGCCGAAAGGTTCATATTGCAAACTCACTTTCCTTAACTTATTTGTCGAAAAATGGACACGGTATAATTTTCCAAAAATGTAAGTATTCTGGGGGAGAAATATCAACTTTAACGGCAAAAAACCTGTATAACTTGCTCGCGGCTGTAGGAGTCTTAAGAAACCTTCTACACGCGCCGCTCTGTGTGTTTAAGCCCTAGGGCCAAAATCGTGACTCGATAGAATATTTCTAGACTTGCCAGAAAAGCGATACACACGATTGTTATAGCCAAGTACGTCACATATTTTAAACTCCAAACATAAACAGTCGGCCCTTTTGAAATACACACCTGAGCCGTTATTTAGCACAGGTGCTCTAGTCTATCACGCAGTTATCACACAAATCGATGGATAAAAATCGATCTGCCTGTCTCAAATAATATAATTCGTTTTGGAGTTGAGATCTCTCTCTCTCTCTCTCTCTCTCTCTCTCTCTCTCTCTCTCTCTCT
>WFKH01011925.1:45783757-45822800 GCA_016163765.1 Magallana hongkongensis
AGTTAAAATCAAACCCAATAACAAAACGTTTATCAATAGCGCATTTGCAGTTCTTGGTTCATTAGGCCATTGTGTCTTTTTCAGAAACTAGAGAAAACTGCGATGAAAAAAAGAGACTCATTGATGAAAAATGGTATTGCAAGTATATATCACATGTATATTTTATGGTTGTACCCTTTATAATAAATCCTTTGTGGCAAAACAATTCAGCTAATATTAGGGATAGAGCAATGGGGGTATATGACAATATGTAAATAAATTTCATTTGTTTAACGTTATTTGTATTAAAAAGAAAAAGACCAGTTAGGTTGATATACATCGCTAATCAGATTTTTTTTTAAAAATTTGATTAAAAAACTGCTGTCTATTAGTAAACACTTTACCCTAGCTGCAATAATGTAGCCCTCTCCCGATTTTTTTTTTTTGGGAGAGGGCTACAACTCCATAGGATCTCCGTAATGGTGCAAGTGCGGGAGTGATTCACTCCCGCAACGATTTCGGCTCAAATCGTATATAAATGAAAATAACATTTGCATTTCTTACCTGAACTCCAACATTGTAGTTCTGTATGGCATAAATTAATCCAAAAATATCAAGTATATTCCATATATCGGTTGTTTTTCGTGTATGTCAACAACGCAAGTTGAATTTGTCCGCCATGTTTACTGACCTTGATCGGTTTTATTTTGGGACAGCCAATGAGAATTCAGGAGCGGATCTTGAACTGAATATAGGAATTCCCCTAATTTAAACATAATTAACGCGGTAAATATGAATTTTCCAATATATACCATTTCCTTTAATGATGTTTTAGTGATAGAACGAGGTAAGATCGCTTATTTACACTGACATTCACGTTATCAAGCCCATCAAAACTCCAAGCGTAATTCCCATAAAATCACGCGAGAACTGTCATGGCTGCTGAAAAAGACGACTGGTAAACATGCTGATGTGTTTTATCTGGTTTTGATTTATACACGGTTAGTTTGTTCAACCTGAATTAATAAATCATTTTATCTAAAGGAAGTCAAATATAAAAACGATCTTTTCAGACCGAAGTCAGCCACATGAAAAAATTAATTTTGCACCATTACGGAGATCGTATGGAATTGTAGCCCTCTCCAGTAAACATCAGATAAAAAAAATCGGAGAGGGCTACATTATTGCAGCTAACTTTACCCTGTCTCGAGCTTTTGCTTTCGCTACTAATAATGTTACCTTAATGATACCTTAAATTTAGGGGGCATTTCTATCCTAAGGTTTTAATAGAAAAAAATAATAAAGTTGAGATTTTACTTCGGAGTAGAACTACTAGAAATAATTACTGTAAACGTAATATATGTGGCTGTGAGTATTTTTAGCGTTTTCGGCTGATTGCCACTTCCGCTAAATAAAGTACAACGCTAAATTCTATCCATATTTGTATAAGAATAGGTATATTCATATATTATTGAAAATCTTCGCTAACTTGTTCCCCCAAATATCATACACGCTAAATGTAATACATTTACGGTATGTTCTTGATATTGTCAGATCATGAGCGCTGTCGTTTCTCGTTTCATCATTTCTTTAACTCGTTGTTTTTTCCGATAAAGGATGACTGCACTTAAGGATATTTAAAACTTGCGACAAAATGAATTTTAATAATGAGCATATTTCCTTTGGCTGTAGGAATGGGTAATTACATAACTGCAACTTTATGTAAATACATTCATTGAAAGTTCATATTTACAAAGTGCGGAGTCGTTTTCATCGATAGGAGTCATTGCATTTTCTTCTGTCATAGGGTAATGAGGACACCCACTTCATATTTTATACATACTTACATAATCAGCGCATATTTGTGTCTTGTTCTCCATTTAATGGTAGTTGTATAGTTTTATATAAAGGCTTATGTTAAAAGGAGATCAATAGTCAAACATGATCTCATGTTAAACAGAAAACAAAACTGTTATTTCTTGCATTTGTAGGTTGTACAATTACCTTTTCAAAAAATATATTTTTTGTTTTCTTACAGCATTGAAAGTGACCAAAACTATGCAAACAAAGGCAAGGAAAGCAAACCTAGTAAGTAAGAACCAAATAGTAAATGTCAGTTTTTTAAAAGTGATAACATTCATTATGAAAGTAAATGATGAATAATCATAATAGTTTCAGTTGACAGAGAAAGTGACAGATATAGTTTGGAAAAGGAGAAAGAGAAATTCGAATACTTTTGGCAGAAACATTCAGTGTTCAGTCAGTGGTATCCATGTTCATTCGTGGTTGACGGAATCGCATATAACTGTGCTGAGCAGTATATGATGCATCAAAAAGCAGGTTTGTTATTTATGTAGAGACATATAATATAAGTAGTATGCATGCTTTGGAACCTTTTGAAAAATAAAGGATGTAGATATGTATAAATATTCCATCCTTATTTTGCCAGATCATCAAAATGCCAAACTCAATTATCTATCAAATAAGTCAATTACAAAATAGCAATGTCTTTTGGCTAAATGTTGTAGAATAAAACTTTTGTAACCATACAATTTTTCATAGAAATGCATTGAACATTGAAAAAAACTTCTAATATAAACAATCTAAATACAAAGGTTTGTATGGTGTGTAAAAAGTAACCGAGTAAAATAATAGGTCTGTCACAAAACATTTACAAAAAAGTCATACAAAGTCCCCGCACTTTGTTTTTTTTTTTTACTTTAATAGGGTTAAATGATCATGAACACTCATGGACGGTTTCCACTTCAAGTGAAAACAATCTGAAAAAAACATTGGAAAAACATTCAAATTCTAAAATTTAAAAAAATATGGTATTATGTTTGTAAGCTGTAGGCTTTATTTTTAGTAATTTATCCTAATTTCTAATGGTTAAGATTTTCACCACATATCAAATTTAAGTAAGAGTATTCATTTTGTTTACTTCATGATGTCAAAAGAAAATTTAAAAGTTGCCTGTGATTAGGCATAAAAACTTATTTTTAAATTGTGAACCAAGTACTCAACCATATACTAGTATTGCATGAATATTTTTTTAACTAACAGAGATAATGGGTGATGAAGATAGTGCGGAAGCCATCATGACGTTAGATGACCCAAATGAAATTAAGAAGCGGGGAAGACGTGTCAAGAACTTTAACCAAGATATATGGGAAAGCTGTTGTCAAGATATTGTCAAGAGAGGAAACATGGAAAAGGTATTGTTAAAATATACACAACATTGCATTGTCAACACATACATATGTACAATCTATGAAATTTTAATTATATTTTGTTTCTTGACGTACTAAAATGATGTAATTCGTAAATCCAATTGTGTAAAAAATTTACAACACAAAGGATAATTTGGCCAAATGTACAGATAGGAATTACAGTAATGATTAGATAAAACTTTAAATCCCGATTTTGGTCATATCAGGGCCTTTGAAATTCGTTATTCAAAGATTTAATCAATTAGATTTTAAGCAATAATTATTAACTTTTTAAATAATATAATCAGTTATTCATGATATCATGAATTTCCCAAAACCCATCCTCACCAACACTACTTTCATTAAAATGAGAATCAAATTGCATAACAATGAAATCATATTCTGATGACATCAACTGCAGTAATCACTATTAAACAATCTTAAGGAAACATGTAATAAAAAATCCTTTTCCCTTTATTTCAGTTTTCACAAAACGAAGAATTAAAGCAACAATTGCTTTGGACATATCCCAAAACCCTGGTTGAGGCTAGCCCATATGACAAAATATGGGGCATAGGATTATCCGAGGACGATCCGAGAGCATGGAATAAACTGACTTGGAAGGGAAAAAATCTGCTAGGAGAGATCCTAACCACAGTGAGAGAGAGATTGAGACGTGACATCGAAAACGCTGGTCCTTATGGAAACCCAAATGACTTAGATCTTTAGTATGTGTATGACTCGTACGTATGTCTGTTGGAGAAGGCGAATATTTTTCCAAAAGTTTGATTGGATAATTAAAAGTATGTGGTTTGCAGTATTCGTAATAACTTATGACGACGATATAGAGATACAATATCTTCAAAAAAGACCATGAAAATGATACCGGTATGATACCGAGATGATTGATCACGAAGTGTTTGTTAGCAAATCTTAACTCAAGTTTGGGAAAATGTCTCGCGCATTTATTGATTTCATATGTATACGTTTAGATTATAGAGTTATTTATCATTATTATGATATCGCCGTCCAGTTCAGACTTTAGTAATGAATATTTTTCTTCACAATCATTCGTGAAAAAAACCCCCATAATATATTAAATAAATGTATATGATTGTATATTATTCTATGTAACCGTACGTATAATTTAAGCAATGAAACGATTATCTACAAATGAATGGTGGTGTGAAGAAAGCAAAGGAATAAAATATATTTAAGTACTGCTTACTACCTTCAGAGCCAAAAGAACTGACAAGGAAAACTAGTTTTATAGTCTTATATACTTCTCTCTGTCTTTTTTAAGCACCAACATATATTGAATAAAAGTATGAAATTTGTTGTTATTGTCAATCACTACGTAACACAATAGAAATAGAATTAATATTGCTCTAAGTATCTATGACACGTATCTATGTAACAAACATAGCATATGATATATAAGTTCGTTACGCTTGAGGCAATTCTTAGATGGAAATTTTTACTATCTACGAGTATTCAAATGTCGGCATTCCGTGTTGCTTGTTTGTGAAGTTTCCATTAATTAACAACAAATATTTCGCGCATAGAAAACATCAAAAAAAATAAAAAGGACATACATGTAGCTAGCAACACATACATTAATTTCAACAGACATTTAAATAACTGTTTGTTACTTTGTGCTACATGATACGTTTAAAAGTCATTCAGTCGGACCTATAGTAATATGTAGTTAAATAAATAGTTTAGAACAGTGTTTGGTTTTGCCATTACTAATATGAAATCAATACAGTCAATTCTCCTTAGAAAATACTTCTAATGTATCCATCATACCTATGCATAGTAATAAAGAGAATTCCCTTGAACATTTTTTGTTAATTTATGAAAAAATGACAATAACAAACCGTCAACCATCTCAAAAATCCATAAAACGAAATGCAAATTCAAAGCAGAGCAACACGGACCTCCAAGATAGAGGTAGGATCAGGTGCCTAGGAGGAGTGAGCATCCTCTGCTGACCGGTCACACCCGCCGTGTGCTCTTTGTCGTAATCGGGAAAATAAAAACCGCAAAAGTCCGTAGACAATTAGGTAATTAATTATGGTCTAACAATTAGTATGAAAAACGTCAGTCAGCATGCGACTCAGTGGAAGATTGTATTTGCTGACAAGGTCGCCGTATCGACCATAGAACTTACGAAAAGATGACTTTAAACGAGACTGTTGATAGTCCTGTTTTATCAACTTGTTTGTCAGTAGCTTGCCTCGTCTTAGAAATGTTTCATACAAAGAGCATGCCCTTGCGTATCGAATTAACTGAGAGACAAAAACACCATATGCAGGTGATGAAGGTATATTGCTACATAAGTAGGGAAAGTTGACTATAGAAAAATTGAAGTCATCGCGTTTATCATAATGTTTTGTTGTTAGGTTACCATCAATGTCCATTTCCAGTAAAATATCCAAATATGAAACAGATGACGCTGACTCTGTGGTATCTTTTATTTCAAGTTCACTGGGATATATCGAGTCGACGTAAGTATGGAAATAACAATTGTTAATTGATAATACGTCGTCGATATACCTAAATGTTGAGTTGAAGGCCACAGCGAGTGATTTATTTTTTTCACGTACAAGTTTTTGAATAAATTCTGCATCTTACGTATACGCAATGGAAATAAAGTACTATAAAATTTGAATCAGCAATATTTTCATAATTAGTTTGTATATTTTGATATATATAATTTTGGCCAAAATATACGTATTTTCGTAAAATTATATTTTTTTTATAGATGCAGACACAAGATAGTTTAAACATAGATGTGAAAAAAAATCTGTATTAAACACCAATGAGTTCACAAAGAATGTACTTCGTGAAAATGAAAGTACCTGGGTATTTCCAATATTTTTATACTTCCGGTTTTGCAGAGCACTTTTACAATTGCTATTTATGGGGTAAGTTTTATCGTTATTACAAGTAGAATTACTAAAAACAAAACACTTGTCGTTAATCTTTACTTGTTCATTTCCTAAGTGTCCACTACACATGCAATATGTATTTCATATATGATTTGGCAAAGCAAGAGGTTGAAGTAAAGTTTAATTTTATGTGATGTGCCATTTTGATTTTCTTCGGTATTGAAACTGTTTTAATTCAACTCATTTTCTATTTTATCAACATAGAGGGATAAGGTACACAAAGAGGGTTTCGTTTAGTAAAAATTGTTATACATTCGTGTGCTCTCTTCGGACACATTTAAAGTTCTGAAGTGCAAACCAATTACAAGTGCATGTACAAGCAAATCCATTCAATGAATGATTCCAAAATCAAACCATACAGGTAATGGTTTGTTATTTTTATAAAGCTTAATTCCTAACTTACTTCTTGCATGCGGTGAATACTAGGAACATTAATTAGTAATTACTCTTATTTAATTTTCACAATTAAATCATTTTTGAAATAAATTCAAAACATGTTTTTTCTTAGTTTTTTTTTTTATTTTAGCACACACTAAGCACGGACGATTAGCATTGAAATAGAAATGTCCGCACTACAAATTACAGTTTTTGCCCGTTTAATTCTACTTGTAAGTATTAACATATTGACCAGTACAAAGCAATTTGAGCTTAAAGACAAAACGTACAACCTTTGATCTGCCATTGTAGACCTCGGCATTAAATTTGTGTCCCGAGTCCATATCAACAGTTTCCATTGCGTCCCGCTGTCCTTCCAATGCCATGGAATGGTCATCGGCTGCAAGAAGAAAAAGTTGCAATGATATAGGAAAGGTCCAAACGTGTACTACTAATTCTGATAACTTTGCATATCATTGCGTCCTCAATAAAGAAGCAACAATGCTATTAGAAGTGTGTGCACCAGTGCATTTTATGAACGGTGAGTATATCGAATATTTAATAGACCTTTTGACTTTGGCTAAATTTTAGTTCCCCCTAAAAGTGATGATAATGTATTTTCCTGGAAATCCTAGCCCTATGTTTTGGTAGGTTTTATATCAACCTTAGCAAGATTATTCTAAAAAAAAACCCGAAATTGATGCTCTTTGTTTAAAGCAGACAAATTTAGTTAAACTAAACATATTCAAAGTTAAATCAATTGCTCTAAAGATTTCATGTTATGATATATCTTGATATACATTGATTAACATTCCTTCAGAAGATTCAAATATAAAAAGGAGCTACATGTTATAAAGTTTTTACGTTTTGTTGTGAATAAAGCATAATTCAATATAGTTCAAATTAAATTAAAAAACTAAAATTATCTTTTTCTAATTTATTTGGATAATTGTCAATGATTATGACGGTTTTGACCTAGTGATCCGAGTAGAGAATGGTTTACAGATGTGCAGATATTAAGCTGTTTATCGTACGTGATACAAATTAATATATTTGTCGATCGTTCAGAACAAAATGAATAAATATTGTTAAATTGGATTCCTGTACTTTTTGAATTCATCTATATCTGTTTTAGGTTTTGAAGGGTTAAATAAGCGTCTCGAAACTAAAAGAGATTTATGAGAAAGATTTTTTCCGAGCAAATAACTGGTACATGTAATCATTTTTACTGATTCAGAAGTAGTTTAGACAAAATACACGTCCTGTTTAATAACAAACTTACAGTAACTTTTGATGTTGACCGATCTACTATTTAGAAGTATTTGACATTCAAATGCATCATTTCATTCTACTTTTAATACGTTTTACATTTAGGGTACTGCGCCCGTTTCAGTGAAGTAGACAAACGAATCATTAACGATCCGCGTCTGGACTGTACAAAGTTTGACCCTCCCTGTCCGTCGAGGTTTCCATCCAATGAATCTTACAAGTGTACGAAGTGAAGTTTTTCTTAAAAGTCTTGACATTACTGTTTTGTGTTCATTATGTCTATCTTTTGTGTGGAATAAAGATAGTGTTTTGCTGGCCCACTTAAAATAAAGTAAAGAATTAATGGTCTGTTTTCTTTTAGACCAAATGTGCTACATGACTGCGGATGAAAATGTTGAAGCTCATTCAAGATTTGATCTACAAAAGTAGGGATTTTTGGCAAACCCAAATTGTTTAAAAATATATAATCATTATATAATTACATTAGGTCGTTTCATAACGAGGAACTTTTTGCATGTACTTAAAAGGCAAATTAATTTTTTATTTTTGTAGAAACGAATCCACTCCAATTATTTCAATTGTTTTATTGGCAATTTTTGTGTTCATATCGATAATGTTGGTGACAATAGTTCTTCTGGGATACAAGTTTGATTGGATACATTTTAACTGTCCACATAGAAACAAGAAAGACTCAAGAGGTAACGTTATCATTAAACATATTAAATCAATTTATTGAAAGTTATGTTCTTATGAATTGCGATGGCAGATGTCAATTACATACTCAGTTGTTGACTAGTAGAGTTTTATATTTTATGAAATATATTACATTGTAAATATAAAAATGAATTAATGTTTAAAATTATTGCTGCAACATTGACTTTGTCGGTTGAATATAGTATTATATGATTGGTAGATAAATAACATATCAGGGATTAGTCTTAATAAAATTTTAAGGACTGGGCACAAAAAAAACATCGAAGAACAAAAAAGTTTAACAGAAAATGCAGCCATTGGTACTGTTAGGAAATCGTAATTGATGATGCTATAGCGAACTGTGTTATCAGATCGATAGGGTTCAATAACAGAATTTAAGCATAATGGTGATTATGATAATGATATTTCTGCAAATAGTGTGTTATCATTCTGCTTACACGTACAACGAAACTCAATTCAAAGATATATATTTTCTTATTCCGATTTTTCGGTCATTTAGGTATCAACCTATTCATATTCAGGCAAACCAATTCTCGTTAAAGTTACAAATGCTCACCAAATAAGATTCGGTATTTAAAAAATAGATATTTCACAGGTATTTTTTTTTCTCTTCAACAAAATATAAAAAGCGCATGCAATGTTATTGACACGCATGATTTATTTCCGAAGAATACTATTTTAGAAATTAGTGTTTTGTTAGGCGGCACATTTAGAAAATTAAAAGACCTTACGTTGTCCCCCCCCCAAAAAAAAAAACCCAACAAAAAGAAAACTTCATATCATTTACGATAACGTTTACGATCTATTTTCGAAAATGTTCGGTTAATAACATTCTTTAATTATCCAGCTTACCCATGCACTATGCATTTCTTGGTCTTCTGACACATATTTGAAGATTACAAGAAGACGATTCCTAGCATGTCCTGTACTATTATTTACTGTCCGCGGACTTTAAATTTTCCAAAATCATCCTTCAATATTATTCATATCCCCGTCCACTAGCAGTGGTTCTTCTCTCTTACGACGTCATATGTGTGCCTGGTGATCCTATATGTAGTTGGAAAACCAGGACACAAAACATCTTATGACGAGTTTGTTTTCTTTGCTTGGGAAAAACTAAAAGATTTAAAGGTCTTTGCAAAATTAAATTTTTACATCGATATCGCACTAACACTACAAATTCAATCGAACATCACAGTAACACCACAAACTCAATCTTCAACCCCTCTTAGCTAGAATAATTTGTGATGATTTTAAATTTAGTTTGTGACATGGCGCCTCTGCCTTTCAAATTAAGCATATTTAAGCATTTTTAATGTTTACATTCTAACAGTAGAGTATAGAACGTCAAGAATATGTTATTTGTACAGAATTGTGATATTACTAGCCTGCAATTTTTATGGTTTGACTTTTATTTTCCCGCTTCTTCAGAAAATGATGCCGTTTGACAGCCTTCGTACATATTATATTTAAAAAATGAATCTTCGTTTCACAGCGTTCCTTAAAATTGATATACAGTCGACAAGGAATGAAATATCAAGTACAGAGTTTGTCTCCAGAAGTGTAAAATACAATGTCACCTTTTGTAATAAGAAGTGCATGAAGAAACAAATCTAGCTTTCAAAGACAATAAATAAATTGTTCTATTTTACAGCACAAAAGAATGAAACCAACGACGATGAAGAAAACGAAGCAAATGAATCATCTGCTGAACTAATTGAGCCTATTGAGTCTACAAAAGGCAATGGGGAGTGAAATGGAGAGTGAAATTGCATAATATTTTTTTCATCATATGCATTGTAGCAAACTCAAGCTCAACAGGAAAGGTTATTAAAATGTTAAAGCCACTGGGGGAGTTCATCATTAGCATTATAGTAGATAATTTAATTTTTATGATGTTAATTTTATTTTATTTTCTTGCATCAATGAAATTTTCTTATCAATGAAAACAGTTCTTAAAACAGGTGGTAATAGTATTACTAAGGCAGTTTATATTTGGTTATTTCTATCTGAAAATAAGAATTTACAGCACCAATGATCGTTTGTACCACAAAGATATGATATCGTTTTAAAGTTAAGTTTTTATCTTTAGGAAGTTCATCAAAGTCGTGCTAGATGACAGGTTCTTACTATGTGGGTACAGTTCTCTTGTTTGTACATTGATTTTATAAGTATACAATGTTTCTAAAGAACGTTCGACGTCATCGTCGGCTCTTATCGTCATAGAGATTTGTAACCTTACATAAATTGATACTTGTTTAAATATTAACGAATGATGAGAATGCAAATATCAAACTACCTTTGAACAGACTATGGAGGAATAAGTTTGCAGTGTTTTCAATATATAGCGAACAAAATGCATATATCAAAGATGGGAAAATAAAAAATATAAGACTGAAAACCTCATTTTTTAAATTGTATGCGATATTCTAGTTAGCTCTCATTTTCATTTTTCTGAGTAAAACATTTTGCATTACATGTATGATTCGAACATATCATTAATGAAAATGTTCAACGGATAAATCTTAATGTCTGTGCCTAATAGATATTCTTTGAATAATTTTTTTGTTTAAAAAGAAGTTTTGAATTAATTTCTATGTTTTAATATGTACATTGTATTACTTGATGTTAAATGTATTAATTTATGATAATAATGTTTCTACTGCATCATTAAGGTTTTGTATCAAAATATCAGGATTTTTTAAAATTTTAATATTTTAGTGTTTTGAATTTCAGTTTCAAGTAACTTCTAATATTGTTGACCAATGATGAAAATACAGTATTTTACAATTTCCCGTGCATGTAGTCATAAATTGTTTACAAGTTACATTCTGCAAGAAAGAAGTTAAAATACGTCAGCATGTTAAGAAATTGAAATGGTTGGTTATATTGTTTGCGATACACTGCTCAAATAAATATTGTTATAACATCGAACGGAAAATGTTATTTATATACATCATTGTCATATTATATAAGTAAAAAAGACAGAAAATGCATAAAAGCATTTCAAATTGTTTTAATTGATTTTAATGATGACAAAACAAGGTCAGTTAAGTAATTTATCCATGCTTTCGTATCATCTTCATTCAGCTTTTTGTAATGTTGAAACAAAAATGAAAAGATATTACACAAATGAGAAAATTTGGAAATGATTTCTTAAAAGATGTTGCTTAAGCTCTTATTTCTTTATTTCTAATCAATTATGTCTACTTATCAAATGATATATTTATTGACAGTCTTTTACAATTCAAAATATCATGAAACATAATCAGGGTTTAAAATATTGCGGGATTTTTATTTTTTAGATAATTCAAAACGATGTAAAGACCAAAAACTTTAAAAAGATGCCATTACCTTACCTTGAAAGTGAAAAATATCACTGCATTTAAAGGCTATAATTTGCAGTATATATGTTTTTTCCACTACATGCAGTGTAAGTGTGTCAAGTGTTGTAAGTGTTTGGCATTGTGGATAAACGTCATCATTATTTGAGGCACTGCATGTGTTGGTTCTGCATCTAATGTTATTCTGAGACCTACAGATAACTTACTGGAATTGCAGGGTATCTTTATCTTGTATAATAGCCGGAAATATTTAAGGATTACATAAAAATTGTTTTAAATCGAAAAATTAAAAAAAACAAAATATGGTAACACCTCCATTAGTCTCATAGTTCAATGACGCATATGCCTGGTATGGGTTTGACAAAAATAATATATGCAGTGTATTGTTTGGCATTGTGGGTAAACGTCATCATTTTTTGAGGCATTGTGTTGTTTCTGCATGTAATGTTATTCTGAGTCCTACAGATAAATTTTAAAATTTGCATGGTATCTTATCTTGAATAAAATCTGGAAATATTTAAGGATTACATAAATATTATTTTAAGAGGATGTACATGTATTATAAAAAAAAAAATAAAAAAAAAATTGGTAACACCTCCATTAGTTTCATAGTGAAATGAATATAAAACATGTTCATTATTTAACATATGGGACGGAGACTGGTAAAACTGTTTACTTATTGCACAGATACAGGTAAGCTGACAACAAGAAAAATATAAACTGAAATGAATGAAATATACATGTACGTGGCCTTAATTCTTTTTGTTGCAGCTGACTGGAAAAAATAGCAAACTTTTTTTATTTAATTTTAAACCAGCGAGTCGGTAATTAGTGCGCCGTATATCTACATTTTGTTCTATACGTCAAATTTCACTATAATTTTTGACACTGTTCCAAATAAGAATTTCAGATAAAAGACTGTTTTGAAGAAGAAAAAAAAAATTGCCCCCACACCCATTCAACTTCCCCTTTTATGCATACATCGTTTATTAATATAGGTCGATGATGTATAAGGTTTAAGTACCAATGTGTTGTGTTAAAAAAATGTATGAAATAATTTAAAAAAAACGCTTATTTATTTGCATATTTTCAACCAAAGTTGTCAGATATAGAGTATCTGCCTAATGGTTAACTCGCCATTCACTTTCCGTCCAGACCTCTAACCGTGTTCCTCGGCCCCCGTTTTATGAAATTCTTTCCATCAAAACTAAAGTAGTATCAAATTAATCCATTTTATCTATTAAGGTTTTTTTTAAAAATTAACCATAGATTGCCGATCAAAGGCATCAGCCTGCAATGCATGATTAACTGGTCCTGTCAACCCGCATCTTTGGTAACCCCGTTCTGGAAAGTTCTATCCGGTTTTCTCACCAGAGGTCGTGCTTTGCAAGCGTCTATCCGTCAAAACTAAAATCGCTCATTCAAGAAACGAATTGACTCATTTTCTTTATTCAACATTTGTCAAATCTTAATTTGTATGTATACTTTAAATAAGTCCCCAGTAAATATATTCACTCTTTAGGTAATCATTCAATATTATTTCATTGCAAGCATATATTTTGATGCAAACTCCAACTGACTTGGATCCGCCAAAGCGTGTCCACCACCTTACTCTCATTTTTGCTATTTCGGGCTGGTTTATCGAAAATGAAAGTAGGTTTTTAATTTGTTTCTCAATAATTATTTATGAGGTAAAATTCATTTATAGCTTTCTGACATCATATCACACGTGTTGAAATACCAAAGGTATAAGCAGTTAATATGGTGAAGGCGTTTCGTAGTTTATTTGCAAAATGTCATAATTTATAAGTAAAGATATAGATGTACAACATGTGTTTTCGTTATCATCAATAAGGTTGTTTTTGTAGTCTGAGTAAACATCATTCTGACATAATTAAAAGAAAGAATGTTAAGCAACATTTGGTTTTATTATAAAAAAATCAGCATTGTCTAAAGATTTAACTGTCCATTCTTATAACAAGAGTAAATGTTTTAAGTCAGATATATGCCCCAAATTGCTCATTCTGACCTATGATCAGTTCTTTCTCTCACAGAATAGACAGTTTCCGGCTTATTTATATGATACATGTATACTTAAACTGTTAAACTATAATTTAATCTGATATACTTTTAAAACCGCATGGACACTGAAATCAACTTGTTACTCAAGTACGTTTAAACAGCAGGAAAAAGTTCAAGAGGGCGGTCCAGGAAAAATAAAATAAATAGGCATTCATATATACAAATGATTGTTCTTCTATCGATTCATATAGCATCAAAGTGGTCACTGTTCAGATCGTATTTTGCATATATTATTGCGGAAATTATTATACGATCAATATTTCTGATGCTCCTTACCATTACAAAAACGAAATACGAAGGTACCTTAAACCTTGTATGATATCGAATCATAAATGAACATGGATGGTGGTCAAATTGCATTCTTCTGTTTTCTTTCAATATATATTTGCTGTCAAAGGTAAGATTGTGCATGTAACAAGAGTAACTTTTAAATTAATTCAAATTCAAATCATAGTTCTCTTTTGGTGACAATTTAAATAATGGTAGGTAGATGTATTTCTTAATAGACATATACGATTATATATATAATTTTATACAGGGCTAACTGTTGCAAAATCTGGGACGAAAACCACCTGCAATGCAAAGGTAAAAGATGGTTTTTAAGAGGATTGCATCTTTGTTTCTAGTTTTTAAGATTTTGTGTTTACCTTTGATTGGAAAATTCTGTATCATTTAAAAAAAAGATTATTTGTAATTGAGAATTTACAGTCTCAAATTTAACAAATTTTTTAAACAGATAAATTGTTCGTAGGTTATGGTTTTTCGTGTGTATTAATACATCTTCATTGAGTCCATATTTGCACATCAAAGGAACTATTGAAACGAATTTCTTTATTTTGTAACGGAGATCCGCAGCAAAATTATCCCTTTGACAACTCTATTTCATATTCATAAAGTTTACCAGTGTTTTCAATTTCATATTCTAAGTATGTAAGAGCCGATATGTCGTAAACTAAATAACGTCTTACGATTTTGTAATAAGTATTCTTTGTGGCTAATCATTCATGCTAGTAAAAATATGATGAGTGCAGGTTTCCGCTAACTGATTTAATGTAATTTAGAACGTTTCTTTGTCATGTGTGTACTGTGAATGCATGAATTTCACGTATTTTAACGATCTCCGATCCTCAGCAATGTTCGATAACTCTAAAGTATCCGGATTTTTTTTATTCGTACCATAAATCTGCCTTTTATATAGACAAATTTAATTAGTCTTGAAGTGTTAATATTACGCTAAGCCATTCAACGAACTGCTTGGCTTAGTGGCTCTATGGAGACCTACTTTCTTGAGGTAAAGAGGTTCGAGCCACCGATGCACCGGTACAACTTTTTTTTTTCTAATTTGATCTCAACTTGTATACGTTATTTATTCCATTATATTCATCATGGCCAAAATTATAATAACTTCGTAAAATGCATGGATACCACAAAAAAATTCTTTTTATTTTATTTCATTTATAAAGTCTAGAGGATAAATAACATTTTTGTGATGAAAAAAATACTTTGAGTTTATATGTTTATATGAGTTTATATGTTTTGAGTCATGCTTTGAGTTTATATGTTTGTTGATTTATTCATTAAGATTAAAAGATGACAAAGGAGAAGTAAATAATTTCAACTTAGAAATTTTAGTGCACAAGTATTTTTTTCCAATTTACCTTCTGGCCAAAAAAAACCCATTGTAATCAGCATGTTTCATTTGAATATTAATTTAATATATCTACGGCATTAAATTGACATAATGGTATCCCCCCCCCCTAAAAAAATCGTTGATATTTTAACTGCAGGTCCCAATTTATTCTTTCAAGAATTTATTTACGTAGCCTTTAGAAAAAAGATTTTATTTGTCTTAAAACCGGTATATTTCTCAATAACTAGAGTTAAGAAACATATACATGTAACCCAATAACACAATTGAGAGAGAGAGAGAGAGAGAGAGAGAGAGAGAGAGAGAGAAAGAGAGAGAGAGAGAGAGCCTGGCACTCTATTGTTGTGCTGTTAATTGTTTTCCTCATATTGCAGAATGCTTTCCAGGATATCTGGGTTGGAATTGCTCAGAGCAATGTCGCTATCCTAATTACGGAAGAGACTGTCAGGAATTGTGCAAGTGCGAAAAGAAGTTCTGTGACATCGCCACTGGATGCATAGCATCAGACAGTACTCTTTATTTTATTTTTGTGAGATTTGGACACGCACCAAGATATGCTTTTTTCAAGTATATTAGGTTTAATTTATAAGTGGTGCAATTAACGAAAGAAAATTTTAAATACATTTTCGGGATAGCAGCTATTGAGAAAATATATTGAAATACTTTCATTAAAAAAAGAATAAAAGTAGATATTTATTAATGTGTAATTATGTAAATATACTCAACAATAAGAAAATGAGAGCAAGAACAAAAAACAAAAGCAAAACACTTTTTTGATTTTCGGTACAATATTATTTTCTGAGTTAAATTGTAATTAACTTTCTGCGAAAATAATTGTTTTCCTCTTTTCAGAGACAAATTGTCCTCCAGGATATCTCGGTCGAAACTGCGCAGAGAGATGTCGCTATCCTAACTACGGAATGGATTGTCAGGGCCTGTGTGGGTGCGAAGAGAAATTGTGTGATGTCGCCACTGGATGCATTTCACCAGCTGACGGTACTCTTAAGTTAATTATTTTTTTAACAGTAAACATGTATCAGGATCAACTTCGACAAATCTTAAGTTTTCATTTTTTAGCCGGGCTCTGCTGAAAGCAGAGTCCTGGCTGTAGGCATCCAAATCGCCAACGTTACTATAAATAGCACAGCTTCAAAAAGTAAACAAAAAACCGAACAGCGTTAAAGTAAAAGCTTCCGCTATACCAAACAGTTCCACAGACAGCTATGTTTTATGAAATGTATTGTTTTTTTTGGGGGGGGGGGGGTTATTGCGAATAAATTTAGCGAGGAGTAGTTTTTTGTTTCTTATTTATTACGTGTTTTAAAAACATGACTTATAGTATGCCCTTTTGACACTTACAATGCGCATGAATTTCCATGAACTACTTTACAAAGCATTAGTTTTCGGCTGCACATCAAAGAAATAGGGGAATGAGTTTATAACGCTTGTTTCAAAGTGCAAATCACAGTTGGGTTTTTTCCTACTAAACAGATATATTTCTTCGCTAATAGCCGCTTTCAAAATTTTCAAAATTTAGTCACTATCCGGCGCTTTGCCGAAATTAAAAGCATATGAGAGAGAGAGAGAGAGAGAGAAAGAGAGAGGGGAAGAGAGATTTTGTTAGTCTTTACTGCACAATATGCATAAAACACATCAAAAGAGTCCGGCTTTCAGTACTTCAGTACTTTGATTTTATTTTTGGCGTAAAACACTAAACAAATAGAGTTGCACATAAGTTCTCGGATAAGTGCTAGAACGTAGCGTTCAGAAAACACGTTTTATGAAAACAGTAGTTATGTAATTTATATGAATAAACAGAATAAACCAAACTACAGGTATATGTAAAAATAAAGTAGGGAAAAAGGCATTGGCTATCAATACAAAATCATTAAAAGTTTTAAGTGTGTTTAATTATAGGATTATAAAAGAGGTTCATTAATTGAAATTAATTGTTTCCTCTTTTTAGAGGGAGATTGCCCTTCAGGATATGTGGGTCATAACTGTTCCAAGCAATGTCATTATCCTTATTACGGAAACCATTGCCAGGGATTCTGCGAGTGTGAAGAGGAGTTTTGTGATATCGCCAATGGGTGTATATCACCAGACGGTACAGCTTTCTTTTTTTTTTTGTAAAGTTTAAATCCTTCATCAAAATAAAAATAAAACATGACTTTAAAAATATGATTTAATTTGTTTGAATTTATATTCAGCGTTATTTACTCCATTTGACAAGCATTTACTCCCTCTTAAGTTACCTAATTATAATGTAAGCAAAGCAATACGAAATATTACTCTATTAACTGAACCACTATTTGTTAACATATCTCATAGAATGATTTGATGTTTAAGTTGTGGTGCTCGCTATTTTCTGTTGGTTTTTTTTTCAATATAGCTTTTTTCCTTGTTAAAAGGAAGTGGAAAACTGTCCCTTTTTCATCCTTTTTCAACCACTAACTATATAGTATGATCTGATTGTAAACACTAGTTTGTGCCAGTTGCCTTGTAATAAAAATCCACCGAAAGCTTGTAACGTCTTTGCTAACAAGAACATTATATTGTAAATTTGATGTTGGGATCCAAGCCGTCCAACTATTTAGTAAGAAAATAACCAATTCAGCAAATTTTATTTTCAAACTTCCGGTACAACATAATGTTGTGAAACAGGAAAAAATCATTTAACGACACGAACATACGCAAGCTTTAACTAACCTACAAGCTGTATAGACATTATCGTTTTTAGAATGGAATATCATTATTCTCATTTAACGGGTATGGTTTGTTTGGCTACAGCTAACCATGATGACGTCAGCTTTACTATATTTAATTTTCCATTCCAGAGAAAGTGGGAAACAATTTTCCCTGAATTGTTTTCTGCTTTTTCCAGCCTATGCCTTGTGACATGAATTATTACGAGCAAAAGTTTACTTATTCATTTGAATAGAACGTGACAGTACATACTTTTTTCTTTTTTTTTTTACGATTTATAGTCATGATTTGGTATAGCTTAGTATAGTCCAAAAAGCAAGAAAATAGAGACAAGAATAGTAAGGAATAACACAACACAATACAACACTTTATCCACTTTTTTGTCTATGATAATTTACACAAAACTGGTCTAGTTTCTTTATTTATTTTTTTTCAAAAGTTAACGTTCCTGGGAATGTACAAAACTTAACTGTCTTTCCAACTCCTTTCTAAAAACTGAACCAAACAACGTTCGGGAGAAGGCCAAATATGCGGAAAAGAAAGGGGATCCGGAGGGGTTATTATACCGGGTATATCCAGTTTTTCCTGGGTATATCATATTACCTGCATGGGGAACACCATCTGAAATTTGAATTTAGATAAGATACTATTTAATGATTTTATGAGAGCATTCTTTTTTCTTAGTCTATCTATTGTACACTTAAGTTGGAAAGTAAATATGTTACTCCTTACAAATATGGTAAACGTAGTCAACAGTGAATAGCCAAAATTATGATCCAGATGTTTGTTTATTTTATTATCAAATTTATGTTTTAAGTATCCTATCAACTCACAAATGCAACATAGCAACATAACTGTTAATGATGTCTAAAAATGAACGGTTTCTTAGACAATTTTCTTGGCCAGGAATTAGATGTTATATAGAAGAAATGATAATCTGTATAATTGTCAGCAGTTTGTATGTAATACTGTTTTATATTAACCAAAAATGTCTGTCATTGTAAAAAAATTAATAATTTTGCAAAAATGATTCTTAAAAACTGTTTAAGCTAATTAGTCAAATAAATAGATTATTTTAACATATACCAATGAAAATAAAGATTTTTACATGATTCTAATTATTTTACAAGAAATATTTAGTAATCAGAAGAAATCATAGTCCTATGGGATCGATTATCTGAATCATGGAGTTACATTACAGGAGAGTATGAGGGAATAAAGAAAATACTTATTGAATGTGCAAAGACAAAACTAAAAAAAAAAACCATGTTTATAAGTTTTATCTGGAGTAAAGCTTTTCACGAATAGTTTCATTACTTGAAAGTGGGTAAGGAAATTATTGTCTCCGTGTGTAGTGTTTCTCTGAAACAAATGAACATATTCGATACAAAATATGTGTATAATTATGTATTGCGTGTAAATACAGAGCAATGATTTGAATTTAATATTTTGGCCTGTTTTTTTTTAAATTAAGAAAATTAGCATGGAAAATTTTAACAATTCTCTTGTATTTTATCGGGTAATGATGTGTTATTGATCTTCATTTTTCATTTATTTTAGTTACATGTATTTTATTTAAACAAACACAAATTTATCAAATTTTAAATGACCTATGCGGGAGTATTTTACCTGTAAGGGCAGTTTTTGTTAATATTAACATGGATGTAATTTTTTTTAGAAGGATGCATAAATGGGTACTTTGGCGAAGGATGCAGAAAAAGTTGCCAATATCCATCATATGGGAAAGATTGTCAAAAAATATGTGAATGTGCCGAAGCTATTTGCAATTTGACCACCGGATGTGACACTTTCAAGCGTATGTTACTAACCATATGTATATCAATATTTCTTAAGTTTAACAAAAAAAAAAAAAAAAAACAAAAAAAAAAAAAAAAAAAAAACATGAAAAGAAAATAAAACAACAAAGCAGTGATTTTTGTTACATATGTCCAATTGTCCAAGATACACAAAATATAAATGGCAAAAAAAAAAAAAATATGTCGTAAAGGTATTTTTAACGAGGCCGAGTACAGTTCGAGTACGCACGCTTTCGCGCAGCGTTTCATTTGCATTGTGACGTCATCTTTTTGCTTGAATGGCGCCATGGCGTTATGGTCTCAACTGCAGATATTCAGCGAAATTTGTCGAAAATAGCTCGTTTGAGGTGTAAAATTGATATTATATTGTAGAATAAACATAAAAGTCTTGAAGTATAAGCTATATTTGGGCTCGGGTCGAAAACGTGAAGAGGGTTTAGCAAGCCAAGTCCTCTGTCACGTGTTCTTAACCCGCCTAAATATAGCTTAATACATGTGTTTTAAGACAGTAACCATGTATTTCATATTAATGACCCTTAATATGTGATGTAATATATTTATTTATTACTTAAATATGTCTGAATGCTTTAATAATACTATAAAGATCACAATTTACGCCTTTGTCAAATAAAAAATAGTCATTATCTGACAAATCTGGAAAATATGGCTTACAAGAAAAACCCTAACTTTGATAAGACCCCTGGAACAAACCAGGAGGTAAAGGGTTTTTTTATTTGTCCATTTGATGCCTTCTAGCAATAACTTTCATATGTAGGACAGAAAAAGAAATCCCTAGGGCAGAAGTTTTAAAAAAAAATGGAAAAAATGAGCAAAATTGATACATTTCAAGCAAAATCCCATAGGGTCCTATGTTAAAAATTAATGAACTTTGAGATGACCCCCTGAACAAACGATATGGTAAATGTCTGAATTTTTGTTTTAAAATAATAATTATATAAGTAGAAATTCATGTAAGAAATTTCATGAAAAAATCTAGGGCAGAACAAATTAAACCCGGCCTCGTTAAAGTTAAAATTGTCGTTTAATTTAGAAAACGCCTTGAAGTCGGACGAATCCTATCAACCAATGGTGAAACAAATCACAGGAAATCCCTTAATGGCGGTCATTGTTTCAGTGTCTGTCCTGTCCTCTGTCTTGATGTCAGCTATCATCTCACTTGTCATCTGGCGACTAAAAAGACAAAATAGAATAACCAGACGAGCATCGTCTCCAGTACAAGAACAACAGACATCGAACAAAGCAACGACGCGGGGGGCAGCAAACACTTACTGCTTCAATGATGATGCCAGACTCAGTCATTTCTATAGTTCGCCGATAGAGATCTCCACCAGCCTACCTTATCCAGAATGACATTTCAGAGTGTTTCAACGGTAACTTGTTCCATGTAAAAATTCTGATGCCAATATATGGGAATATTCACTAATTGTATTTAGAGTATGGAAATGAAAAAAATACCATTGAACGGTGTATGTTTTCACGTGTATCAATCTTTGTATCTCTCATTATTTTTAAGAAAGAAAAATATCCGGTTTTTTTTTAGTATTCTTCATACATTAATGCAAAATTAACACTACTAATTCAAGATATGCAACAGTTTAATAATCTGATGTGACAAGTAATTTTGTTAACAGAACAGTACATTTAAGTTTTTTGACATTTCACTCCAGGTTTCATAGAATGGGAATTATGCATTCTGACATGAACATTTTAGAAAAAAATGTCAAACATTCACTTATGAGTTTTTATTGAGAATGAATAAACCCTGCTATTTCATGCATATAATCATGGGGAAGAACGATAACTCTCATATCGTGAAATCAAGAACTATAAATTCTACATCCTCCATCGTAGCATATGTGATAGTCTCTAATCTTCGGTTTCAACTGTTTCCTGAAGCGGACAACAATATTTCCCTCCAACATACACGAAATTTCATATACTTGCAACTGGTTGCACTGATTCAGTTATTCATATCTATTCTAATAGGTAAATAATGTGTATCCACGCACGTACCAACATGATCTCGCACAAAACATTCTATACAGTCTAAAATATGGTAACTAGATTTTATAGTAAATAAACTCGCACATATTTTTTCCACATAAATTCTCGATTTAATATATAAACAATACCACACTGTGATTTTGAACGGAGCCTAAATATCAGCCGCTTGTTCTGATGCAGATATAAATTTCTAGTATTGATAGATATCTAATTTAAATGAGTTAAAATATTTTTTTTATATTGCTTAGTTACCTTGTGTTCTCGGGTTTTAATATTGTATGTACATCTATCCATTCTGTAATATGCACAGAATACATTTTTAATGAAATTACTGTCTATGTCTATGTTGCCTGCTCTGATTCATTCAGATGTGCAACTTGCTTGTATACAATAAATTTGTTCCAATTATTTGTGTATTGGCTGATAAGGGTCATAATTAAGTTTGTATATTTGAAATATCACGGCTAATTTGCCCCCCCCCCCCCCCCCCCCCCCCCCCCCCCAAAAAAAACAAAAAAAAAACAAAACAAAAAAAAAAACACCCAGTAATGTTATAATTACATTATACACAATTGGACACGCATTTCAAGTGTTTCTATTAAATTCTTATCATCAAAACAAAATAGTTGTCAGACATTTATAGCTAATATAGCAGTTTGTAGACAAGCAAACATTGTTTGTTTTAAATTACCTGATATAAATAACCGTATATATATATATATATATATATATATATATATATATATATATATATATATATATATATATAAAACTTGAAAAGCCAATATTTTCGTAGGTAATACCACGATTACTTAGATATTCTGCACATGTGAGGTATTTAAATATAGCTGTAAAGATGTATAAATTTATAAATACTTCCATAATTATAATTTTTTTATACTTGTATTTTACAAATTCATTTATTCCATCACCCAGTTTTATAAAAGTTTACAAGTACTCTGACAAGGAAATGTCATTTAATTCTAATATGCACAATCTTCCTAATTATGCAGTATGTTGAAATGCATTTATACAAAACGGAAACCACGTCTTTTGAAGTCTGTTTGTATCTAACAATATTGAGTAAAATGAATGCCGTATGTGGATTTAATTTATTTTTGATTTAGCTAATGAGATAGAAAACAAAGAGCATTTGCCAAGATCAAAGTATACTGATGTAATAAAAGTTTTAATCCGTCATAGTGTTAGATATTGTTCATTACCTGTATTCTATCAACTTTGTAATACAAAATGAATACATTTCTGTAATCTAAAAATTGCATGTTATGTCGTTCTATTATCCAACATGGCCCTAACTATGATATTATCTCTTTTAAACCAAACGCAATTGAAAACATCATTTGTGTGTGGCTAGACTGCACATAATTTCACATAAGACATTATGATCGGATACTCAATTTTCTAAAAAAAATTTTTCTAAAAAAGAATGCTTCTCAATGAACGAACGTTTAGTTTTTGCATCGGATTAAAAATGTGATTTTTTTTGTTAACAAAAGCTCATTTTATATACATCACACACTAGCAAAATGAATAGTCTTTGCCTATGTAATCTTTGAAAAAAATCATGTTGCTGTTTATAAACTTGTACATTAAGTTTCTATACTTGTCCTAAACCTAAAATCCTTTATCATAATTGATATTCGATACTTGGATAATTCGAAAAATATTAACTTGCAATAAAGTATGTTCATTTGAATAAAACTGAGAAATTTTATATCAAAACGTTTTGCTTGAAGCTAATTAATGACAAAGTATTATACCATGCAAAACATATTTATTATTTAAACAGAAAATCATAATTTATTAGAAGGAATTGTGACTACTTAAAAAATTAGAAAATTCTATAATCCTACAGCCAAAGTACGTGTATAAGAGGTCATATACACAGCAGTGTGACTAACTAGAAGCATCCTTAAGTTCTAAAATCAGATACTTTGGCTAATTGTATTTATTAAAAAAATGTCAATATGAAGTATTTTCCGCCACTTATCGAAGTAGTGAGCTTTTGTTTTTACAGTTTTGATGAACCCCATCCGCCTTGTCTTATTGTGTCCCAATAGAACATAATATTAAACTTTAGGATTTATATTTTTTCTAACAAATCGAACATTGCCGAATATTTCAAGGAACAAATGACCGAAATATCTAAGACAACCATGATTGACATTTAAATCCGAGTAAAAAATCAGTGTTACTAGCCCTTACGATAAGAATGTCCCTGAATCATTTTAGGATTAAACCATTGGTCTAGTAAGAAATATCTTAGACAACCATGACTGACATTTAAATCGGAGTAAAAAATCAATGTTAGTAGAACATACGATTAAAATGTCAATGTCAATCATTTAAGGGTAAAACCAGTTATCTAGTTAGAAGCCAAACAATGTCCATTTATGTGTACGATCCAAACTTTGCCAAATAACCTGCGTCGCTGATCAGAGTAAGAGTTCTTCACTGATATACAGTCATACATAAATTGATGATTATCCCCTGTGAATAGCACTGTTGATACATGCACATTGTCAGACTCTATAAAAAGTTACAGTCAAGATTCGTGTTAAAGTATGGGCATACCTTTAGTAAGGTTGGGTCTAGCTACAAATGTAACACAGCTGGACCGACTGGCAACAGATTGGAGAATGACATTTCAAGATGACTTAAATTATCTGGCTTTTACATGGGACAATTAATCATCTTAGTTTTTTTGGTTTTAATGGATTTCTAGCTAGCTAGCTCTTTGAAAATTGGAAATACCCACAAATATTAGTTAGTCATTACGGCGACTCAAAATTACAAAAGTATTTCTCTTCCTAATATCCTCCTGCAATAGGAAAAAAACTTGGACCGATTTCCTCATTTCCTTCAACCTGTCACGGGTCGCAGCAGGGGTCAAAGTGTAAGCGTGTCTACCTGCGGCCAGGTGCAATAAGCAGCACGTTCTCTATTGGATGACACATTCACGTGATCATTTGAAAATTAATTTTAGAGGGACATGGATTACCTGTAAGATTCGATCCTAGATGCTAAAAGGGGAATGACATTTCGCATAAGAAGTACTATTGATTTTCACCTTGTACTTTTACTTTTAAAGTAAAAATAAACACATTATAAAGCCGACAATTTTTATTTTTAAAATATGATTTTTTTTAAAAGTGTACCTTCGTCAGTGCGGACATAATGTAACGCCTCTTATTGATTAAAATTAATGGCGAATATGTGCAGTGCGGACATAATGTGATGCTCTTATTGATTAATCGGCAATTGATTTATCGTCAGTGCGGACATAATGTGACGCTCTTATTGATTAAAATTATTGGCGAATATGTTCAGTGACGGCGGACATAATGGGTAATTTTGTTAAGATAGACGAATATTTCGTCACATTGAACTTTAAATGGCAATTAAAAAGTAAATATGAGGAAATTTATAGGGTGGCGGACATAATGTGACGAATTTTTTTAAAAAGTGGCGGACATTTCGTGATGGCGGACATAACGTGACGATTTTTTCAAAAAAGTGGCGGACATTTCGTAGTGGCGGACATAACGTGACGATTTTTTAAAAAAAGTGGCGGACATATCGTGACGGCGGACATAACGTGACGGCGGACATAACGTGACTCAACAACTGCGAAAGCGTCCTGATCCATGAACACAGGTACCGCAGACCAAGTAGGGGTCCCACAAGTAAAATTACTAGTTTTACACATGCATTTATATGTATTGTAGATATTTGTAAGAACTTAGCACAATAATGCAGTTAGTGATATAAAAGTGGAGTGAGAACCATGTAATAATTTTGGGGCTTAAAGGTACAAGGAAACTTTTAGAAATATTTTAAATTGCTAAGATGGAATACAAAAATTTTGATGCAGCCATATTTAAAGTTTTACACTTTTGTCATTTTCAAATCCTTTGACAGTTTGCTAAGTTTTACATACTGGGAATGGAATTTTTTAAAAAAAAAATCATGAATATGGGAAAGCTCAATTTCAATTTAAAACCTTGAATACAAGTATTACAAGCTTTGGTTGATGATGGAACGTCACGTCAAGGTCCCACAAACCTGCTTGACTTACATGTTCCTTTTGAAATTATCATATAATGGTAAATATTTAAATGTTTCAGGGTTTTTACCTGTGATAATACTACGTATCAATTTTGTACTATACAGTCCGATAAATTCAAATGACGTATTGTTAGGATGCAAGTGGAGTTTTCTTATTTATATTTAAATATTTACTCGCCCAATTGTTGAGAATTATACAAATGTAAGTAATAAGGAATCATTCTTTGAATATTATGAGGTGATAATTTCGGTCGGGCGTGATCAAATCTATTATAAAGCCCTTCGGGCTTTATTGGATTTGATCTCGCCACGACCAAAAGTATCACCTCATAATATTTAAAGAATGATTCCTTATTCTTTAATAAAATAATCATATGATAGTATAAATAATAAGTCTGTCATGTGATTAATGATGCTTCTCTTTAAACGGCCATAGTAAATATGTATAATAATTTTCATCATGGTCGTTTTTCCTCTGTGAATTTATAAAGATTGCTATGAACTAAGATACGCTGAAATTGCTTGGTTCATTGAATTTAAAATTAGCAGTTCCCAAGCAAAATAACGATGTTGATGATGATGATGATGATGATGATGATGATGATGCATATAAACAATCAACAACAATAAACTGCCAGTAAATCATAATATACTATATATACATATAATGTATTAAATTGGAAGAACAGCGGTTACATCTTAAATTGCATTTTACCCACATTTTACCCATTTTGTAGACAAAATCCTTGACTATACTTGTCATATGTTGGTTGAAATTCAGGCACATCTAGTGTTCTTAGTTATGATGCATGTATACCGTTCGTTCTTCATTTCAGGATATTGTGCCCGTTTTAGTGAAGTAAACAAAAGAATCATCAATGACCCTGGTTTGGACTGTACAAAGTTTGATCCTCCATGTCCATCAAGGTTCCCATCCAATGAGTCTTACAAATGTAAGTAATGAAAAAAAGTTATTAGATTTGATGTTTTTCCTTTAACATCAACTAATCTTAAATTTACCCAAATGTCATCTTTTATCATGAATATATATTTTTTAGACCAGACGTGTTACAGAAGAATTAGTAATAATAGATTTGTTTCCCAACAAAGAATGTAAGATATGTGTATTTGATTTAAACTTTTTGATTAAATTAAATTTCAAAGTAACTTGTGTATAAAACATCTAGCTAGCTTGGAATAAGAGAGTTTTTAATAAAAACTTTTGACAAACTACATAGGCAATTTCGCCCCATATGATTCTGATATGAAGTGCTTTTCATATCAGAATGATATCGAAATTACATAAGAATGATATAAAAATTGATTTATATAAGAATTATATAATCCCTATCATATGATTCTGATATGATTTGAATTATATGATAACTACTTCATATGAGAATTATATCATAATAAAATCATATCAAAATTATATCAGAATCATATCATAATTACATGATTGTGATTTACACCAAAATATTTCCAAAGAAAATGTGTGAAAATCATTTTAGATACCTTAAAATTAATTGCGTCATGATTATTATTGGTTTGATTTGAAAGTTTGTTAGAATTTATAAGTGGATTAAACATTCAATGAGTGGGTTTTATATTGCTTTCAAGTAAAGAAGGTAAACAATGTATACATTTTAAATACTTCCTATATTTTTGTTTAATGAAAAATTCACTATTGATAAAGGCATATAGTATATAAATATATTTTTTACGAGTTATAAAATCAACTTAGCCAGGTGTAAACAATTCCGGAATGAAACCTGAATCGGCTTCGATTTTGCCGTTCACATGTACATACGTCATATTTTTACGTCACTAACGCAGAAGAGATCAGAAACTGCAGGATGATTTCAGATAAAAGGTAAGAATTTTATCAGTCGGAGTCCGGTTTCTTTTTTCATTTACGAGCAATTAAATTACTCAACTGACGGTAGATTTCGAGTTAATCTACACATGCTCTATGGAGCTGTTGCTGTGTTTTTCCAAGAAAATTTGAGTAGATCGAAGATCGGGATCATTCATCATTTATATTTATAAAAACTACTATATTCCATCTCTGGGGTGTTTATATAAACGTATGAGGATATACAGTTACAAAATTTGGTGTAACATTAAGCAATTTTATGATTTAAAATGTATACCTGCGTGTTAAATTATAGGCCGATTTCCCGCAGGGATACAGCTCTGTGCAGCTATAGCTGGTTAAATTTGATTAAGATAGAACAACACTTTTGTTAAACAATCACCAACTCAAAATATATGTCAATTAATGCAAGATCAGGCGCATTCTGAACACTAAAATGTTTCAAAGTGAAAGTAGCCGAAAACTAGAGCAAAGCTCGATGTGAATGAACGAGTAGGTGTTCCTCTCAGCTGTTTAAGATCAACAGGGAAAATGACTGATTATCTCATGTCGCATATCAAGCATAAAATTATGTATATCTATTCATTGAAATTATTTATGTAATTTATTTAATTTAAAAACTTAATTTACTTTACAAACACATAAGTTAATTCTACATGCAAATATGTAAATGTGTTTATTGTATTTTTCTTCTTTAACAAGTTATCTCAAGAAAAGTACTATAGTCTTTGTTGAAAATGACCAGTCAGTTACATAAATGTAGTGTTATTTTATTACATTTAAATAAAACAAGTTATTCACAATTTGTTCACATCTTCAAAAGAGTAGAATGACATTTATTTCTACTAAACCTTCAGTAATATTGTAGTGTGAAAGTCAGTATTTTTTTTTAATATGAATGTATTTAAACTCTGTTTATATTTATCATTTTATTTTGTGTTTTATATTTTTCAGCAAATGTCTTTTATAGTACACAAGCTTATTACTAAGATTTGGCTGGATGTAGTCTAAAGATGTACATGTATGACTATAATTCCAAGATCCTGGCATTCTTCTCAAGTTCATAGAAAGGTTGTGTCCTGTACTGAATCTGGTATGATACATATATGACATCATGAAAATTAAGTTAAAATTTAACTGTATTGTTAATACTTATACATGTATTTAAACTTTCCAGAATGATTTTAAACCTTTTGAAAGCTCACTTAATTTAATAGTTAACAATACATGAATGATTTTGCTTTTTGTTGATTCTAAAAGCTGTTATGTTCTTTGTCTTAAACATGGAGACATTGAAGTTGCATTAACATTTCAGGATAGAATCCAAACTTGTCTTGTGCTTTGGTTAACGCATCAGAAAGGGAGAAGTGGAAGGACTGACTTGAAAGGCTAAATGAACTTGGGGTAATACTTAACTTTGTCAAATTGATACTGATGTTGGACATTTTATATAGGGTATCTCTCTCTCTCTCTCTCTCTCTCTCTCTCTCTCTCTCTCTCTCTCTCTCCTCTCTATCTCTCTATCTCTCTCTCTCTCTCTCCAAGCTTGAAAATGTAATGATTTAGCAAATATTATTACATGGGAGATAAATGTGTAAGAGGATGGGAAATTCATGTTTTATTTCCAACAAATTGTCACCAAATCTGGTGAATAACAGTTACATACCGTCACATATAGAAGCTACATATGTACTATAGCATTGTGCTAATTTACAAATCATAAAAACTGATATCTTAATTTCTAAGTGTCAAAATGTGTTTCTTTTTCAGAAAACTAATGAAGCACCAAATAACAAGAAGAATAAACATATCTATATGTTATCATTTGCAGGAATTAAATTTATTTTAATTCTGAGAAATGTTGTGGTTTTTTTTCTCTAGCTATAATTTTAGATAAACTCAAGTGGATTGGAAAGCAAAACGAATAAAATTTCTCAAGATCTATTGATGCGAAAATTGGATAACAAGTACAGGAAGTTAGAACAGCAAGTTAAGGAGTATCAACAAATGATTTTAAAGACTGAAAACATTAAGAGGTTTACATGTATTTGCATGTTAAACATGTGGATAGTATACATTCTATGTATTTTATCTACTACTAAGGTTTAACATATGTCAATTATGGGGCATATTTTGCGCTGCAAAACCATAGTTTGCACACATATTATATTCATATGATTCTCATATGATGTCAAAATTACACGATTATCATATAAGAATTATATGATTATTATATAAGCGACCATATAATTTTGATATGATGCCCTTATTATATAATTCTAATATCAGGATTATATGATTCTCATATAATGTCTATGATATGATTCTGATATGATGCCCTTTTTTTATCATCTCATATCAGCGCAATTATATCAGAATCATATCATTTTGATATGATAATTATATGTGGCGAAATTCCCTGTGTATTATGACAAAACTTTTAGGATACTAGTATAAACTCCAGACGACATTACGCGCACCTTCTTTTTAGTAGTATGGATTGCAATACTTCTATCCCGCCTGCATTTGCTGTTAGTTTTGGAATAATATTGGTCTTGCTGTTCTTGCTGTTCTTGCTATTTTTCGTCGGAATCAAGTTGAAGTGGATAACGGTTACAAAACTGTGTTTGAAAAAGAACGACATTGAAAGTAAGAACTTGATTGATAAAAAGTACATTTTAGTTTGTCTTTAACTTTATCTTTTATTTACTTTTTTAAAGTATGCGTATACTAAGCTAACTCAGCTGAGAAATCTAAAATTTTACTGTTCATTTTTAATGTCTACGCATAATGGTAGGATAAATCATGCAAACGGTCAGCTAAAATCTTAACATCGCCTTTCAAGTTAAAACCGATATACGGAGCTTGCAATTCTTGATTATTAAACAAATTTCGTGTCATATTTTTGTTTGCATCGAGGTTTTTGAAACAATTATTATATCTAATTATACAATAATGACATTTTCGATTTCTAATCTAATGACAACTATATATATATTAGCTTAAGGCCATGTCACATCTAGTTGCGTTCCCCTTGTGCAATCCTGGAATCGCCGAAGGATCGCAGGTAAAATTCAGAAAAAAAATATGTACAATATTATTTGACCTTTTACGTGTGTTACATGTACAACGCACTTTGAAAATGTAGGCACTTAGAAAAAAAATTTCAAAGTGCAATAGTTTTGGGACTAAGTCAACGCACTTTGATTTTTTTTTCAAAATGCGTTGATATCGTCGATATTTACGCACTTTGAAAAAAAAGTTCAGGGTTTAGTCGAAATAATATATAATTTTAGATACAATAAGTAATTGTTTTAATCTTGTGTAACTTAATGGGATATATTTTAGAAAGAACCCAATGTATTCTCAGCTCACTTAATAAACAGTTTCTCGATTAGATTTTTTTTCTTTTCTCATAAGCTTACGCAGTGTGACAATTTTTATAAAGAACAACTCGGGAAATTTGAACTACATGTATTCCAAATATGACATAAACTGCATCGCTTAGCAACTGCATTTTCCTTCATTTGTGTAAGCAGCAAACTTACTAGTTATCTAGTACATTGTGCTGTGCCAGAAACGAAATGATTTAATTTATTTATTGATAATGGAGATAATGTATAACATATTTCAACTGGCTTCAATTGCATGTGCTTATAAACAAACATGATGTGAAAAAAGGATACGGTGGTTATGGTTATCTAAAACAATGTGATCTTTTAGAGGATCAGTGCGAGAAAAAAAAAAACCCCACACCCACAATACTTATTTTTAAGTTTATAATAATTTAATATTTGTCAATGTACATGTGATTTTTTTTTATAATGAAGTGATTTATTTGATTAGAATTTAAAAAGAGGGGTTTTGTTGAAACACTCTAAGATTCCTTGCCATTGGAGAAATTATTGTTTGACCCGCTCGTTTTTCAATATCACTGTACTTAATTTTACTACAAAGCGTATTTCTTTTTCCGATCTTATACATTTACTCAAAGTTGCTGAATATCATATATGTTTTGGAAGGAAAAAAGAGAGGAAGGGGACCATCTTAGTGTAATCAATCAAATGATGTTCTGGCATTGACCAGTATCTTTGGTTAACCTGCACCCTATACACATATCCCCGTTTTTAAAGACGGTAAATGAGATTCATTAGTGTTATCAAATCATTACACTATCAACAAATTAGGAATTCAATTCCAGAATTTGTGATTTTTACATATTTTTTCAAAGTGGTTAAGTGTCTTGATACTAAAAAATGTTGATGTACATGTACCTTCATAACGCACTTTGAAAAAAATATATCAAAGTGGGTTAACTTGGTCCCAAATTTAACGCACTTTGAAAAAAAAAATTCAAAAATTTCATCTACGTCATTAAATAAAACCCGGAATTTTCGGAAATGTTTCTTTTACATATTCATCTACATTTAGTTTGGGAATACTCTATCGTTTGCTATTGTACACCATCCATTGTTCAAGTATTTATTGTCTGGCTGACAACGCACTAAAAACACCGTCGAAGCGCGGTATAAACGCTATTGTTATATTCAGTAGTATATTCTCACTACATAACTCTATGTAGACGAATAGTCAATAATTGTCATATTCGCTCGTCCGAAAAATATTGACAGGTCAATATTTTTTTAAATATTGACCGGCTAGGAATAATATCAAAAGAATATTCCCTCTATTTCAATTAATCGCTTCTTATAAACGCTAATATTAAAGCTTTATATTTTTTTTCACTATATAAAAGTAATTCGATATGATTATTCGCTGATTCCCTGAAAATTGCCGTTAACAGACTGATACCCTGCAAACAAAACTGATTCCCTTAAAAAGGGTGCGTCAGTTCGATGAACTGATACACACCTATTCGGGACAATTAATAAATTTTGTTGATGAAAGGAAAAGTTCCGAAATATTCCGAATAAAATCATGAATATCCATAACCACACTCGGGGGAGAATGTTTCAAACATACGATTTTCTTATTTTTTTTTTTCCAGTGGAAGGTCAACTTATGAGTAAACTATGTGCAAAATTGAAAGTAAATTGACCGGATAGTTTTTCTGTATCTCCGACATTTTATATTAATTTTCTGCGATGGAAGGTTAACGTATAAGTAAACTTTTTGCCAAATTCAAACAAAATTGACCTGATGGTTTTTATGCTATCCGCACTCATAGTTTGGTCCTATAACGTGTATTGGTAGACATTTTACAAATAAAATTGTATAGAATAAAGGATCTTTACGAATCAAATTTAATTTCATTTGTAATAGATACAAAATTGCCTTTCCACTCACACAGAAAATGAAAGGATCGCGCATGTTTTTATTTTGCAAATTAAGGTGCGGTCACACGATGCGATTTTCCATCCGATTTTCTCATCCGATTCGCTTTCGACTAAAATCGTACCGTGTGACCACCTAAGTCGAAAGTCGAAACCAAAGTCTGAAGTCGATTGATATTCTAAAGTGCGTCCGATTTTCAATCGACTCTCTGATGGGAATCGTGACGTCACAATAATTTTTTCCCGTACAACAAAAATATTGAATAGGTTTTATTAATCAAAAATCGATTGTAAAATCGTATCGTGTGACCACCTCAACAATCGACTCCAATCGACTTACCTGAGCAAGTCGATTGAAAATCGGATGAAAAATCGTATCGTGTGACCGCACCTTTATACTTTCAATTTTAATTATTGACGCTGCAATAAAAAATGCAAAGACTTTTTTTTTGGTCAATTGTTACGTCAAAGTCTCAACCGACGTCATCGTAAGACGTTGACGCCGACGTGGTTAACGTCGATTTTGAAGCAGCGGCGAAATGATTAAAATACTCCTGAATATTATTCTAAGGATTCATTTCAATCAAAATAATTTTCATGACAAGTATTTTTTTAAAATATAAACGGTACATGATAAGCTGTATATTTGCACATGTTTCTCTACATTTGCGTTATACGACAGTAATGCGCAATACCCTACGCAGAGGTCGCAATATTTTAAACCCGCAACCGACCTTAATTCTAGTTGCAAACGTCCTTTTTGATTGACTATACTTATTCTTCTTGCACCATAATATAACTTGTTTACGTCACAGTACAATTCGCGTGCAATTTATTTTTTTTCTTCGACATTACAACTTGTTGACGAAGATTATCGTATTTGCCTCGGGAAATAGACTTGCTCTCTGGGAACTGTAATCTTGCTGACTTCATCAGTGGTATACTTTAAATGTATAATGAACGCAGAAGTAACGTCAAGAAAGCGCAGTGATCGCAGCAACAGACAACAGCTGTTTTGGGTCGCTGTGTGAAAGCAGCAAAATGAAAAACAACACGTTGAAAAGCGGTGAATGCGCAGTCAGAGCGCGATAGAGACGCAGTGACATCATAAAGGACTCCGAGAGGTCTTTGTGCAAGCGCAATCGACTTATCACTGCTTCTATGCTGCGATTATGTGCGTTACTTGAGCTCGCCAACGGAGCTCTCAGGGCGCTGTTGGAGACATTACGGCGCTGTCAAGACGACCCCACTTCGTTTTTACTGTGTGTGTTTATCAAAATGCAGAGCCACGGCGCATACTTTGTTCATGATCGAAATATGCGGCGTCGCATGCCGTTCTACAATGTTTTTATTGATCCCACCGCAACAAATGAAGATGCTGTTGCGTTGTTCCGGCGCTGTATGAGACTCTACTGCGTGAACCTTTTTATTTTATATTATTAAGGACACTGCGGGATCGCCTTGAGGACGCAGCTCGGTGTGACAAGGGTTTTACATAATTAAAGTTATACACTGTATTAGATACTAAAAAGAAAAATGATAAATATTGTTTGTATTTTTAAACAAAAACATACCCTACGCTTTGTTTACATAACAAAGAATTGTGAGCTCTGTATTTTACTGAACACTTGACAACTGACATTCACATTTTGGTTGACTATTAGAAATGGAAAAATAAATGTTGAACAAAACTGTAACTATGCCCCATTGAAGTAAAATGTACTTGATAGCCCCGTTCTTTTTAATATAGCATAATAACAAAAAAAAGTATTTAGATATGCCTTTAAAATGTTTATGAATAAAATGAATATGCATCTTTTATTTTATAGAACAAACTGAAGATAAGAATGAGGCAGAAGAAAAACCCATGTTGAAAGGTTGTTCGCATTAATGATACATATACATGTAACATAATGGTTTTCTTAAAGTTATCACCACTCAAAAGTAAAAAAGAAATTGATTATTTACGTTTTTGATTTGAGCGCAACATTATATGCACATGTAATATTTTAAATTGTTCTTGTCGGAAATCATAAATTGAGTAAATCAAGAAACTGTAAGGAAGAGTACAAATTGATAAATTCCATGGCTGTGGTTTTGCGTATTTCCGAGTTAAACATTTTCTATGAAAGTAACAATGACGTATTATTTTCGATTTTAGCAAACGAAAAGGAGAATGAAGGCGGTGAAATAACGACGGAAACGGAAAACATGTACACGATTCTATTCTAGTTTTCTCACACACAATGTCACACAATTACATGTTTTACTCATTCAAAACTTAAATACCGTAATTCATCCATTCAATCCAGTTTGAAAATTTTTAAAAGAAATGTAAAAAAAAAAAAAAAAAAGGATTATTTTTAATAATCCATATCAATGTATGCCAAAATCTTGAAAATGCGATCTGAAATATAGGTCAGGATCAAACATTTTGGGTAAAGTTCAATTATGTTTTATAGAACTCATACATGATACAAGTCCTAAATTTAAGGAAATCATATCTTATGACATGGGTAATATTTTTCAAAATATAAATGATCAAAGATTTATTAGATTTGACTCTTCCATGTATCATCTTTCCATGTTTCAAGTTTGAAGTCTTTCAGTCAAAGAGTTATCTTTTGGACCAAATTATATACCTTTTTCTTAATTGACTTTGAAATAAGAAAAATGTCATGGTTGTCTAACATTTTTACTTTACCTTTTGCGTAAACAGTTTGATATTTTATAACACTAAGTTGAATAATATAAAACAAATGCGTTAGTTAAACCACTGCAAAATTGACAAAAAAGAAAAACTATCAACAATACTTTGGACTTAATTTTTTTTTAATTGAAAAGTACATAACTTTAAACAACATAGCATCGATGTATTGTAGTAGAGTTTTGACTTCATTATAATCATACAAATTAAACTACTAAAAAAAAATTCAATACCCAGCAACAGAAAATAAACAATCTCTTTGACCGTTTTAAACAACAATCATTTTAATGTTAATTATAGAAGAAAAATATGTTACATAGTAAAATTTGTTTTGCTTTCATAGATTATTCGGAACAAATGTTGTGCATATTAAAAGATGATTTCGCATTTTTATTATTATAATATAGGTGTCCTCAAAAAGCAGAGGAGAGCAGACAATTTAGAATTCGTAGCTTGTCAGGGGATTTTGAAGTATGTGGTTCTTTTCAGGTAAATTTAATTCCGAGTGTTTATGAATCATTTTTAACACATACAAGTCGAAAAAAAAACCCCAACTTTTATACATGTATTTAAGGAGACCGACTTTAGTTTTCATTGCGCATGTTTTTGCGCATTCTAGTAAAATACAGTGTATTTATACTTTTTATGAATTTTTTTCGATATCATTTATAAAATTGAACACAATAAACAAAATACCGATAAAAATATTTAGATTATTTAAAGAAAATTTTATTTTCAAACGATTTTCCGTTTACGGTAGGTGAGCGTTGCCATTCTGCTTTTATGACGTTATGATAAAATGAAGCTTTGTAGGAGTGCGTTATAAGAAGTAACATAAAAAAAAGTAAAAGTTGTACGCCGTTGAAAATCTATACACAGAATAATGCTATCCTCGGGGGGTATTTTTCTTAATTTTTGAATGAATTCATTATACCAGTGTACATTTGTAATACTCCAAATATATACCAAAATTTGATGCATTTTAATATTTTGAGATGCCCCCCCCCCCCCACTAAAAACCAGACGGTAGATTTTAATATTTTTTACATATAAGATAGAAAATGGTATTACTAATCACATAATACAATTTGAGAAAAAAGCTATTGTAGTATTTTATAATCTGCTTCGAATTGCCTAAAATGACAATTTCCTATATATTCCTCTAGTACCTGTATTTTGAGATTACCCCTAAAAAGAACCAGATGGTCGATTTTCTTGAAACTTCACACTGCCAGATAAACTAGAGTTGATATAAATTACTTGTGGTTAAAAAATAAAGAACGTTGCTATTGTAGGTTTTCCCCCAAAAACCCCCAAACCTTCCTCTTTAAATATATTTCACTGTGTTAAAAATCACTTTTACACAGGTTCAGATACAATTATCCGGGTAAAATGATCAAATGTAAAAAGTCTAATGAAATAAATCAATGTTAATACTATTTGTGATGTAGTGTTCGGATTGTTAAGAACACTCTCTCGCCCTCTCCCCAAGCCCAAGGTTTTGCTTCATACATTTACAGGATATTGACATTAATAAATAATAGTCCACAATTTCATCAAAATTAAAGCTCTTTCATTGATACAAAGGTCAGATTGCAGACAAAAGCGCATTATTGAAATCCTTTTATTACGTTCCTAATCCATGAAGGAATACACAAGACCCGGAATTAGATATAAGGCATTATATCAAACATATACACTGCATTCTAATTATAAAAGTATTAACAAATTAAAAATTTATAAAAATCATTTTTGAATGGAATATATATATTGGAGATTGCTTTACATTCTTTTTTTTACACTTATATCTTGAAAATTTTAAAAATCCGATTAGATAAGCAGGTAAAAATATCCAATATAAGATATTTATTTATAAACAACGAAAACCAAACTTAAATAACCTTATTACTTATTATCAATAGACTAATTCTAAAATGAATTAAATAAACAAAATGACATATTTATCAAAGTAAACCTGATTTTGCTTTAACTTTAAAAACCGTTTGATTATTTTTGAAAATTATGAAATTGTTGAAAAATATAATTTCAATATTTAACACTAAGTAATTTTATCAGCAAACATCATCCTTTTTGGGGAACTGATATTAAACAGCCTAGCATATTTTCTAATTGAATGTATCTTTGTTTTTCCTTCTATGATTGTTTCTTGGACCTTTTTATTCAAATATTTTGAAGTCACATTTGTTTATGTTTGTAGGACGTCAAAACTATTGGTGATTTACGAGACGTACTTTCGGCAAAGATTAAAAAAACCAAAAGAAATACTACTAATCGTTGATAAAGAACAGGGAATAATTTTCAATGATGACACTGAAATTGTAACCCTTAAAGTGATACCCAGTGAAATGATGATAGGAAACCAAAACAGGATGACAGCAACAGGAGAGGATGACAAAACTGTGGTTGATGACGCCATATCTAACAAACGTTTATCTTCCAGAAAATGTGAAATGAGTTGTGGACATTGGACAGGTAACTATACACTATTTACAAAACAATGTATACAACGCATCATATCATATATTCATAAGAATTCAAAATGATTTCAAGAATCATGACACATGTACAATTTATCGAGCGAAAGGGTCATGAATATCGATATTTTGTGACAACACATGAACAGTGTCGACTTTGTGAAGTTGCTTTTTTCCGCTTTTAGTGCCCAAAGAATTATTAGTTACAGATATAAAAAGCACACTCTCAAACCAGATATTTACCTTTCAATAAATCATACAATTGCTTTTCGTGATATAAATGTGATATAAATAATTGTATGTTATGAATGGTATGCGTTTGTTCTTATTGAAATCTCCTCTCCTAATTTCACACCAACACTTAAACTTGGACTTTTTTTACAGAGCAGACCGGTCCTTCGGACTGCAATAACACTATATATATCTATATATATATATATATATATACAATACTATATAT
>WFKH01011925.1:45827800-45839961 GCA_016163765.1 Magallana hongkongensis
TCCCAAACAGGCACTATTTATTTTATTATACTGAATGTCTTAATTTTTATAGCAAATTTTACTGCTTTTATATAGAAAAGACGTGAATTCTACGGCGAACCGTACGCGCATAATTAACGCGCATGTAACAATTCGTTCTATCGGCCCGTTGCTAAGCGTGCGAGGGAGAGAGAACGGATTGTCAACTGCGTCTAAACCAATCAGATTGCAGTATTTAACATGAAAGTATAATAAAATACACTGGTTGTCGGTAATGTCAAATTTTAGATATAGGGCTTTAAAGAAAGGTAAAATTCTCGCAAAATTTGGCTTTAAAAAATCCAAACATTTTCTATATATTTACATGATTTATGCTAAAAGTCTATCACACTCACATGATTTAATTTTGTACATGTCACACAGAACCTATAGAATATGTTACAAACCTATCAAATGTTAAAAATATGCGTAATGAATAAAGTATAATAAAAAGAAAAGTTCATGTATATTGAAAATGCATTAAATTGCTTGTTTCTGTCATTTCCGTCTAAACAGCCTTCCGCAAGAAAAGACAGTTCCCCCCAAAACGTGTTTGATTATTGAATTCAAATGGATTTTCTTTATGAATGTTGTGTGCTTATGAAATAATAATCTTTATCTGATGTTTAAATAAACAAAAATCATATTCATTTCAATATAATGATCATGTGCGCAATGAAATCAAAACGTGAGGAGTGAGATACCTTTGCATTTGCGTATCTCAACTGACAGGTGACATATTAACCTTTCACAAGAAAAATGAAAATTTCAAAAGAAAAAACATTCTCCTACGGGATAAATAAAAGTTCCAGCTGAAATATTGTTATTTTCTGCAGGAATTTAAGTTCTTTTTGGATAATCAAATATCCTATTAAAACCCTGTTTAAATTAATAATAAAGTAGCTTTAAAAATTTCGTAGCATGTGTTGGATTACATAGGATAATTTATTCAATAGGTATTTGTCAAAAAATCTTACAAGATCCAACACATTGTTTCGTCCGTATAAGACTTCGTTTGCCTATGGGAGTTTAAATTTAGAACTTTAGGTATATATATCTCACCTGTCAAGTGAGATTTCAAAACGAAATAAGTTATATCTATAGTCAATGGTCAATTTGTAGTTTCTATGATTTTGTTGAAAATTGCGTTTTAGACGGATGCAAATGATGTCACTTTTGCATTGACAAAATTTCATTGCACAGTTATATAATTATGTAGGAACATAAAAGTAGAAAAAAAAACTCGTTTACTTCACTTATATAAACGGGTATTGGTATTTTGCGAAATGGAACAAACTAAAAGAAAGAACTAAGTACGGTATATGCCTAAAACGGCCCAACAAGCAAAGTTTCTCATATTTTGTAAATAGACATATATGATAATGCTAATTAACAAAATAACACAATTTTGTCTGTTGCTTTGTTGTTTAATGCGTTAGAAGGGGTATAAATACATAAGGGTTATTCATCTCAGATTACAACTTTTGAAAAAACGTGAAACCTGAATTTCCTCAACAGACAAAGAACACACTAGTAAAAAATGAAATTCAATTCAGAAGGAAAAAAGTAAGTAAAAAAAAAATCCTGTATTGGTTGCTATATATAATGGTTGCCATTGCAACGATTGTTTAACAAATCATACAACTCAGAAAGTGTCCGCAAAACAAAACAAAACATCAGCAAATAACTTGAATAATCTTGCAAAACATCAATTTATTCTTCTGCATGGCAATTAAAAAGAACAATCAAAAATTAAATGTGTGTGATTTACATAATTATTATATAAATTGAGGATTGCTATGCTTACAGTGATTGGAAACCAAATATTACATGTAATGATAGCAAGGTGTAATGCAATGCTAGTGATATGCAATGTTTATTTCACAAATATATATAGAGATAGTTTTATCTTTTTTCCACATTATTATTTAAAATCCATTAAAGAAATTGATTTCCTAAATATTCCAGATAAACAACAATGACAATAATTATATATATCGTTGTCTGTTTTCTTTCCATCGCCCTCTCACATGGGTTTATCCCTTCAACTATTTTTAGAATCGGTAAAACAACAAAGTGTCACTACATATAAAAATTATGAAGCTATCTATATTTTGGAACATCATACTTGTAATTGAGGAGCATTTTTCCTATAAGTCTATTAAGCAAAATGTGATTTAACCTGAAAGTGTATGGAATTATTTTGTGTTATGTGATGCTACTCTGATCAGGAGTTTTCTACTTTCACTTTCTTTTTCAGGGGTTGACGTAAACAGACAAATTTTGCGGGAAAACGAATCTGACATCAAACCACGAAATTTGGACCAAAGAAGGACAGCTTGTTTTGCTTCAGTTTGAGGGGTCGCTCGTTGCTGAACGAAAATTAGGGAGAATGCTGTGTGATATAAATAAATGTTAACATTATCGGCTATGGAGAATGTATTAGTGGACTTTACCCTCATGTATACCACGTCTTTTGTTAAGCTATATTTTCTATCAACATCACAGTTATGAGCTACAGGACACATTTATTACGAGATGTCATATATTTTATGTTATAAATTCCAAATAATTCTTTTTATTTACTGGGAGATGTCAACAATTTACCCATGAAAATAGAGTTTCAAGCTAAACACAGAAACATTTCATTTTTGAACAAATTTCTGTCAAATTGTGAAAGAAATTCATTTAACAGTGTTAGATACTTCAGAATTATAACTCTGGACCTTTCAATTCTATTAATTACTAAAAATAAAAATCAACAGACCTGGAAAGTGTTATTTTAAACTGTTATTTTTATTGAAATATGAAGGTAACCAGCTTCAATTTACGGAGTTTTTCCTAAGATCTCTCTAAAAACGGTTTGTAGATTTTTCCTGACCCCTTCTTTAAAATGATATTAAATTGAAGTTCAACATAGTTATCAGGATTTATTATCAATTATTATAGGATTTCCAATGGAATGTCAAGAAAATGTTTTATTTGCTATAAGATCTTCTTAATGTCATAAATTACCGAAAAAAGATATATCAAATCAGTTACGACGTCACAATGGATCTAGCATCTAAACGACAATCTGAAATAATTTACTAGATGTTGACCTTAGCAAATCATTATTCAGTCTTAATTTTGTACATGAACATTGATCACATCTTATATTCTAAATCAATCCTGAATATAAAAGGAATACTTTTTATGTTATGAATTTTGATTTTGAATGCCATTGTAGATACTTTGGATACGAAAAAAAACCTACACTTTCAAAGTAACCCGAATATACCAGTTAAGATTAAAATACGTTTTTAATTAAACGTTGGTTCGAAGCAGAAAGAAGAACATGCATTACTGCAAAATGAAAATGAGTGACACTTTTCTATGATGTTAGCAGGACAAACAAATGTTTAAAATTTATATGTGACATTGTCATATAACGTTGATTTGTCTTCTGCATACAACGAGTTGTTTACAAATGCTGACACAGAGTGAACTTATTGATAACAATGTACTGTTTGGAAAGGACGGGTTGTATTAGCGGTCAAGGTCTTTCTATAGACAGATACATGTATAAAGATAATGTATAGATGGATTATTAGATACATAGATATGAATATGAATTTTTGCGTTTCTCAATGTGCTCGGTCATGGCATTAACCTGAAATTAAAAACCAAATAAAGATAATGTGGTTATCCTCGCTTAGTAACACTCATATTGATATGTATGTTTCACTGAATCATACAATGAAACATTTATTGCAATTTTTCTGATCAACACGATGATAAGGATACCCTTGCATTCCAACATATCGCTGATCGGACAAGGTGAATTTTGTACTTCTTGGGTAATTAAATCACCGTAGTGACCTAAAACAGCAACAATTTTATGAGATATATTTTGCCAAACCTCTGCACAGTTTCGCAATATTTATTTAACTCAAAGTATACCTTTTTGGTTCCACATTGATATGTCGCATGTTTTGATCATCATCAATCTCTTCATCGTCACCAGTCTCCAGGTCGTCACCGGTCTTTAGATCAGCACCAGTTTCCATGCAGATCGTCACCAGTCTTTAGATCGTAATCAGCCTCTGAATAATCTTCATCACTTTCCTTTTAATAACCTGGTTTTTGAGCAGAAATCGGCGAGTCCCCTGGTAGAGTCAGCTGGTTAAACAGAAGTGTTTTGATTTAGAGCAGGCGACATAAAAAAACGACATGCCATGATGTTATATTTATAGAAATCAAGACAAAATTGATATAGAACATCTTGTGATTCATCAACATTTACATGCAATAAAATCTATTAACATTCCTGTCAGTTTGCGCTAATTGTTTGTAAACAAAATTGACGTCAACGTTATCATTGTATGTCATACTTGGGTGTAAGATTTTAAGGACGTGTGCCAATTTTAACGTCAAACCTAACAGTTTATATTATTTGAGTAATGAACACTCTTGCGCATTTAAATTATATCAATTAAGAATTTTTCTCTACTATTTGTGCATACAACAAAACAGTGAAAGCAGAAATTGTATAGATTATCTTTGTTTATATGTGCTTTGACATTGATATAAAAAAAGAATGATATTTAGAATGGTATGCAAAAGTTTATTGAAATATATTTAAAACTTTTTTTTTTCTGTAATAACATATACAATTAATTGAGAGCGAGAACGAGAGAATTTTTAGGTCACCCGAGTCACTCAGGTGACCTATTATGATTGGTTTTCGTCGCCCGTTAACAATTTTACATTTTTAACATTTGCTTGAAAACTACAAGATACCTATGACACCCCGGGGTGGTAGAGCCATGAATTTAACAATTTAGTTTTTTCTCACCATAGACATGATGCCCCTGGGTGGTAGAGCCATGAATTTAACAATTTAGTTTTTTCTAACCATAGAGATGCTTCACACTAAATTGTTAAATTCATGGCTCTACCACCCGGGGCATCATAGGTGGGGCCAAATATGAAAAAAACCCAAATTTTCAAAAATCTTCTCTACTCCAACACATGTGGGAGAAAACCTGTATGCATGGTTATGATATCCATGAAGCCTTTTACCAAACATTGTGAAATTCATTGCCCCTGGGTCAGGGATTCAGGCCCTAAGGTGGGGCCAATATGACCATATAGTAAAAATGTATTAAATCTTAGAAAATCTTCTTTACTCCCATATATATTTGAAAAAAACTAAATGCATGGTCATGATGTCAACGAAGACCTCCACCTAAATTGTGAAATTCATGGTCCCTGGGACAGAGGTTTAGGCCCTTAGGTAGGGCCAATATGGTTAAGTAGTAAACATATATTAAATCTTTTAATATCTTTTTCTCTACTACCATATATATTTGAGAGAAATTAAACGCATGGTTATGATGTCCATGAACTCCTCTACCGAAATTGTGAAGTTTATGGTCCCTGGGTAAGAGGTTCAGGTCCTAGGGCGGGGTCGCTATGGCCCCATAGTAAAAATGTATTGATTTCATATTTTTTCTGTACTATCACAGTTGTTGGAGATAAAGTCATGCATTGTTATTATGTTCATAATGCCCTGATTTTGAAATGTGGAATTCACCGCCCAGGCGATGAGACAGGAGTTGAGGATTTTTATTGGTAAATATGTTAAATATGACCATATACTGAACATATATTTTTACTTAGGGTAATTGCTGTTTGTCATCCATTAACAATTTTAATCTCATCTTGAAAACTACATAGTAAGTTGTCACTTGGCAATATTGAATTAAATAAATATTCTTTTATAGAAAATCTACTTTAATATCCTGTGCATTGTATACTTGTAGAAATAAGCTGTATGCATTTTGTGTGTATTATAAATGAAACTGTGAATATGATACAAGATTGACTATTAAAGGCTTGCAGGTCTCTTATTACCAAAAGTTTACAATTTTTTACCCCTGGGGCTACGGTTTGGATAATTCGAGATTCCTCCGACTCTTGTCACCCCCATCCCATCCCCACATTTTCATCAATTAATATTTTTCAAACATCAAAAAATAAAAGCAGGGTAACAGTCAGAGGAGTCTCGGATTAGGGTTTAGACATCAAAATGAAGCTTAAAATCCAAATATGAGACTTACATGTTAATCTAAGGGCTGTGTTACTCAGATGACCGTCAAGGCTTGTGGGTCTATTGTTTGTTTTCATTTTGTTTGATTCAGTTGTTTACCAGGATATCATGGCCAGAATTGTTCAGAACAATGTCGCTATCCTAACTACGGAAAATATTGTCAGGGATTCTGTAAGTGCAAAGATCATTTTTGTGACATCGCCACGGGATGTTTTTTTCATCAGATGGTATTTGATTGTTTTAATTAATTAATTTTAAAGTCCAGATTATCCACATTGCATCGCATATTTATGGATTGTGTTAAATGTTTCGCAGTGAGGATAAGGTTTATGTACATAAAGCTTCTAAAAACGACGATAATGCAAAAGAGTAAGCTCTAGAAATGACATGATAGTAAATTATACTGCATTAAAAATATACTAATATAGCTTATGACGTATGATGTTATATGTAGTTGCGAGACGTCACAATGAACTTGCTTTAAGGACCACGTTGCATGTACATGTAAAACTTATCTATTTGAAGGACAGAGATAACTCAGATTCGTATAGGTACGAAAGTCGGCTCAATGAATTGTGTGATGAGTCATTTGTATCAACTTTTACTTTAATATTCAATGTTCCGAAGACAGTTGTTGTTCCTGGGTGTGTATGTAATATACACAATGTAAAAAATTGACTTCTAAGATCACTTCCTTTTTATATAAAGTATTTTTGTCAGTTGGATGCAGCTCTGGGTATTTTGGTGACAGATATCTATACAGATGTCGATATCCGACCTATGGGAAAGAATGTAAAACAATTATCAGTGCACTGGATGTAACGTTTCTACATGTATGGAACCAACTGTAACAATTGATAAACAAAAGAAAGTCTACTAAAAAAGGATATATAGAAAGAAAAGAAAGAAAAGAAGGAGAAGTTCCATAACAAAAATAATCTACTATTCATAATTTAAATCGTTTAAATTTTAGATATTTACAAGACCTCTGACAATTTATACGCAACCACGACGCAACAGACCACCAGTAGAAGTTCAATGGCAGTTATTGTTGCAGTTTCTGTCTTGTCCTCCATCTTTGTTTCCGCTTTTATTACGCTTATCATCTGGCGACTTAAAAGTCGAAATGTAGCAAACAGAACATCTCAAAATATTTCACGACAAAGAGAGCAACGACAGGTTTCCTTAGATACGAACGAGACAACAAAATATTACTGTGTCAGTAATGATTCCAGACCTTGTCACAAATATACTTCCTCAAAGGAGGTATCCACATATCTCACGCATCCAGGCTTCGATCGTTGCAGCGGGAGAGTAACGCAAGCACTATAATATTTGATATAAATTCATGTACGTAATATGATCCCGTCTTGTACGCTATTGAGGAAGACACAATTGCAAGAGTTTGAAATGCTTTGAATAAACTCATGTTTCATGTTTTCATTTAAACAGTCGTGATTATTCTGTTTTCATGATGTAAAACCCAAAATGACGAAGTTCATTGTAAAAATGAGAATGCCATCCAATAAAGAAAATCTACACAAAAACCTAAAATGATTAAAAAGTAACATCTGTTCGATTTATTTTACATGCATCTTCCGCCTAACAATTTTTTGTGATATAATCTAGATAGAATATAAAAGAAATAATGATAAAATTGTAAATAAATATTTAAAGTTTGATTAAATTGTTTCCGTAAATCTATGTAGAACGAATTATTCACAGTTGTTAAGATTTCCTAAATTATTTTACTGCTAATCGACACATTGATTAGCTTATGAAATATAAGCAATTAATTATTTGGTCTTATAAAATCTTGTGTAAAATAGGGCCTTTGTGATTTATCTGACAGCTTTATACAAATGCATACAGACTTGTTGTCAAAAAGGTTTCATTTTATGCATTAATATTCTAGATTTTTGTGATAAGAAATGAGAAAGAGTTGGGAATGATAACAGCTTCCGTATACCATCAGGGAATGGGAACCATTGTACTAAATGAAATTGAAAGGTACAACAAACAGAACAGATCTAAGATATATGATAAAGTTGCCTTTCGAATGAATTGCATTGCATGGAGACATTTCAAACTTCCGAAAACTTGGTGTAATTCAAAATCCCAAAATGACAGTTCTATTATTTGCGTGTACATACTAAACACGTTTACAAAGATAATGTATTGATTACAAATAAACAGTGATAACCTTTTTATTGATTTATGAAGATTTATTTTGCAGTGAATTTAAGATCTGCATATTTAAAGTGTACAAGAGTTAACAGAGCAGATGGCAAACATTTTATTGTTACTATACGAAATTGCAATCATACCACGAGACATAATAAATATATTTGTACTCAAAATAACACTCTTATTCCACAAAATATACGGTGATAAAAACAGCATTCCTTTTTTAACGCATTACCTGTTTCAACAATGAAACTAAAACCCTTAATCGACATAATTTACACTTCGTAAAAAGCGGGTTATGAGATTGAATCGGAAACCGAAACAACTTGTTCTCGGCATGTTCATGTTTTAAATTAGAAATCCCTTTGTGGAAGTATTTACGTTTTGTGGTTTACTTCGGTGATTTATCCTGAAAAAAATCTACCGGATTTGGATTAATTTCTGTGAAACTGACATTTATGAGCACATATTGTGAGTATAGTGGAAAAATTTGTTTGTGTCAGATTTATGCAATTCATCATTTTGTATAATATTTTTAGTCATTTTTTCTTCGTCTGTCTACACTCTATTGTTTGACAACTCATATTTGACAGAATGAAACATATCCCGAACATATTTTTCATGTAGGTATATCTATACCTATAATATGAACTTGAACAAAATCTATTTTTGCCGGAAATTTAAACATTTAACTTTGGGAACACCAGGGGTGTGCAGACGAATTGAATACCGCGCGTTAGCACGGTATGATAATTTGTCTGCACAGCCTTGGTGTGTTATAGGACCGGCGACATTCAAAAATAAGCATTCATTGCTTATATCTATATTCATATTGATGTTAATTTTTATGAAGTATTTGTGTACCGTCTCTTCAAAGCCTTTATATACTCTCTTAGACAGGGATATGAACCATATATGGAACAGCAATATTAACATGTTATTTAGTTCGTATCCGCGACTAAAATTTTAGTGCTAGAAACTTTGTAGAGAAAAATCTTTCTTATTAATAAGTAGATATGTTTTAATGATTATTTTTCATATGTACATATCAAATTGGTTATGTAAGTTTGAACGTTTCATTTAATCTTACAAATGACACGAATTAATTTTTTAGCGTAATGGATGATGCAACCTTATGTGACCTTGCGCAATACAAATTCGTACGTCATTTCGGGGATAAACATAGGTGTTTTAATATAAATTTTCCCTGAAATAGACTTTGAAATATTTTTTATCTCTAGATATTTTTTTTCGTAGAGCTTAACAACTTAAATGGGAATACTGAAGATTTGAATAGTCAAGTTTGTTGACATACACAAAGTGCGAATGCTCGTTAGTTTGATTAACTCAAACGAGAAATGGTTTTTTTATGTTTTATAAAACAAATACTAATGATTCGAAGTATAAAACAGTTTTTAAGGATGCTAACTGGTGGTAAAATAAAAGTCATGGGAGACATTATTTTGGTACGTTTTTGTGTATAGAAACACAGTTGAGCGTTCTGTTTTCACCGCGTCGTCAGGATCCCTACATGCGTAACCGGTATTGAGGGGATGCTGCTTTTAAGGGCTGTCGGTATTGAGAAGTTTCACTGTATAAATTGTGTAATAAAGACACCATCATGTTTTGTCTCCTACCATTATTAGCTTTTTAAAGGCCGAACATTTTAACCGGGTGGTAAATCTCAGGTGAGGGCGGGGCTTATTTTTTAGAGGTGTGAAAGCCTCCGGGGCTTGCAGTCTACCTGCGGTCGTGAACGCTGCTAATCTCTATACACAGGGAGCAAATTAATACACAGAAAATAAATAATAAGTCAGAATTGGTCTTAGTTGGAATATCTTATTGTTCTAAATTTCCATATGAATCCAATCTAACAGTTGGACTGTAACGTTCTACATCGACGTCCTGTGTCGTCCGAATTTTCTCTGAACACACTTGTGTAAAACACAAGTGAATAACTGCAGTAAAATAATTCATATATAAATTCATAAATAGCTCAGTACATTGTGTTTAGCACTTGACATTGTTTAATGTAGTTAATTTTAACAAAGTATAGTATTGTAAGAAAACCATGCGATCAATAACAATGTGAAAAGTTGGCAGCCATGTTATGATGACGATGTAGTTCGTTTCCCAACTCGTGCACCAAGGTCCAATTGCCTGTTTTACCAGTAAATAAAACTTTAGTAGCTCATACGTTTGTTTTAAAAAGAAAGTTTGATATATTTTGGAGCTGCTCATCTTTGTGGAATTTATAAGGTCACGTAAATTCAAATATAAATTGTGTATTTTCAATTACTAAATGATTAATTTTCATAATCAAATTCGGTAATGTTAAAAATCGAATTTTTATTCTCCCCTTTAAATACGTGACGAAAGATATCAAAGATAATGTTGTTAACTGCTAGTAAACAGAATTCCACGGACCTGGCCAGATCACGCTCGGACGATCACGTCAATCAAACTGGGCGCTATTGTTTCAAAATTGATTGACAGGCGGCATCGTTTTGAAGTTTGTACAGGTAAAAAAGGGGCGTTTGTAAAATGTTCGGCTTTTAAACAAAGAAACATGAATGACAGGTCATTATAAAAATATGTGATTCTTTGAGATACTATTGTCAAAACAGTTTTTAAAACATTTCAAACAATGGAATGTTTATTTCATATTTATTGGAAAGGAATTTTGATTTTCCCTTTTTGATTTGGATTGTGTTCAACGTAAATAAATTTGATTGCAAAATAAAATAAAACATGCCTATTTTTCAGTAAATTTCCATTATCCATAGTTTATAAGATTTCATATGTTATAAGATTTGTTATTTATTTATTTATTTATAAGTAGAACAATAGTTTAATCTCAGATACAATGTTGTTGAATAATAAAGATTTTAATATAAATGTTCATTGCACTGTATCTCCTCTTTTAAAGTGATTGTAACGTCAGTTCATCCCCTTTGTTGCTGCATAACATCGCGTTCCCGCTGAGAGTGTTTTCACTTAGCGTTCACTTCGTGCTCAATGCGCACTGTGTGAACAAAATGTTCTTTACATAATTGATATCTATACTGTTTTACGGGAAATAAACAGGGATTTTGACCAAAATGGTACAAGTTATTAAATGATGAAAATATTGTTTTTGTTTGTTTTATTTAGATGAGTTAAGGTAAACATAAAGTTTGAGCTATTTTGTGAATAATAGACAATACAAAAATTGCAAAATACAGATCCACTAAAAAACCGTTAATAATTAGAAAACAATAAAAGGATAGTACAGTTACATCAAGAAATGGCATGAATCACGTCCTTAAATATTCGCAAGCCCGACATATTACATGATCATCCATATCAAATTTGAAACTATATCGCTTGTTGTTGTGCAAAAGCTATTGTTCATTTTTTATTGGTTGACTGACAACGCACAAGAAAAACCATGAATGCGCGTTATAAACGGTTATAGACGGGGTAGAAACGCTAAAGATGTGTGATGTGATGCTGTGCAACGTAACAACTCTTTGACGTTGTGGAGTGATTGCAGTAAAATGAATAACAAAACGAACGCTGCAGATGCTCAATTAATGCGCATTAGGAACGCAGTGACGCAGCAGAATCACCAAAAAGACGCAGCCACAGTGGGACAAGGGTTTAAGCAACGCACATAATTGCAATATAGACGCAATGATAAGTAAAATGCGCAAGCACCGAGACATCTCGGGGTCCTTTTGGAAAATGTCTTGTGCACGCGGTCAGCGCATTGAACACGTGTTAAACGCGACATGAATTCTCCAAGCAGTTCTTGGACACTAAGCAAGCAAGCGCTTGTTGATTTTAATTTTAATTGGATATAAATTGTACTCTAATTTGT